>CM045763.1:60480517-60828017 GCA_025200525.1 Camellia lanceoleosa
ATAATCAGTCTAATATTTTCTTGTGGAGTTTGAGATTTTGTGCTAAACGCCTATTGGCCAAAACAAATTTTGTTGGCAATGGTAGAAAATTCTTAAGATATTAGCAAAACTCTAGTTTAGATAAAATCTACAACGGAGCGTCGACAGGAAAATCAATTTTTACAAACAAACAAATTGATCGAGCAATGTGATTCAAGGACTTCTTTGAAGGTTGTAATAGAAAGAAATAAATACAAATAAATTGAAATTCGATTGAATAACACTTAAACTTGTCACTTAATTATAAGAATCAAATTATAAGTTCAAATACGATTACAATCGATAGAGCCAAATTAGGTACAAAAGCTAAATTACAAATGAACTATATATAAATTAAAATAAACTACTCCTAAATAAGTTACACTACTCTTAAATTTCACATAAATTATAAATTTGATTGAAAGTCTCGCTTATTTGTCCTCCACCCTATTTGTAGGCTTAACATTGCCACAAATTACTCCACCATAATAGCATGTTGCTGCCACATATAATAATAATAAAAAAATATAAATATATGTGTTCATAACTTTATGTTAAAGATAATTTGTGATCAACAGATTAAAAACAATTCGTCACAACTAATGAAATTAAATTTGGTCATAGTTGACAAGTCACAATTAATTAAATCAGATTTGACCATAATTAACAAGTCATGATCGATAGAAAATATTTTTTAGTGTCAACAAATGTCTAATATAAGAATTTGTTAATTACATTACACTACAAAAAAAACAGTTTTTTGCGACGGCAAAACGCCGTCGCAAATGCTCCGCACGCCGTCGCTAATACCTTTTGCGACGGTAAATTGATTTTTTGTGACGGCAGGAGGGGGTCGCGACTAAGGGGGTTGCAAAAGGTCTTTAGCGACGGTGATGCGTGCCGCCAATGGTTTTGCGACGGAGGTTCCTTTTTGCGACACGGTAGTTTCGTCGCCAATAAGTGAAAAAATCTAAATTTTTGGCGACGGTAAAGTTTTTTCGTCGCTAAAATTGGTTTTTGAGACTACTACAATCGTCACTAAAAGTGTGCTACAAGAATAACTATTAGCGACGGCATGATGAGCCGCCCTAAAGGTATGTTTTTCGTGTTTAAAAGCTATGACGGCAAAACGCCGTCGCTATAGGTATAAGGCTTTTTATAAACGCCATCGATACTTATAGTGACGTTTTCATAAACGCCAGATACTATTAAATCGCTTAAATAATTTCACAAATATAACTGATGACGTCACACGATATAGTGGCGTTTTGAACAAAAATGCCACCTTTTTACTTAATTTCATAATTTAATTAACATAAAATATGCTCTGAGCTGATTATTTACATTCCATTCACAAAAACATCATAACAGAAAATAAAAATAAAAATTGATAAAATCATCAAATTCAATATTTTACAAAGAACAATTAAACTGTACATGTTCATAAAAGCATATTTAAATTATAAAATTCACCACAATCCTAAAAAAAAATAAAAAAATAGATTGTCAGAACCATCTGATTGGGGGTAAACGAGTTTCCTAATCTTTATATATAGTCAGAACCATCTTGGTAATGCTCAAGGTCTGGATGTGTTCCACCCCCCGGCCTCCGTAGGTCTCTGCAAAACATTATAAGAAAAATAGATGTCAACCACCAACATAGCAGTAGAAGAAAGCAAGCAAAATAATGTTCTCGTAAGCTTAAAAGCACCAAAGCAACAGTCTGACGTAGATTTGTCAGCTACATACACACATGTTTAATCGAATGCTCAAACTTGAAACAAAAATGAACTAATGACTCACAAATCACAACCAACAAGAGGTTTTTAAAAATTGAATGCAAACAATGCTAGACAATAAAAAAAAATGATTATAAAGCATCGAGCAGACCTTCTTCTCATCTTCTACCATAGTATGGAAATGCTTGGCAGCACGTTGTAAAGCTCTCAGCGCATGATTTCTGTTCCAAAATGATGCAAAACATATATCTGACTCTACCTGAAAATGGAAATAGAAAAATGTTAGCGATGTGCAGAAACTCCTTTAACAATTATTAATCTTTTTTTACCCTAAGAACAAAACAAATGTAGACCCCCTACAATTTACCTAAATAATTTTTTTTTAACTTAATGCCAAAACTACTAAATCATCTTCAACGAAATAATACAAAGATAGTTATAAATAAACACTCCTGACACAAATTCATACTACAGACACAACACAAAGGTCAAGGCCACTGCTCGTAGTGGTACCAAAATCCTTAGAGGCTTCAAGGGCCTGAGGTCACAAAGGTGGTCAAGTGTGTTCCTCATGTACAAGAGGTACAGAGTACACCATGTCTCTTCAGCTTCACTGAGAATGTTTTGCTATGGAGACCTCGACTGACATGGCTCAAACCTCAAAGGGGAGCACCAAAATACATGGTGACAATTGTTTGGTCCTTGTCTCACCTCAAAAGGCCGACACATGGTCTCCAAATCAGTGGAGATGATGACACGACAGTGACATGGTGAACTACATAGGAGATCTAGACACTTATACCCACATTCTGAAACTATCAATAACTAAAAAACACAGACACTTCTAATAAGGTGTCGTGTTCATGCTTGACACCAACAATCGTTGGACACCACCTAACACGTGTTAGACACACATCCAAATATATCCTATTAGTTTTTTAATATTTTTTGAACCAGATACACTTCAATAATATTTTTTGAACCAGATATACTTCAATATTTGAGAGACACATGTCCATCGCTTACATACACATGAAAACACATCACAAGTTTGAATAAATTGTTAGTGTTTTCATGAACTTATGTAAAAAATATTTATTAATTATCGTGTCCCAGTCGTGTCATGTCTTGATTGTTTCAAAAATCGTCATTTTGACGAGACCGTAAAAAGAAAGTGAGGACACTATTATATGTTGCTGTTCCACCTTACGCATCATGACATAATATCATTTTGACGTTGGGGTTTGTATAAGACACACCTCTCGAATAACATTCTGACACAAGATGTACTATATTATTTAAATCCATTACACGACAATGATATTGTCAAGGAATACTTATTGCAATCCAAAACATGTTTACCTTAAATACAAGTACAATCCATTAGCAAGAACCCTTAACAGTTTTTAGACCTCGATTAACACTAACCATCGACTTCCTAACGGAGGCACACCATGGTCGCCAAGACCATGCAAAGAATAATTGTAATGGCTGGATTAATAAATGAACAAAAGAATTGCAATCCACAGAACCTTCTATGTTATCTAAGCCATTCTATTCAGCCAACAACATAATGATGGAATGATCACAAATAAACATTAGGTGAAACTATGTACCTCATCAATATCTTCGAATGGAATAATCACCTGTCAAATGGAAACATAATGCAGATAACATAAGCACTGCCTACAAAAGGTTTCAATCATAGCATACTAAGTCCAAAAAGTCTGTCACCATCAAGCAGTAGATATATGTCACCATCAATCAAACATGCCAAGCGATTTAATTTTACCTCTGTTAAGACATTAAAAATGTTTAAAAGTAAAACTCCAAACTGAAAATCTCTTATTCTTCCTTAAACATTAACACTCAAATTATTCTTTTATTTTAAATTATTTTCCTTTTTTTAAATTCTTCATTTTCATATGTTTTAATTGAAAATCCTAATTTCATTAATCTATATTACGAACTTATTGATTTAAAATCAAAACTATGAATTTTAAATGGTAATCTACTAATTCAAAAAATTCTATTACTACCAGATTCATATTTACAGATTAATAACAGATTCATATTTACATTCCAAATCAGATCATAAATATTTACACAGATTCAACACAACTAAGATCAAGCCAGAGAGTGATCGGTGAGACTGAGATCTGTTGGTCCACAACAAAAATCAAATCATAAATATTTCGAACTAAGATCATAAAAATCAGAACACAACTAAGATCATATTTCGAATCAGATCTGTTGGTCCACAACAAAAATCAGATCATAAATATTTCGAACTAAGGTCATAAAAATCAGATCACAACTAAGATCATATTTCGAATCAGATCTGTTGGTCCGCAACAAAAATCAGATCTGTTGGTCCACAAAAAATTAGAGATGAGAGATCAGGAAGAGAGAGAGAGAGAGACGCTTACCTGTGTGTGAGTCGATCGGTGCAGAGATGCAAAACCAGAGAGTGAGTGTGAGACTGATGAGATGAGAGAGTGAGGGAGACAGATCAGATCAGATCAGAGAGATATATATCTGATATATATATATATATATAAAACAAAAAAAATCAACGATCGGGAGGGAGAGAGTCAGAGATTGAGAGAGTTTACCTGTGAAGTAGATTGATCGGCTGTGCGATGATGATCGGTGCGATGAGATGAGAAAGAGAGTGATCGGTGCAGAAAGTTTCTATGTTGAATGATCGGCTGCCAGAAACGAGAGAGTGAGAAAGAGAGACAGTGAGATGGTGAGTGAGTGATGGTGAGAGAGAGAGAGAGAGAGAGAGAGAGAGAGAGTGAGGGAGCCGATTATAGATTAGGGTTTTTTTTCTTTTGTTTTGTTTGTTATAGGTGAGTGAGAGATGGACGGTAAGGATTGAACGAGGGTAAAAAAAAAAAAAGAGGGAAATTTTTTTGATTTTTTTTTTCTAATTTTCATTACAAATAAATATTTAAATAATAGAAGGATTCTTTTTTTTTTTTTTTTTTGCATCGGAGGATGTCATTGCTAAAAAAAATTATTTTTTATTAAAATAATTTTTTTATAGTTAATGAATTTTTATTTTTATTTTCAAAAATGATTTGTCCCCCTAAAAACAATCCCCCTAATCCCTCTAATTTCCTTTTTTGGAAAACTATTTTTTTTTTCTTTTTTTTTTTTTACTTGATTAGGCAATTCGGGGGATTCGGGGTCCCCCAATTCGGTGGACATATCACTGCCCTTTTATTTTTTCATTTAGTAATGTTGAAAATTTATTTGTTTCATATTTATTTTAATGAATATAAAATTATTATTATTTTTTATTTTGTAGAAGTAGGGGTAATATATATTTTAATGAAAAATATTTTTCACTAAAATAAAAGTTAATTTTCTGTAGTCAATGAAAAATATTTTTCTGCGGCCTATTTTTTTTTATTACTAAAAATCATGAACTAATTTTTTGTGGTAGAAGAAAAGGAGCGGCAGCAGTAGTGAAGATGGTAGATAAGAGATGATGGTGGTGGTGGTGGTGATGGCGAAAGAGATTAGTGGTGAAGTTGTGGTAGTGGTAGTGTAAATGGAGTGGCAGAGGTGAAAGAGAGGTAATGGTAGTAATAGTGGCAGTAGTGGTAGTGGTGGTAGTGGAGTGGTGGCGATAGTAGTAGTAATGGTAGTTGTAGATGTGACATGGCGACAGTAGAAGTAATGGTGGTGGTGGAATGGTGTTTGCAGTAGTGGTGAAAGAGTAATGGGTGGTAGAGAGAGAGAGAGAGAGAGAGCAGAGGAGAGAGAGAGAGAGAGAGACAGAGATGAGACAGAGAAGAGAGAGAGAGACAAAGTGGTCTCTAAAAGTGCATTTTCTTGTAGTGGAGAGCTCAAGAATAGAGAAGAGATGAGAGAGAGAGAGCAATGTGAACACAATGGGAGAGAGAGACAAATGCAGACACACAGAGAGAAAGAGAGAGAGAGAGAGAGAGAGAGAGAGAGAGACAAACAAACAGACACAGAGAGAGCAAGAAAGAGAGAAGAGTGATAAGTAAGAGAGAGATAAAGAGAGAAAGAGATATAGAGAGAGAGAGAGAGAGAGAGAGAGAGAGAAAGAGAGAGAGAGACATATAGAAAAATAGAGAGAAACAAGAGATGAAAGAGACATATAGAAAAAGAGCAAAAAGAGATGAATGGGAGAGAGAATAGAAAAATAGAGAGAGAGAGAGATAGAGATAGAGAGAGGAGAG
The DNA here is from genome assembly GCA_025200525.1 of Camellia lanceoleosa. Classification (NCBI taxonomy): domain Eukaryota; kingdom Viridiplantae; phylum Streptophyta; class Magnoliopsida; order Ericales; family Theaceae; genus Camellia; species Camellia lanceoleosa. The sequence goes on from CM045763.1 coordinate 60,486,495, forward strand.
AGAGAGAGAGAGATGAAGAGAGAGAGACATAGAGAGAGAGAGAAATGAGAGAGAGAGAGAGAAGAAAGATGAACAAAGACACACAACATAAAATGCAGATAGACAAACAGACAGAGAAAGAAGAGTGATGAGTGAAAGAGAAAAAGAGAACAATGGTGGTAGTTGAATGGCATTTGCAGTAGTGGTAAATGTGGTAGAGAAGATTGGTGGTGAGAGAGAGATGAGTGAGAGACGAATAGAGAAAGAGATAGAGACAGAGAAAGAGATAGAATGATGAGCAGAGAAAGACAAAAGTGGTCGCTGAAAGTACATTTTCTTGTAGTGGATCGATAAATCAAAAGGGAGCTCAATAAATAAAGAAGACAGATAATTCAAAACTCTTTTCAAAACTTAATTCAAATTAATTTTTTAAATATTTAAATATTTTAAAAATATTTTAATTTTGTGAGAGACACATAAAGAAGAGAGAGAGAGAGAGACATAGATAGATAGAGAATGAAGAGAGAGAGATAGACAAAGTGGTTGCTAAAAGTGTATTTTCTTATAGTGGATCGATAAATCGAGAAGGAGCTCGATAAATAGAGAAAATGAGAGTAAAAGAGTGAGCAAGGCGAACATAGTGAGAGAGAAATAGACAAATAGACAAGTAGACAGAGAGAGAGAAGAGTGATGAGTGAGAGAGAGAGGAGAGACAGATAGACAGAAAAAGAGATAGAGAAAGAAGGAGATGGAGAGATAGAAAAAGAGAGAAAAACAAAAGATGAGCGAGAGATAGACAAAAAGAGAGACAAATAGAACGAAAAGAGATGAGCGAGAGAGAGACATAGAAAAAGAGAGAGACAGAAAGAGAAGAGAAATGAGCGAGAAAGATAGAGAGAGAGAGAGAACAAAAAGAAATGAGAGAAATAGAGATGAGAGAGATGACCGAGAGAGACAGAGAGAGAAAACAGATGAGAGAGATAGAGAGAAGAGAGATAGGCGAGAGACACAGAGAGAAAATAAGAGAGAGAAACAGGCAGACATAGAAAGAAGAGTGATAAGTGAAAGAGATAAAGAGAAGAGAGAGAGATAGAGATAGAGACAGAGAGACAAGAAGATGAAAAAATGAATGAAAAGAGAAATGTTATATCAAAAGAGTAAGACGACATTGTTTTTTTTATTTTTTTTTGCGACAGAAAAATACCGTTGAATTTATTCAAACCATTTTGTGACTGTATATATATGAAGCTATCTCAAAACCACAATCACTATGCTAGGTTAGGGTTTTCAAAAAACTCTTTTGAGAAAATTATACTTTCTTGTTTTCCGTGTTATATTGTTTTTATTGAATTTTTTTTAATATTTTAAGTATTTTTTAAAATTTTTAGACACACCTAACATAAATACACCTAAAAATTAAAAAAATTGTAAAAAAAATCTTTTAAAAATTCACTAAATACAAAAAATACAATAATTCAATACATTTTTTTGTATTTTTATGTATTTATTAATTTTTAAAAATAATTTTTCATAAATTTTTTATTTTTTAGATACATCTAAGTAAGATACATCTAAAAAAAATATTTAAAATTTAAAAAATATCCACTAAAAACAAAAAAACACGAAAGCCACTTTTTTGCGACGGCAGAAAATGCCGTCTCAAAAAAGCAGAGTATTTGCGACGGCACCATTTGCCGTCTCAAAAAATGAGAGTATTTGCGACGGCAGACAAATACCGTCGCAAATACTCTCATTTTTTGAGACGGCAAATTGTGCCGTCGCAAATGCTCTGCTTTTTTGAGACGGCAAATGGTGCCGTCGCAAATACTCTGCTTTTTTGAGACGGCATTTTCTGCCGTCGCAAAAAGTGACTTTTTGAGACGGCAAGCGCACCGTCGCAAATAGTTCCGTCTCATATACCCAGTTTTCTTGTAGTGTTAAGACATACTCAACTATTAGTGATATCAATTTGTTTTTCATTTATAAACGCGTATATTTTGGGCCCTTCAGTTATAAAAATGAATCATTTTCACCCTCTCTAAACATCCTCCAGACTACCTCAACAGAATTGTATTTGTGCAATTTTTATAATTGACAACATCAATATGTATAAATTCATAAATAAAAAGATAAAATGATATTCAATAATAATTAAAAAATAAATAAAAGTCTTCGTATAATTAACCCATAAAAAATTTCATACACATGAATAATAAGGGCCTGTTTGGTAACCATTTCATTTTTAGTTTTCAGTTTATATTTACAAAAAATTTTAAAATGTTTATTTGATAATTTTTTTAGTTTATAAATGGTTGTCTCAGTTTATAAATTTGAGAAAAAAACGTGAACTCAAAAAAGGAGTTTGCGTTGGTTTTTTAACAAAAATTTAAAATTTTGACTAACAATTTTTTTTCTAATTAATTTTTTTTTCAATTATAATGTGTATGATTCCATTGTTATAAATAATAAAAAATAAATATAAATATTTTAAGTATGAACAAACATATTTTATAATTTATATTTTTTAAATATTTTGTTCAAATCAAGTTTATGTTTTTTTAAAAATAAATAAAAATCAATTTATAAATTTTTATAAACATAAACATTAGCCAACGCTGCCTAAAGTTTTGAGAACGTGTTTGGCCATACTGAGCAGACACATTTTTGGCATGGCATGGCAATCTAGAAGCAAATATTGTTATTACTTTTTAGGATTTAGGTTTCTGGCTCTATCAAGTCACATGTCATGTCCTTACCATCAGAAATGTTAGTTACAACGAACTAGAAATTTTATTTAAAAAATTATTTAGAATAAAATTTATCACAATTCAAAATAATTTTTTAAATTTTTATCTTTTTTTATGAAATTTTTTATTTTTTATTTATAAAATTTATATTGAAAAAATAATATAATAATATGTGACAATATTAGCTTTATAAATAAAAAAACATATTCATAATATTAAATCATATTATTTCATAATAAAAATTTGTATAAATTTTATATATGTATATTAATATTCCTTAATTCCAACCATGCACACATTGGTCAAACATCCTCACATTATCACATTATTATTAAATCATTTTTTTTTTTGGTTACTTCAAAATATTTGGTGCTACTTATTTAAATCAAACGTATCAATAAATAAATTGCTTTACATAATGGGTAATTCAAAAAATAAAAATAAAAAATAAAGCAGTTTTGTTTGTTAGGTTTTTTTAAGGGTAAATTATAAATACATCTCTGAAATTTAATTAAAATATGAATTGTCCTTATAGTTCTGTAAATTACATTTCACCTCTTGAGATTTCTAATTTCATAATAAATTGTCCATTTTATTAATAAATCATCAAGTCAATTAATAATTTTTAATGATATTAGAAATATATTTCAATTAATAATTTAAGTAAGTTTATTATTGTATAGGAGAGCATTTATAAATTTTATTTTTTTAGTTAATTCTGTTAAATTAAAAATTATGACAAGGGGATATTTATAATTTTTCAAATCACAGGGAATAATCTGTACTTTAATAAAATCTCAGGGGATTTATTTGTAATTTATCCTTTTTTTTAAGGTAAATTATACTCAGCTCCCATAAAATTTAAAGAAAATACAGTTAACTTTATTCTTTTAACATAATTATATTGGTCTCCCTTAAATTTTTTATTTACGAAATAATTAATTATTTTTAAAAAAATTGACTATTTTAGTTTGTTATTTGACTTTTTAACTCTTTTGACATGGCTAAAAAAATTGTGTTTGCGAAATTAGTTTTTTTTTTTATAGTTGATTTGATACTTGTAAGAGAAAAAATAAAATGATAATAGGTTGGATATGACATTTTGTCATATTAATTATTTTAATTTATTTGGTCTTTTTGCGGATTGCTAGTTATATGAATAAGAAAAAATAATAGCTTTGGTTAGGAAGATGGTTAGACTAAAATAGTCCACCAAAAGACAAAATAGACTAAAATAGTTAATAAGACAAAATATCACATCTAACTCATAATTATTTTACTTTTTCTCTCATAATTATTAAATCAACTATAAAAAAAATAAATAAATAAATAGCTAACCAACTTCCCAAACACAATTTTTTTAATCAGGTTAAAATAACCAAAAAGTCAAATAACCAACTAACAAGGCCAATATTGTCATCTTTTTTTTTTACTAAAAAGTACATCTATCTTTGTTTATTTTAATTTTTACCCATTATTTGTATTAAAATACATCTTACCCTGTGCAAGTTCCTTTTCTCTTCTTGAGTAGAAGTTGGTGCATTGAATGCGGTGTGCAAAATCTTTCTCTGTGTCACACTGATATGGAGACATCGCTGGATGATCTGATTACCAAGATGGCTTTGACTGAGGATGAGGAGGAGGCGGTCGTGGTGGGTGATGATCATCTTAAACCGGCCGACGAGAAATCCTGACTCTGTTTGGTGGGAAAAGTCCTTACTGTGAAGCCGTTTAATTCGGATGCTTTGCGTACAACTATGGAATCGGTTTGGAATCCGTTGAAAGGGATGCTGACGAAGGTTATTAATAAGAACTTGTTCCTTTTTCAATTCAATCATATTATTGATAAACGGAGGGTGCTGCGCAATGGTCCTTGGAGTTTTGACAAACATCTTATTCTACTCAAAGAAGTTATGGACTCGTGGCAACCGTCGTAGATTGCTTTTTCAACAGTAGTATTTTGGGTGCAAGTGTATGATCTACTGCTTATTAGTATAACAAGAACAGTTGGACAACTTCTGAGGAATAGACTTGGGCAGTTCATAGATATGGATTTTGAAGAGGAGGGAGTGGCATGGGGTCAAGCGCTCCATATTCGTGTTGAAATTGATATCACCAAACCCCTCTGTCGAGGATGAAGGTGGCATTGCATGATCGGGACCCTATATGGGTGACGTTCAAATACGAGCGTCTCTCTAATTTCTGTTATTTTTGTGGCCGCTTAGGACATGGAGATAGGGAGTGTCCTGCTCAGATGCTTGGAGGTGCAGAGGCTGAGAGGCATGGAGATCAATACGGTACGTGGCTGCGAGCCAGCCCTCTTCACATGCATGCTAAACCCATGAAGGACACTGGGGGTAGCACTGCAACTGTTCCATCGATTAAAAAAACTGGGGGTAGTTTATCTTCTCTGGTGATGGAAAGGACGGCGCCGCGGAACACTACGGTTGAGGCTCCAGCGGAGTCTGAAGCAGAGAGACCATCTGGAGAGATTTGGGGCGATATTCACGCCGATTTTAGGGAGGATACCTCTCCCAATATGGATATTGTAATCCCTTCGGATTTGATGTCTTTCAAACGACCATTTACGCGGGAGATATCAGTGGTGAATGAAGCATGTGAAGGTGGTGTGTTGGGAGTGGTTGTGCACGATATGGAGGGTCCTGGTGCTTTTGAGGTGGCCCATAATCCAGTTGTACCGGATTGCTCTGTCTTGGGTCTTTCTGGTGGCCCTATTCAGGAGACGTTGAACCAACCACGGAGTGGGCCTACACTCATATTGGGCCAAGATGGATTGAGGGCAGATAAGCCGGTCCAGGCTCCCATAAAGGCCACGAGTTTAGGTAATAAGGGGGGCAAAAAATGGAAGAATATGGCGAGGACTCTTGATCCAGTTTTGAGCCCAGTTCTGCATGGGGGAGAGAAACGGCAGAGAGATGAGTCAAGAATGTGTGATGTTTATGACGGAAAACGTGTTGGGCTCATGGTTGATGACGATGACACTCCAACGGCGGTGGCTGCTGTGCAGCCCCGTCGAGCATCATGAGTTGCTTAGTGTAGAACTGCCGTGGGCTTGGGAACCCTCGGACAGTTCAGAATCTTCAGCTGTTGTTGAAGAATAAAGCTCCCAATTTGGTTTTTTTGATTGAGACCAAGTGTGTTAAGAGTCGGTTAGAAAAGCTTCGATGTCGGTTTGGTTTTGCTGGGGGGTTTTATGTGGAACCTAGGGGTTTTGCGGGTGGTTTGGCGTTATTTTGGCACAATGAACTTACGGTTACTATTCAGAGTTATTCTTCTGGGCATATAGATTCGTTGATATCTGGTATAGGATTGTTGGATTGGAGGTTCACGGGGTTCTATGGTAATCTGGTGTCGTCGCAGCGTAATGATTCATGGACCTTATTACGGCGTCTATTGGCTCTTGGTCATGGTCCCTGGATGATCGCAGGGGATTTTAATGAGATTTTGTTTCAGCATGAGAAAGATGGGGTGAGCGCGCGTTGTCAGGTGCAAATGGAAGCTTTCAGATTGGCGGTGCAGGATTGGGAGTTGGTGGATTTGGGCTTTTCGGGTCCCCCAGTTTACGTGGAGCAACAATCGAGCTTCTGGGCTCGTAAGGGAAAGGTTAGATAGGGCTTTGGGCAATTGTGCTTGGGTTAATGGGTTTCCTGCTGCAACAGTGTTTTACTTGGTTGGGGCCAGTTCCGATCATGCTCCCATTTTGGTTAATGTTTTGGGTCAGCGAGCTCGGCAACGGTTCCAAGGGGGCCGATCTCGCATCTATCGGTTTGAAGCTATGTAGCTCCGAGATAGTCAGTGTGAAGCTAATATTTCAGCATGGTGGAGCCGATCTAGTGGGGATTCGATGGAGGCCTTGCGATCTTCCATTGATGGACTGGGCGCACGACTTATAAGCTAGAGTAAATCAGCTTTTGGCGTAATTCCCAATCTAATTCGGGATAAGGAGAAAACGTTACAGAGGCTAGCTAATTTATTACACATGGAAGCTTCGGAGGTATTGGAGCATGCAATGTTACGCCAAGATATTAATGAGCTCCTTGAGCGGAAGGAAATTTTCTGGTTCCAAAGAGCTCATGCAAATTGGATCAAGGATGGCGACCGCAATACTTTATTTTTCCATGCGAAAGCATCTCAGCGGTAGTCTAAGAAGCGGATAGATGAGATGGAAAACCTGGATGGGGTTTGGTGTTCGGAGCCCGCACAGGTGGAACAAATTGTGGTGGATTACTTTGAACAGTTGTTTACAGCGTCCTAGCCTCGGGAGATGGCCACTCTTTTAAACTCTCTTGACAGCCGGGTGTTGCCGGCCCATAATGAAGTTCTGTCCCAAATGTTTACGACAACAGAGGTTACTATGGCCCTCAATCAGATGCATCCGACTAAAGCCCCGGGTCCTGATGGCAAACCGACTCTATTTTTTTAGCGTTTCTGGGATGTCGTAGGCTCTCAAGTTACTCGCACAGTCCTTGCTATTCTGAATGGGTCTCAATCGGTAGGTGGTTTCAATGAAACTTTTATTGTTCTTATTCCGAAGATTAAGAGTCCTAAGAATATGATGGAATTTAGGCCTATTAGTTTGTGCAATGTGGTGTATAAGATTGTGAGTAAAGTTTTGACGAATAGATTAAAGAGGGTATTACCATTGCTCATCTCTCCAACCCAAAGTGCTTTTGTGGGCGGACGCCTAATCAAGGATAATGTTTTGACTGCCTTTGAATTACTCCATTATATGAAGAATAAACGGCAAGGAAACAGGGGGCATTTTGCACTGAAACTTGATATAAGTAAGGTTTACGACCGTATTGAATGGGACTTTTTAGCACGGACTCTGCAAACTATGGGTTTTGGTCCACATTTTCGGAGATTGATTATGGACTGTGTGCAGATGGTGTCATTTTCGGTTCTTCTAAATGGGAAGCCCACAAGATCTTTTCATCCAAGTAGAGGCTTGCGGCAAGGGTGCCTATTGTCACCATATTTATTTGTGCTTTGTGCAGAGGGATTGTCATCTCTTATAAGGCGGGCAGAATTGAATGGGGCTCTCACTGGTATTTCGGTGTGTCATGGTAGCCCGGTGGTCTCTCATTTGTTTTTTGCTGATAACAGCCTGTTTTTTGGCTCGGTCACTCATGCTGACGCAAATGTGGTGAAGACGATTCTTTAGGTTTATGAGCAGGCATCGGGCCAGAAAATTAATCTCATTAAATCGGCTAATACATTTAGTTCAAATGTTTCGGCCAAATTGAGGGATAAAATTCGTAGCATCTTGGGAGTTGGCATTTTGGCCACATCTGGTAAGTATTTGGGGTTGCCTTTTCTAGTGGGAAAAATCTAAAAGAGATGTGTTCAATTTTGTGAAGGATCGGGTTTGGAAGTGGATTAATGGCTGGAAGGAGAAATTCCTTTCAGCGGTTGGGAGAGAGGTGTTGATTAAAGCAGTTGCCCAGGCTATCCCAACTTATGTGATGGGTTGCTTTTAATTACCCGCTGGTTTATGTACTGAAATTAATTCAATGATTAGTAATTTTTGGTGGGGTCAACGAGAGGACTCCCACAAGATCCATTGGAAGAACTGGAAATTTATGTGTGGGGGGGTCAAGGGGGAATGGGCTTTCGGAGCTTGCAAGCGTTTAATAGGGCTTTACTCGCCAAACAAGGATGGCCCATTGTGAAATATCCAGAATCTATCATTGCGAGAATTTATAAGGCGAAGTATTTTCCCAGGACAGATTTCTTGGGGGCTACTCTTAGGGCTAATCCTTCGTTTACATGGCAAAGTATTTGGCAGTCAAGGGAGTTGCTTAATGCTGGGCTGAGATGGCGGATAGGGGATGGTGGGAAGGTCAAAATCTGGGAGGATCAATGGCTTTCTCGGCCATATTCTTTTCGAGTGGTTTCTTCTCCGCCAACTGCAGAGCCATCCTTAACGGTAAGTACCTTGATTAATCGTGATCTGAAATGTTAGGATTTGCATGGGGTAGGTCAGAGTCTGCTTCCATTAGATACTGAGGTTATAGCTAGCATACCTATTTGTTCAAGCTTGCTGCCAGATGTGCAGGTCTGGCATTTTACTAAATCGGGAAATTTTTTGGTCAAATCTGCGTACCACCTTCAAATGGAGCTGGATTCAATACAAATGCAAGTGGGGAGTTCGGATAGTAGAGCATCTTGAGGGGGTGTGTGGCAGGGTATATGGAAGCTGAGGTTACCGAATAAAATTAAGATCTTCGCTTGGAAAGCTTGCAATAACATTTTGCATGTATGTGTGGTATTGAACAGACGTAAGCTTCCTATTTTTGAGATTTGCAATTTGTGTGGATAGACCGCAAAAACGTTGATGCATTGTCTATGTTATTGTGAGGTCGCAGTGGAAGTGTGGCGAACAACTTCGTTGGGTTTTGTTACTCAGCTGGGCGGATTCTCTTCTTTTTTGGATTAGCTGGATGCGGTTAGGGCCCATGGTGATGAGGAAGTGTTCTGTTTGTTTGTTGCACTCTATTAGGGTATTTGGACATCTCGGAATCAAGTAATATTTGCAGCAAAAGTTTCTAATGCAATGGTTACAGTTGGTTTTGTCTCGGAGCTAGTGAAAGAGTTTGGTGTGTCACAGGGCTTGGTTCATGGTGCTAGACAGAGGCCTGCTGTAGGATTTTGGAAGGCTCCTTGCTCGGGATGGTATAAAGCTAATTTTGATGGGGCGCAGTTCTGAGAGCTCCAATGTCTTGGGGTTGGGGTGATTGTCCGGGATGACCGAGAAAAGGTTATTGCTGCATGTTCGAAATGTGTTCCAAGCGGAGGCATTCGCCGCTTTATCGGCAGTGCAATTCGTGAGAGAGTTGGATCTGTCAGCTATTCATTTTGAAGGGCACTCCAGTTTGATTATTAAGAAGATACAATCGGGGGCCACTCCTTTAGCACCTTTTGGGCACTTGTTTCAGCAATAACAATTGAGTTAAGCCCCTTTTCTCAGTATAAGTTTTCCCATGTTCGCCGTGAGGGTAATTCTGCAGCGCACCGTCTTACTCGTATGCCTGTGCATTCTGCTGCTGCTCGAATTTGGTTAGAGGCCTATCCTCCTGCTATTGCTATGTTAGTTGCCAAGGAGGCCTCTGGCCCTTCTTAGTTTTGTTTGGAGTTTTACTCCCTTCTAAAAATTAAAAAAAACATTAAAAGGGAGGTCAATACATAATTATATTAATATCGAAAGTGTGAAATTAATTATATTTTTCTTAAATTTCAAAGGACGTGAGAGTAATTTACTCTTTTTATTATTAACCAAAAGAAATAACTTATTAGTTTTATTTTTTTTTTTTTTGAATTATCAGTTACATAAAGTAAAATTTTTAAGAGTTAATTACCTAAAAGTCTTATCTACACATTTGGTGGTAGCTTAGTTCCTATCAAACAGTTTTTGAACCAATAAGTCCCTTGTACAGGTAAAAAGACGTTTTACTCTTTAATCCCAAAACTGAGAATGTTCACAATTTCAAAACTGAGAATGTTCTCAATTTATAATTATCAAAACTAGGAAATTTCTCAATTTTTTTTCTAGTATGAACTGAAAATATTATCAAAACTAAAAAATTTATAATTATCAATTTTGAGAATTTTCTCAATTTTTTCATGATTAAAATTGAAAATATTATAAATTGAGAAGGTTCTCAACTTGGCATCACAATTACTATCCCAAATCCCATCACTCTCCCTTTCTCTCTCTCTTTCTCTCTCTATATAGTTATGTATACATAATTATCTATATATCTATATATATTGGTTCAGATGTCTTCTGTTCGTCCAGATCTGACCACCAAAGTCTACCCAGAACCCTACACTTCATCATCATCGGACGAGATCGACCATTTCAATCTCTTACCCGATTCGATCCTGCTCCTGATCTTCAACAAGATTGGTGATGTCAAAGCCCTAGGTCTCCGACAACGATGCTTCTTCTGCCTCTAGATCCTCCGACAAGTCTCGCGGAGCTTTTTCGAACCTATTTCGGTTCATTTTCGGTGGAATCGTCAAGCCACTCCAAGCCCTGGGCGATGAGGTTGACGTGGTCGAGGTCGGCGCTGGAGCCGACGACGCTCTGGACCGAGGGGAATGAGGAGTCATACGGGGGAGACCAGAGACTGGGTTTGTGGGGAGGAGAGAGAGAGAGAGTGTGTGTGTGTGTCTGGTTGGCGAGGAGGTCTTGGAAGGGTAAATTAGCCTATTAAAAATTAATGGGACTTGAAGGAGCAAATAATTTTATATAGGACTTAATGAATTATAAGTTTACAAAATAGGACTTGTATGTAAATGTCTCATTTTTTAACAATAGTAGGAATTGCAGCTCCAGGCCATGAGAGCGAGCTGAGAGATATCACTGATGAATTGAAATAAAGAAGCTTTTCATTTTGTTTTGTTTTGGTAGTGTTACATACATTAATTAGTGTATTAATATTAATTGTGACATTATTATTGATCTCACTCATTATACAAATTATAAATACCAAAACAATCTTAAATTATATCACATCATCAATTAGTACACTAATTAGTACATTTAGCATTATTTGTTTTGCTTTGTTTGTGAGCTTTAAAAAAATAAAAAAATATAAAAAATAAAATAAAACCCAGTTTCCCTCTGAAACGACCTCGTTTCGAATCCTTCGTCCTCATGTGCTAAAGGTGTGTTTGGTTACTTTGTGGATTCACTCCGGATTTAACTCTGGATTTAAACAATTGAATTTGTAGAGTTAGTCAATAAGATTATCATGATAAAAATCACATTCAGCTTGGTTCCATTTTTTCAAAAATATTTTTCAAAAAATTTTATTTTTTTATTTTTCAGATTTTTTTGTTTTTATTAAATTTTTTTAATATTTTAAGTATTTTTTTTACTTTTTAAAAAGTATAAATTTGTGAAATTTTTTTTTAAAATTCACTAAATATCAAAAATACAAAAAAAAAAGAAAAGAGAATTCAGTACATTTTTTGTATTTTTATGCATTTATTAATTTTTTAAAATATTTTTTCACAATTTTTTTACTTTTTTAAATACATCTAAATAAAGTGCATCCAAAAAAGTAAAAAAATTGTTTAAAATCTTAAAAATATTCACTAAAAACAAAAAAATAAGAAAACTAAAAAACTCAATTTTCAAAAAATTTAATCCAAAAAACTCAAACCAAACACACTGATTGATATCATGATAATATCATTTTTGCTTTATATAAACCATAATGCTTGAGGCCTCGAATTGCCTTTTTTTTTTTTTTTTTTCTTTTTGGTTGGCTGTGTTAGTTAGTTTGGTTTTTTTTTTTCTGTCTCTATTCTTTTCTTTTATTTTTGTAAGGGTGGTTATGTGTAGGGATGTACTTAAAATTAAGACATTTCGCACCAACTCAGCCTATATGGTTTAATAAGATAAGTGAGTTAGGTTTGACTGATTGGGTGATAAAATTGACTGATTAGTTAGGCTACTGATTGAAATTTATTAATTTCATATAATTTTGTACTAATCCATATTATATTTTTATTTCAAATCAGAAAGACTCGGAAGAAATTGAAATCAAAGCCATTTCAATTTGTTGGGTTGTGTTGGTTTGTTTTTTTTATCACCCAATCAATTCAACCCAACTCACTTATTTTATCAAACCATATAAGTTGAGTTTTTTTTTTTTTTTTTCTTCTATTTATTGGGCTGTGTTGATTTTTTTTTTTTAATTTTATTTTATTTTATTTATTAGGCTGTGTTAGTTTGATTTTACAAATAACCACGCTCAAAAAAAAAAAACAAAGGCTAGCAAACACAGCCCAAAAAAATAAGTAAATTGAATCCGAGGCCCCGAATTCGAGGCCTCTAGCACTGCCCTTATATAAAATTCTCAGTATGAAAATAAAATACAAAAATATAAAAAAATTATAAGTGGAGACATGGTCGATGGTTACATTTGCATCAATATATTTGCACTTTCGCTTTTGCTTTGCTTGTCTCTCAAAATATAGAGTTTATCTGGAAATTAGTTACTTTAGTCGATATTTTAATTTTTTTTTTTTAAAAATACGTATATAAAAATAAAGAAAATAATGTAATTGGATATTTTGATTTTTTTATTATTTTAAGTAAAAAATCACATGCCAAACAATCTTGTAGGGGATGATGAAAGAATCTAAGATTGCGTTCGGTTTAGTTTTTTAATTGTGATTCTCTTTCTAGAGTTGTGATTTGAGTGTGAAATTGTGAGTTTAGTTTTAAAAAAAAATTTTGTTTGGTTATGAATTTTGAAAGGAGTTTTGAAAAGAGTTTTTGAATTTTGAAAAGAGTTTTGAGTTATATTTTAAGTTTTGAATTTTTGAATTTTAATTTGTATTTTGGATTTATTGTTTTAAAATATTAAAAAAAATTAAGAAAATTTTATTTTTTATTTTAAATATATACTTTTTATTTTAAAAAAAAATTATTTTAAAAATTTTATTTTGTTTTGTAAATATTTTAATTTTTAATTTTACTATTTTAAACTCAAAACACAATTACACACTCAAATCGTAACCAAACACATAACTCAAAACTCAATTCAAAAATTATTTTCAAAACTCGTAACTAAACACATAACTTGAAACTCCATACTACTTTCAAAACTCTACACTCAAATCATAGCCAACACATAACAAAAAAATTAAAATATTTAAAAATATTTTTATAAAATAAAATAAAATATTTAAAATAAAAATTATATATTTAAAATAAAAAATAAAAAAAATTAAATTTTTAATATTAAAAAAAATACAACACATAAATATATGAAATATAGTGCACATTAAAATAAACAAATAAATATTTAAAATATAAAATATTTACCCTAAAAAAATAAAATTAAGAAAACTTTTAAATATTTTTAAAAAATAATCCAAAAAATTTCAAAATACAACCCAAAACTCTTTTCAAAACTCACAACTAAATAAATTTTTTCAATTCAAAACTCATAATTTAAAACATGACTCTATATTCAAATCATGATTTTAAAAATAATTTTAAAAAACAAAATAAAAAAATATTTTTTTCAATTTTTTCTTTTAAAATAGAGTTTTGAAAAGAGTTTGGTTTTGCATTTTGAAAAAAGTTTTAAATTGAGTTTTGAATTTTGTGTTTGGTTATGAGTTTTGAAATTAATTTTTGAATTGAGTTTTGAATAATTTTGAGTTGTTTATTTAGTTATAAATTTTAAAAAATAATTTAAAACTTTTATCTTTGAAATTATAATTCCAAAGGCAAATCAAACACAACACAACACATCTCTCAACCAAGCTCTCTATAAAGGAAGTTTTGATTTTGTCCATTACTATATTCAATTTTAACTTTGTTGAAAACCTTAGCAACATAATTGTCAATCATATAGATGGCCGAAATTTCAACTTCCAAAGTAAATTAGAACTCCAATTGTTGTAGTCAATAAATCAAGTGTCTATTTCATCTTTGAATACGACCATTGTGCCCTACTTGTCCCTAACACCTTAGTTTGACACTCTTGTAACTGTGCGAAGAGAGGATTTTGAAAGCAGCAATACTTCGAATCTATACTTTATTCATTAATGTTAAAATATTCATTACCTTTGATTTGTAATTATAAAAAGAATAATTACATTTTGTCCCTTATATATTTGATCATTTTTTTATTTTGATCCTTAAAGTTTAAATTTTCTCACTATAATCCTTCATGTTTTAAGTTTTTCTCAGTTTACCCATAAAGTTAATTTTTGTTTAAAATTAGATAAAAAATGTCACAATAAACATCACATAATATAAAAATATATATGATTTTATTGAGCTTTGTGTCAAAAATGTGAATTATATAAAATAAAATATTTGTGTGCTATGTGATTGTTAACGTGTCATTTTTTATCTAATTTTGAATAAAAGTTAACTTTATGAATAAATTGGAAAAAAACTTAAAACCTGCAAGGCCAAAATGAAAAAAAAATAAACTTTAAGAATCAAAGTGAAAAAGTGATCAAATATAAAGATGACAAAGTGTAATTTACCCTTATAAAAATATCAATATCACATCATTCTTATCTTAACTTTTATATAAAAGTTATGTATAGATATTATTAGTATTGTTTTTTTTTTTTTTTTTGAAAAGCATACCATGAGTCTCATCGCCGTAGAAGATAATCAGTCTAAAACTTTCTTGTGGAGTTTGTGCTAAATGCCTCTTGTGCAGAACAAATTTTGTTGGCAATGGTAGAAAATTATTAGGATGGTTAATAGAAGAATGTGTTAATTATATTAACATTCTCTCAATTATTAGTGAATATTACCTATTTTAGAATATAAAAAAAAAATACGAGTGAATGTCATTTTACTTTTTATTAATGAATTCGTACATCTTGACATCTTCGATTGTAAAAATATATCACTTTTATCCTCTTTAAACACTTCCAAACTACCTCCAAAAAAGTGTATTTATGCAATTTTCATAATTGCTGGAGTCAATATATATGAATTTATGGATAAAAGATTAAAATAATAGTTGATGAGATTTTGATATAAAGAAAAATTTACTCATAAATCCCATATTGAGGAATGATGATCCATTTAGTCCTAAAGATTTTTTTATAAACCAATTAGTTCCATTGATTTTGGAAAAATAGATTTAATATATTATTTAAAAATTATATTTACGGTTATACCCTTATTTCTATTATGTTCCTTCTCTTTTTTTCTTTTGTGCTAAATGTAGATTTTTTTCGTGCTTCTTTCGGATACGATAGTCCTACAGTTCGGACTCTAGTGACTCTGAATCTGATCTCACAAATGCAATGTCAAATAGATAAACCAAAAGAGTTCAAATCCGACAATTCTTTTGGAAAATCGATATTTGAATCAAATACAAAAAATAGACTGCTTTGCCAGATTATAGAGTCGCCACTTAAATATTTTGGAAAAATTTAAGAAACCCGTGACTCGTACCAAAGGTCGCATGTCTATCATCACCAAAGTATCTCGGCTCGGGAACTTAGGTACGAGAGAGGAAGGTCATGGATTGAGCACCCTATTCGCCCGATTAAAGATCGACCTCTATTAATCATAATATGATTCTTATTTACAGTATATGCTTTTGTTCCGATTTATTAGGCTAACTTTACTAGGTGATGCACGCAAGTATAGACTAATTTTGTACAAGTTGGAACATTTGATTTCATGTTTATTTGAAAATTGTTTTGAATATGCGCCACTTAAAAAAAGTGAGTTTGTATGTACATTAATCAATTTATGTCAATTTTAGTAATTAGCCTTCATCCACCGACATTAAAAGAAATATATCAATTAAGCATCTAGTCTCATGGTATTATGCTTGGCGTGGCAACAATCACACTTATGCGGTATGCTAAAACAATAAGTGCTCACCTAATACTCCAAGACAAGCCAAATAAAGAAAAATGATTAGAAAATATGCATGTTTCTAAATAATACAATGTGACTAATGCAACGCACACATTTATGTAATTTTTATAGGCTCGGCTATAAGCATGGTATATGATCCAATTCAACACACGTGATAAATCACGTTTTCAAGCAATGAAATTGAAATTTACATTGGTTAGTATGATGAACTGAATCTAAATGTACATAAAACAAGTGTACGCAAACATTGGAAATGCTAAGGAAACACAATGCTACCATTATAAGCAGGTAAATAAAAAGGAGAAAGAAATGGGAATTGGAAGACATGCACCATTATTACATATTTGCCCTCATGCAAGAGGGTCCGAATAAGTGTCCAAATGTCCAGATTAACTAATTATTACAAATTTGAATAAATGAATTAAATAACTAACTAACTAAGTTAATTAACTACTTATTACAAATTCAAGGGACACTAAGATAACTATCTAATTTATTACAACAAATATATTATATCAATACTAGTTACATGAAAATAATATCCAATGCAATTGCAACAACAATTAATATTTACAACAACAACAATAATTACAATAATAAGATAATAATACGAATACAAGTAACAATGAGGCACAATGATTGCATGCACAGTGTCTAGAAGTTGCTCTGTCCGCCTAGACTGCTTTGCCTCACCTTCAGCCACTGTCTTCTATTTCTATAAAAAACTTGCTGCTTGCCAAACATTGGGAGTCGGTCGGCCCCAAATGAGATCCAACCAGGTCAAAAAAGTGCCAGCCGTACCGTAATTTTATGTCAAAACTGTTTTTGTGCTTTTGATGTGAGAACAATCCAGACAAAGCCTTTCTAAGCCCTGTTTGTCCCCCTGCTCTTCTCTATCATGTGAAACCCAAGAAAAGAACAAATTCCCGTTCGAAACCATCAATTAACACAAATTGGTGGCTTGATGAAGTCGACCTACGTTTGGACAAAATTGATAAATGTGATGAATAATGACCACTCATTCCTTCTATCATGAAGGCTCAAAGAGGAAAGTAGACACGCACCAAGTCTTTATCAACATATCATGGATTGATACGTGACAATTCTCGGAACGATGGACTCCGCATAACGTCCGACCAAATCCAACCAACTCTAAATATTTTCTTTATGTCGGTTTCATTGTTTTTAGACCAATTTTGTTAGTCTTTGCCATTCTTTAATCAATTTGTCCAAAATGATTATTAAGTCCACTAAATGAGAAGAAACGTAAAACAAGAAGTGATTCTCAGCATGAAAGAGAGTGCCTATGCCTTGACAATAAACCTCCGTAGAAATTAAGCCATTGAGCATAGGTCTCTTTATCATGCTTTAAATAACCATCAATCGTTTGAAATAACTCTCAAATGAAAGAAAAGAAAGAAGAAAAAGAGGGAGGTGGCAGAAATGATCACATGAATTTGATTATTATATGAGTCTCTTGACATGAAAATTAACCGAAGAAAAGCTATCAAAGCATGGGTAACTCAACACAATAAGCTAAATATGAGGACTTACAACACAACAACCTAGATATTCAAAGCATACACAAATTAAATAAATTATGACAGTCCTAAAATAGCCCCTAATATGCTGAAAATAGTGCCCAAAAATCATGTTAAAAGCATAAAAAATGTAGAAAAGAATAAGGAAATACAAGGCTAGTGAACAAAAGCGAGGAGAGATGGCTAACCCCTCTATTTTTTAGACCTCAAACCATATTTTTTAGCCTTTTTCAAACTCTGAAAATTAGTTTAAAAGGAAAAGAAAATAGCGTAAAACAAAGGTGTGAGCTATGAAGTAGACTGTAAGAAAAGGTGTTAACCCTCTCTACCCTTTGGTAGCTATTCAAACCCAAGTTTTAATACTTGAAATAGGATCAAAACAATACAAAAACACAAGAAATAGGCAGAGAAAGACAGAAATGAAAAGCAATAGAAAGGTGGAAAGCTTATACCTCTTGAAGAAGGTAAGCTCTTATTTGTAAACTAAACTTGGTCCAAGCACTCTTAAGCCTGAATTGTGATTCATAAAGCTCAACCAAGGTTATGGCACCAAAGTTGTATGTAGTGTGTACATATGGTGTATGAATGATCAAATATCTCAAAGTTAGCTTGCACAAAAAGAAGGGGTTCTCAACTATGTTTTAACTTCTTTGACATTTTTCCAACCTCTAACACTGAGATATATGCTCGTATTTATAGAATTTGAGCAAAGTAGGTTGAAAATATCTTCAAAAGTGTATAGCTGGCTGATTCTCGCACCAAAACAGTGTTTCTCACTAAAGAGAGCTAACCGGCTTTCAATGTGCTCCCCTGTTCCTTTGTTTCAAACTCAGTGTAGGGTGACAAATGTTCAAAAATGAATTTCTGGGGTAAGAACAGTATGAATATGAAAGGTTTGGGATTAGTTTTGGAGCTTGAACTTAAATCTCTCGTTGAGAAATCGAACCACACTTAACACAACTTTCATCATCAAGTGCACATGACAAAACGTTCAAGTCTTGCGGGCGATCAAAAATGGGATGTCTACATTAGAAAGGTAAGTACACAATATATGAGAATCAAATTTAGGATGAATTTTTTTATGAAAATCTTTTTCATTTAGAAAACATTTCAAAAGGAATACAAAAATGACTTAAAATATGAAATTATTCAAACATTCCAAAAGGATGTGGGATTTTTCAAATATTTCAAAAGGAGTACAAAAATTACTTGGTAAGTTTTGGCCAATTGTATAATTTCAAACTGTGATAATATAATGTAACACTCAAACGTAACACTAAAAAAAATCTTAGTGTAATACTCTAATGTAACATATAAAAAACTCTTTACTAAACTTTTTCCAGACGTAACACTCCAAAAAAACTCCTTATGCTCTAATGTAACACACAAAAAAATTCTTTATTGTAACGCTCTAATGTAATACACCAAAAAACTCTTTAGTATATTTTTCCCAAGCGTAACACTTTAATATAACACTATAAAAAAAACTTATCAATATAATATTTTAATGTGACACACACAAAAACTTCTTAGTGTAACACACAAAAAAAATTTCTTAGTGTACTTTTTTCAAATGTAACACTCTAATATAATACTCTAAAAAAACTCTTTAGTGCAACATTCTAATATAACACACAAAACTCCTCAGTATAACATTTTAATGTAACACACAAAAAAACTCCTTACGTACTTTTTTCAAACGTAACACTTCAATATAACACTCTAAAAAAATTTCTTAGTTTAACACTTTAATATAATACACAAATAAAACTCTTTTGTATAATTTTTTCAAACGTAATGCTCTAATGTAATACAAAAAAAAAATTCTTAGAGTACTTTTTCTAAACGTAACATTCCAATGTAACACAAAAAAAAAAAAATATGAGATTCTCCAAATCATTCCAAAATGAGTACAAATATTCCTTAGTAAGTTTTGAGCAAATATATAATTTTCAAACTATGAGTGTTACGTTTGAAAAAAAAAAAAATACATTAAGGAATTTTTTTAGTGTTTTTGTGTGTTACATTGGAGTGTTACGTTTGGAATTATATTGATTGGAGTATTACGTTTAGAAAAAGTACACTAAGATTTTTTTTTTTTGTTACATTGGAGCGTTACGTTTAGGAAAAATACACCAAAGAGTTTTTTTTTTTTAAGTGTTACATTGTTATATTTGAAAAAAGTACACCAAAGAGTATTTTAGTGTATTACATTGAAGTGTTACGTTATTAGAGTGTTAGGTTTTTGTTTGTAACGTGAGATTTGTTCTAGAATGAGGAAAGAAGCAAAACTTCTATAATGCAAATTGCCCAAATGTGTAATTTTACATTTTAAGAAACTCACTTTTATCCTTCAAAAATTAAATTTAAACATGAAAGTGACTACCTTTTTTATATAATTTTCACTTTAATGAAATCTTTGAATCCATAAGAAAAAAAAAAAAAGATTAAACAGTTCATAAAATTATATTGTGGAACTTATTGGTGTTTCACCCTATAATTAATCCATAAAAAATTTCGTACACAAGAATAATAAAGTTTGAAGGATGTGTTTGGCCATACTGATTGAGCAGACACATTTTTGGCATAGCATTCAATCTAGAAGCAAATATTACTACTTTTTAGTATTCAGGTTCACATGTCACATTTAAGAATGTTGATACTATGACCTCCGAAATTTTATTTAAAAAATTACTTAGAATAAATATTGTGTGGATTGAATTTATTCTAAAGATTCTTTTAGAAAGAATTTTTTTAGCTTAATTTTTTTTTTATTTTTTGATTATTTTAGCCGGTCTAAATTAGCTCTGTTTCATAATAATTTTTAAATTTTTTTGACTTTTTTATTTTTTGTAAGAAAAAAAATAAAATAATTATAATTTGAATGAAACATTAACTTATTAACTTAATTGGCCTATTTTATCTTTTCGTGATCTTTTAGTTCCAACCCACTCCCATCCACTTGCCAAACGACAACTACGAGTCTCACTACATAATAATTGAATCCGAAGCACTCAATTATTTTTAAATTTTTATCTTTTCTTCTTATGACAATTTTTATTTTTATATAAAATTTGTACGAAAAAAATAATATAAGAATGATATGATAATATTATATTTTTAAATAAAAAGATATATTCCTAATATTAAATCATATTATTTTATAATAAAATTTTATATTTGTATATTAATCCTCATTAATTATTCATTCATTCCAATCATGCACATGTTGGTCAAACATCCTCACATCACCATCCAAATCAGCAGTGACAAAAAGATCACAAACAACACGTAGGAGGAAGAACCAAACCATGCTTTCTCTTTCTCTTCAGTTGCCTGGTGTCCATCCATTTGAAGTCGGCCACTTTAACAAAAAAAATTAATTTTTTAAATTTTTACTTCAAAATATTCGGTGTAACTTATTTAACTCAAAATCAATAAATAAACTGCTAATTTTAAACTGCTTATTGTTTGTTAGGTTTTTTAAGGTAAATTATACTCTCTTCCCATAAAATTTTTTAAAAAATACTGTTAATTTTATTCTATTGACATAATTATACTAGTCTCTCTTAAATTTTTTATTTACAAAATAATTAATTCTTTTTTCAATAATAATTTATTAGTTGTATGAATGAAAAAATATGTTGTCATCTCTTTTTTTACTAAAAAGTATATTTATCTTTATTTATTTTAGTATTTACCCATCATTTGTATTAATTTCGATCATTTTAACCTTATTAAAATAAAGGTTAGTATAATTATATCAAAAGCGTTAAACTAATTGTATTTTTCCTAAATTTCAAGGGACGTCAGTGTATTTTATTCTTTTTATTATTAACAAAAAAATAATTGCATTAATTTAATTTTTTTAATCATCAGTTACATAAAGTAGTATTTTTTTTTCCTTTGGTATGATGTGTGTATGATTGTGTTTAATAAACTTTTTTTTTTATATAGTGTCAAATTTTAAAATTCAACTAAAATAGAAGATCTTAAAATTTTTTAAAAGACCAAATTTTAAAAATATTTTTAAAAAAAAACAAAAATATGCAATATATATGATTATGATTTAGTCAAGATCGTTCTAAGAGAAAAGATGAATTAATCATGATCCACCAGTATACAAGTTAAATTTCACAAATTATATTATGAAAATTATTAGAGACCATAAAATATTATTTTTAAATTCACAATTAATAATATGACAAGAGAATTAAATATTAAATATTTAATTTTTAAATCGATTAATAATTGACGTAAAAATACAAGTACTTTTAAAAGTCATATTTTATAAGTTTGGAACTTTGTCCTTTTTCCTTATAGTTTTAACACTAGGTGAACTTATGAATGTAAATGTATTTTTTTAAAATCCACTTAAGTGCCATTGTGGGAACAAAATAAAAAGTCACGTTTTTAGATAAAATATCTAAAAATATAAGTGTCAAAAACGTAACAAATGTGATTTGGGAAGTGCCAAAAAGCAAGTGTAAAATTACAAATTAGGGCCTATGAAAAAAAAATTTTAAAAATTTTTTTATGTTGGGTAAGCGTATTTTGGTCATTTTAATTTGATTTGACACCATAAATAAATATTAAACTAAAAAATAAAAAGTCAACTTTTTACTAACTTTTCAAATCACTTTCTAAAAAATTAAAAAACTTAATAAAAAGTCAAAAACTAACTTTTTATCAACTTTTCAAAACACTCCTAAGTTCAGATGAATATCAGATGGGATGCCACTCAACTTAACTTGTTTGTCAACACTTCTAAAAAAGATGAAATTATATTTTTATGTTTTATGTGTTAAAAAATGATATTTTATTTAGTAATTATATTTACAATTTAGGAAATATGAAAGTTGAGCCTAAAAAATGAACAATTAAAAATTTTAGACGCAAAATAGTAAAAAATTATTTAACAAAAAGTTGTTAAAAAAAAAGATCGAAACAATAAAGTTCAAACTGTCAAATCAATCCGTATCCACTTTTCAACTCGCATGATCTGTTTAATCTCCATTAGGTAACTAAGTGAATAGGTGAAAATTAATTTTTTTTCAATCTGCATAAATTTAAGTAGATGATAAATCCGACCGAACCCAATCTCTAGCCATCTTTATTAGGGACGGTGATTTTTTTCCGTTCCACTCTACGCTCGCATCCCCCATCCCAATTAAGAAGTAGAGTGAAAACGGATTTTGCTTCTTCCATCTCATTCTACCCAAACACCGTCTCGATTATATTTATTAAATATATTTATATGTATATAATATATAATTTTTTTATTTTTTATTATAATAAAGTTAAACTTCAATAATATTATATTTAATATTAACTTTTATTCATTTATTTTTTATCTTATATAATATAATTTTCATTAAATATAAATTATTATTCATAATATATTATATTATCTATAATTTTTTCTTATTATTTTAAATTTTTAATTTGCAAAACTAACCAGCACTTACCCCAATACTACCACTCCTGATAATGGTCCTATTTGATAGGGTTTATGTCCAGCTTATTTTAGTTTTTAGTTTAATTTAAACTATTTTAATGTGTTTGGTTCAGCTTAACAATATAGCTTATAGTTTTTTGTAAATAAAAAATCAACTTATTTTTTAAATAGAGGAAAAAAAATTTAATTTATAAACTAAAAATCAATTTATATTCACAATTATAAATTATAAACGGTTAGATTATAAATTATAATTATTTTTCCACGTCCCTATAAAACTGGGCCAATATCATACAAGGTGAAAACAAATTTTTGTGAACCCGTTCCACACCGAGGCGTGACGATCCTAATCCTAGCCAAGGCACCCCTATACTTTCACCAAAGGGCATAGTGGCAGAGCTAAGTAGAGCAAAGAGGAGCACATGCCCCTCAATTTTTAAAACATTATTATAATTTTACTTATACTTTCGAAAATGTTTTTCAAATGCCCCTTCTATAATTCTTATACACCCTTTCCCAATATTTTTTTCTAAACCCACACATTTGTGTTAATTTTTAGAAAAATTTCTAAATACCCCCCTCTTTTAAAAAAAAAATTCCAAACATTACACTAACTTATTATTTCTTCTATAAAAATTGTGGAGTTTGTTATAATTTCTTCAAATATCAAGGAGATGAGTGTAATTTAAGTAAGAAAATGGAAACGATGATAAGTGAAGGATTTAAAGTAACTTTCTGTTTTAGTTCAAAAATTAAAAAATCAGTAAAAATATTTAAAAGTCAATAATTTATATTAAAAAATTTAAAAAAATTAATTTTTACATATTTTTTCATAAAAAATTAAAAAATTATTAAAATAGTCAGTTACAAACAAGGATTGGGCTTCCCTCTAGTTAATGAATTCGTGATCAGACTAGAGAGTACTATTAGACCGGTAGAGACCTATTACGGGTCTCGTTTCGATAATCCGAATCGTTCAATATGTAAAAATCGTCTAGTACTATATGTCTGTAAAAAATTACTTTGATCGGATATCGATAGTTATCTCATCATATAAGATTTCTGTCAATCGTTTATTTTTTTACCGTCTATTTTTTTTTGTACAAAATTAATTTGATCATGTAACTATCGATATCCGATAAATATAATTTTTTATAAATATATAATACTCAACAAATTTTACATATTAATCGATTTATATTATCAAAATAAGATCTGTAATAAACTTTTACAAATTGAATAATACTCTCTAATTTAATCACGAACGGAGGAAAGCCAGTCCGTACAAACAACGCCCGAGGCTTGTGAACTTGCAACGCCCGAGACCTGTGAACTTGCAATTAATCAGACTGCTTCGTCAGTATGGATAAGGTGGGGCCCACGGGAAGCAATTGTCTGGTGTGCGCAGGTGTGAATATGTGACCACAGCATGCCGCACCACGGTAGTGAGAGATTAACTGAATTTGGACAATATATAGTGCCCTTTTGGGAACTTACCAAAAAAGCCACGTTTTTGGCTTGGGATGGAAAACGCCACATTGCCGAAAACGCCGCAACATGTATTTGGGAAGTGAGAAAAAAGCTGCCGGGTGAAATTACATAAATACCCTCTATGTTAATAAATTACCTAAAATTTCAAAGTTTGGCAAGGGTATATTGGTCATTTTATTTTGATTTGATGCCATAAATAAATATTAAATCAAAAAGTAAAAAAGCCAGCTTTTTACTAACTTCCCAAACCACATCCCAAAAAGCCAAAAAAATTGATAAAAAGCCAAAAGCCAGCTTTTTACCATCTTCCCAAAACAGCCCATAATCTGAAAACGTGGTGGTTTTTTGAATTTGATTTTGAGATTTTATAAATAATTTTTAAAAATATTTTAGGAAGCAAAATTCTCTCCGGCGTTTTCTCTCTCTAATACTTTCTTCACTCAAGTTTGACATTTTTAATAAAAGTCAAAAAGTTATTATCCTATTTAATTATATAAGTCACATCATCTCTCTACCACATTACTTCAAATCCAGCTCATATTTCATAAAAAATAAAAAAAAGTGCACTTATTTAGAACATCCCAAACAACTTAGGCCAAGTTTGGGGACTTTGAAATAATCCAAAAAGTCAAAAAGTTACTCAAAAAGTTAAAAAGTTAACACTATTCACCAAAATTCAACAATTACGGCTGCACAACTCCCAATTCAAATTTTCTTCTAAAAACCAATTTTCACAATTTTTTATTACATATTTTTCCATAAAAAGTCAAAAAGTTAACCCAAACATCCATATTTTTAACCTCAATTTTTTAGTCAAAAAAGACAAAAAGTGCATTTATTTAGTCTTCCCAAACAAGGCCTTAGTTTTGTTTGGTTATAATTTTCATAAATTATTTTTGAATAGGTCTTTGTTTATTTTTATTGATTTTTTTATATTTTGGTCAATTTTTTTTATTTTGTAAATATATTAAGATTAGATAGATCTAAAAGATAAAAAAATTAATTAAAATATAACAATAATTCACTAAAACAAACAAAAATGCGTATAGATTTTTGTTCAAATTTTCTATATATTTTTAGTATTTTTTAAAATATTTTAACTAATTTATTTTACTTTTCAGATACATCTTGATTTGGTGTATCTAAAAAAATACAAAGAATTTATTAAAATATAAAAAAAATTCACTAAAAATAAATAAAAACTCATCTAAAAATAGTTTTTAAAAAATCAAATAAACAGAATGTTTTAAAACTTTTTTTTTCTTCTATCTTTTAAGAAAAATGATGGATAATGGCTAGAGAAATATATTCATTTGTTATAAGATGGGCATAAAGCCACCTCTAATAACTACCTGTCTAATAATAATTTGACTACACATTTTATTTTTATAATAAAATACGTCAATGAAATAAAAATTAGTGATGACGTAGTTTTGATTACTTTTATTGTTGAAAGATTTTTTCCAAAAAAAAAAAATATATTTAACACGTGGCATTGTTAGACAAAGGGATGGGGTTTTAAAGCTTTCAGTACGCCGTTCCAACACGGCTCTTTCTTCTTTCTTAACGCTCTCCTCTTACTATAGACAGTGTACGTCTTAGATATGCCCCACCCACAAAACCTTATCAATCTATGATTACTAAATTACCCTTCATGTTTTTTTTTTAAGAAATTATTTTTGGTTCCTTATATTCCTCCATAAACTGTTTCTTACTTACGAGGAAATTGAATTACAAACCATCACATAGTGCTTTTAAGACAAATTTTATAATCAATTTTATTCCAAATTTTCAAATTAATTTAGTTTATTTTGATATGTTTGGTTTAGCTTATAATTATATTTATAAATTTTTGGAAGTCGAAATCACTTATTCTTTTGAGCAGAGATGCTTTAAGAATAAGTTAGAAATCAGCTTAAGCTGAAAGTTATAAACTATAAGCTGTTTAGGCATAAGCTATAAGCAGTTTCCCACAGCTCTACCAAACAGCACTATAGTATGGAGCTTATTTTCATTGGAGGATGGAGTAAAGTGATCAATAATGTTAGGAATTTAAAAATAATATTAAAATTTTTATATATAATATGTCATTTATGAGTATTGTATAAAAATTTTGATAGATTTTTTTTCATTTATATCATTTTTGGGGTAAAATATCTAATAGGTAGAAAAAAATTTCCTTTTTTTTTGGGTGTAATTAAGAAAAAGACTTTAAAAGGTTAATATGAAAAAGAAAAATGTTTTGGACCTCAAAAAAAAGTCCCCCTAATCCCCCTAATTTCCTATTTTGGTAAACTGTT
The DNA here is from genome assembly GCA_025200525.1 of Camellia lanceoleosa. Lineage (NCBI taxonomy): Eukaryota > Viridiplantae > Streptophyta > Magnoliopsida > Ericales > Theaceae > Camellia > Camellia lanceoleosa. The sequence goes on from CM045763.1 coordinate 60,513,425, forward strand.
TTCTTTTTTTTCTTTTTTTTCTTTTTTTTTTATACCTGATATGGGAATTCGGGGGATTCGGGGCCCCCGAATTCGAGGTCCCAATCTGCGCTGTATGAAAAAAATAATATTTAAAGGGTCAATTTAAACATAATAAAACGCAATGTCAACACGTGGTGTCAGCATGAAAGAACAGATCAACACAGACTCAAAAAATATTCAAAAATGAAAAAAAATGTCGATGTAATTAAAAAAATACTTTAAAAGGTTAATATGAAAAAAAATGATATTTAAAGAGTCAATTTAAACATAATAAAATGTCAATGGTAGCACGTGGTGCCAGCATGAAAGAGTAGATCAATACATACCCAAAAAAATTCAAAAATGAAAATCAAAGGACAATATTAATTCATGGAATAGCCCACAATAAATTTGCACCGTAGATGTAAAATAATGATCACTTTCTGATTTTCTTTTTTTTGATTCCATTGACTTATTGAACATGATGATGTCTTTCGTCAAAATTTAAATTTAAATAGGCATTGAAAATTTAGACAAAATAAGACTAAATTGGGCCTAATTTTTATTTAAAAGAGCAAAGTAAATTTCCACCCAATACTGTAAGAGGGAAGGATATAATTTAACCATATTAAAATTTTGTCATAAGTCCATCCTAAGGGATTTTAATTTTATAAATTACAATTTGCACTTTCAAGTAAACAATTTCAATAAAAAAAAAAATTTGATAACATATAGAGTCACAAATATATCCTTTTAAAAGTACCACCTAAATAACTAAATAAAAAGGAATAGTGATGTAAAAATAACATAAAATAAAATAAAAACAATACTTTCTTATAAATTGATGTCGCTACTATCGTGTTATTTTACTGAGTCTTATTTTAAATTTAATTTTTTTATTGATGCATGAGATATATTAATTTGTTATAATAAAAATAAAAATAAAAAGTAAGTATTTTTTTTAATAATTAAAAGTGAGAGGGTAGTTTTGTCATACCAAAAAAATGGTAGGATCCCATGACAAGATCAATCCTAGAAGTATCCAAGTTCATATGGTCCCTATAAATTAACCCCTCCATTTCATTTGCATTGCCTTCTCCAAACTCATAACCTCGCCTCCTCCTCCTCCTCCTCCTCCTCCTCCTCCTCCCGCCGCCGCCAACCACCCAGATAATTCTAATACAACCATGGCAGGTGCTTCTCACATCATCAGAACCACCAATACCCACCGTAGACCTCATCGGAAAACCGGGTTTCGGAGGCGGTTCTTGTACGTGTACAAGCAACAGAGGGCCAGGTTCTACATCATTGGACGCTGTGTTTCTATGCTTATGTGCTGGCATGATCATGAGGTATCAGACTGAATGATCAAAACCCATCTGACTTGTCCAATAGGCGATCGACACATGTGCCCGGTACGTCGAGTATACTTATCAGTATCCGCGATACAAATCATATATCAATTTATTGGTATCAGAAGTTTCGGCGAATATTTAAAATTATGAATTGAAGGGTTCAGGGAAATGGTTTTGAATCTGATTCTGAGAGACAGCTCAATGATGCTGAGAGTCTTGAAGAAAGAGAGAATTGAAGAAATTTCCATTCTTGTGTTGTGGAGCAGAGAAAGAGAGAATTGAAATGAATTAATGAAATTTTTGTTCTTGTGAAACCTACTGTGTATAGTTGGAAAATTTTTGCAACACTGTAAATTTGCAGATTTTTCAAATCTTAAACAGATCACATGGAACAATTTATGTTCTCAAATAGTACTGTGAAAAAAGTGTTACTGGAATGGCTCAACCTTTACCTTTTGAATAATATTTGGAACTCTAATAATATAATAATATTTGTGTCTTATTTGTTTTATCGGCAGTGCTACGTAGCTCGAAAATTCGTGGTTCGAGTTTGGTTTGACACCAAAACGACGTCGTTTTGGTGTCGATTTTTTTTTTTTTTTTTTTTTTTCGTGTTTTTGTTGCAGATCGGGAAGAAGAAAAAGAAGAGAGAAGAAGAAGAAGGGGGCTCAGACGAGGAGGAGGAAGAGGAGGAGGAAGGGGCCATAAAAATCTGAGGAGGAGGAGGCGGGTCATGTGCGAGTTGACAGATCATGACGCAAGATCGACGGCAAAGCGGAGGGGTTGGGCAGACGTCTGGGGCTGGGTAGAGGCAGACGATCGGCCGATCTCCACCTTCTTCCTCTCTTCTCTCCCTCTTTCTCCTCTTCCTCCTCTTTCGAGCCAATTCGAGCCTTAAAAATCGAGCTACGAGACATTTTTCTTTGTTTTATCGAGTTTTATTTTTAGGAGATGGATCACTACTATACCATGACCTTTTGTTCTTCTTTTTGATTTTTTTTTATGAGAATATAAAAAATAATAATAACAAATTAATAAAGTGCAAACGGGTGTCTTGGTGAGAAACGTGACACAATTTTCAATTGCATCCATTTCCACTACATTAATTTGTAATTATTTTTCTCATTTCTTATTTAATGCCATACTCAAATTAATACATATTGCCATAAATAGAGGATACCAAAAAATTGCACTAACCACTCTTGAGATTTGAAAAAAATACAAAAAATTTTATAAATTTGACATAATTACACTAAATTTTCTTAATATTTTAATTCATATAACTTGGTCATTTTCATTAGAAATTAGTGAGTTATACGAATGAAAAATAAAATTGTCATCTCTTTTATATTAAAACATATATTTTATTTTATATATCTTTGTATATTCATACCATACATATTATTTTGGTCTCTTTAATCTTAGGGCTAGTTTGGCATAACTTAAATAAGTTAAAAAGTCAAAAAGTCATTATCTTATTTAAGTCACATCATCTTATTTAAATCACATCACCTCTCTAACACATCACATCAAACACAATCCAAACCCAACTCAAACCCACCAATAAGTCAAAAAATACACTTTTTTAGGACATTCTAAACCAACCCTACTAAAAGGGGAGGTCAATATAATTACGTAAAAAATTATAAAACTTACTATATTTTCTTTAAATCTTAATAGAGGTCAATGTAATTTGCCCATTCTTTTTTTCTTTTTCTTTTTTTTTTTCCTTTTTTTTTTTAAATGGCTTTTCAAAGTTTGGCTAATGGTTTGCGTTCAAAATACAATTTTTGCTTAATGGTTGAAATCAAATTCCAAACTCTTAGAACAAGTTTGCTACGATGGAATGACTTGGAATGGAATATTTATTCTAGCTCTATATTTCATTTCCTGTGTTTGATATGTTGATTTAAATGAGAATAGTTATTCTATGACAATGCATATTCTAACAAAAAGTAAGAATACCTATTCCATACGAAAGCTAAGGGATTATTATAAAATAAAATAACAATCTCTCTTATAAAAATAAAAAACAAAACGACCGTTTTAGGGGAAAAAAAATTATTCTCTCTCTTCAATCTCTCTCTACGAATACTCTCACATACTAAACAATCAGCCGTAGACGACTCTATCATTTATCTTCTATCAAGTTCAATATATATATATTAAATTATGTCAATTTATCTAGATGTTAGTTGTAAGATATATATATATATATGAAACTCTATGAAATCATATTCAATGTATAATAGAACATATTTATATATGTATCACATTTTTATTTTTATTTTTGTATATAGTTTGTTTGTATTTTTTTTCTTTTTTCCTTGATTTAAATTTTGTTTCACATACACAAGATTAAGTGATTTGTATATTTCATTTTATGTTTATTTTGCTATGTGAACTAATTTGAAAAATTAATTTTATTCTATACATAAACACTGCACAAGTAATTGTTATTTCTTATTGACAGATTAAAAAATTTCTGCCTAAAACACATTTCTGATTTTTTTTTTTTTTTTTTTTTTGAAGTGTGTATTTACTACAATCATTCTAGCATAAGTTACTTTTTATTTTTATTTTCATTTTTAATAAATATTAATTAAATAGTATTTCAATTGTTTTTAATTTAAGCCTTGCCGAATTCCCCCTCCCCCCACCCTTAGCATTAATTTTTATTTTTAATGCAGTTATGACTCGTTTAAATTTCAAAATAAGAAAATATTTTAGACAAAAGAAATTGACATCAATTATGATGTTATGGTTGGATATTGTGTATGCAGGGAATTGGTGATATCAACTAACCCATTCTTTACACCTCGTTGGATAAGTGACTATTTTAGCTTAAAAGTTAAAAAGTTATAAAAAAAATTAAAAAGCTAACAATTTATACCAAAAAGTCAAAGATTCTTTTTTCTCTATACTTTTTACACATCTTTTCGTAAAAAGTCAAAAAATCATCCAAAATACTAGTTTTTTTACCTCATATTTTAGGCCAAGTTTGGCATCCTCAAAAAAATCTAAAAAGTCAAAAAGTCACTATCACATCATCTTATTTAAAGCACATCACCTCTCTAACACATCACTTCAAATCTAACCCATATTTTATAAAAAGTCAAAAATTGTACTTATTTAGTCTTTTCAAACTTGACCTTAGTCAAAAAAATTACTAAAATAACTTGTTTTCAAACGAATCCTTAGTCGATATATACGTGCAGAAGCATTATTTGAGTTCAAGATATATTCTAAATTTCTACACAAATAGAGAAAATATTTACCGAATTGTTTATAACAATGATAAAGATTGTGTTGAGCAACTTAGAGTCGATAGACAAACATTCATGAAATTGTGCTCCATGCTGCAATTGGGTGGGTTAAAAGATACCAAAAATGTTGGTTGATGAACAAACGGTCTAGTTTTTTGAAAATTTTACTTTTTTATTTTTCGTATTTTAATGTTTTCAATGAATTTTTTTAATATTTTAAGTATTTTTATTTTTATTTTTAGACACACCTAACATAAATATACTTAAAAAGTATAATATTTGTAAAAAAAATATTTAAAAAATATACTAAATACCAAAAAATACAACAAAAAAAAAACAAAAATTCAATAAATTTTCGTATTTTTGTATATTTATTAATTTTTTAAAATATTTTTTCACAAATATTTTACTATTTTAGATACATCTAAGTAAGGTGCATAAAAAAAAGTAAAAAAAATTAATTAAAATTTTAAAAATATTCACTAAAAATAAAAAAACATGAAAAAATAAAATTCAATTTTCAAAAAATTAAATTCGAAAAACTGAAACCAAACACATTGAATATTTTTACATATTCTTGTCACAATGTGAAGAACCAAGTCATAAAATATTGGTTTAAATGATCAGCGGAAAGTGTAAGTAGACATTTTCACAATATCTTAAATTTTGTCATACAACTTCAAGGAGATTTACTTAAACCCAATGGATATTAGATGGAATGGTTTGAGGTATGTACTTAATTTAAATTTAGGCCTAGTTTGGCATAATATAAAAAATTTAAAAAGTTAAAAAGTCATTATCCTATTTAAGTCACATCATCTCATTTAAATTATATCATCTCTTTACCACATCACTTCAAACTCAACCCATATTTCACGTTTTTCATAAAAAGTCAAAAAATATACTTATTTAGATCATCCCAAACAATCTCTTAATATATGTATATATAATTATCACTTATAAAATATTTAGGCCAAGTTTGGGAAGTTTAGAACAAGTGCACTTTTTGGCTTTTCTTGTATTATGTGTAGAAAAAGTAGAGAGGAAATGTTGATTGATGTGACCTAAAAAAGATAAAAAGATGAAATAAGTGCACTTATATTGGGATGCCAAACTTGGTCTTAATTTTTTTATTTTGAAAAAAATTTATAGAATTGTCTTGAAGCTCTTGGTGGGACATACATTAAGGTGAGAGTAACCAAGGAAGACATGCCTATAGGTACAGAAACCGAAAAAGTATGAAATTGCTATAAATGTGTTTAAGGGTTTGCTCACAAGACATGCAATTCATTTAGATATTACCGGGTTGGGAAGGATCAGCAGCTACTGATGAGAGAGTGCTTCGAGATGCAGTGAGTAGAAGAAATGGATTAAAAGTACCTCGAGGTAAGTATTATATTCAACAAATATAAATATTTACACTAAGGCCTCGTTTGGGAACAGGTTAATTTAGTGACTTTTTGACTATTTGACTAAAAAGGTAGTTAGAAAAAACTTGTATGTTTGGGATGACTTTTTGACTAATTACGAAAAGTTTTGCAAAAAGTAGAGAGAAGCCGTAATCTTTGACTTTTTGGTATGAGTCGTTGGCTTTTTAGCTAATTTAATAACTTTTTGACTAATTAGCTAATTTAGTCAGTCCCCAAACGGGGCCTAAATCTCATCCTAAAACTTTCACATATTGTTACTGTGTAGGTTATTGTTATCTTGGTGATGCTGGATATACAAATTGTGAAGGTTTTCTTGCACTATATAGGGGACAACGATATTACTTGAATGATTGAAAAGAGGGATATCAACCAAGTAGCCCACGTGAATTTTTTAATATGAAACATTCATCAGCTAGAAACGTGGGAAAAAAATGCTTTGGAATACTGAAGATGCGTTGGGCAATTCTAGGAGGTCCTGCTTATTTTCCAGTCAAAACACACAGTCAAATCGTTATGGCATGTTGCCTTCTTCATAATCTTATAAGAAAAGAAATGACAAAAGACCCATTGGAGGATTCTGATGAAGATACAAAAGAAAATTCTAATGATTCTCACAATGATTGAAACATCTGATGAATGGACTACTTGGAGATAGAATTTGGCCATTAAAATGTTTAATGAGTGGAGAGCAAGTAGGAGAAGGGGTTGATGTTGTATTTAATGTGTGGTCATTAAAATGTTTAGTCATTGTTACACCTTACAAGTTTATTATTTTTTTATTGCAAAGAGTATACATCTATGAAGCACAGACACTTCTCCGAAGGCTCCGTACCAGTGTCGGACACGGACACGCGGTGGACACGTGTCCGACACGTAGCAGAGAGTGCCCCCTTTTTTTTTAATTTTTTTACATCCGGACACGTTCCGGACACGTTATAGACACTTTCAAGACACGTTCGGAGGTAATTTCACAATTTACAAAACTTTTTTGGGGCGATTTGTTAATAAGTAAAACAGAAACATCTGCCCTAATTCGATTAGCACAGAATCTAAGGGAGAACAGAAGAGAAAGGGAGAGAAAGGGAGGACCTGATTGCTCGTCGGTTGTCTCTGCTCCTCGTCGATCGTCGATCGTCGCTCCTCGTTGGTCGTCACTCGTGTCTCGTCGTCGATCGCCACTCGTGTCTCGTCGTCGATCGCCACTCGTGTCTCGTCGTCGCTCGTCGTTAATGTGCACACTGCTCTTCTTCATTCTTCTTCGTCGATCTTCTTCTTCGTTCTTCCTGTTCTCCGATCTTCTCAGTTGCTGTCTCTATCTCTCTCTCTCTCTCGCACCCTTTCTCACCCTCTCTGTCTGATTTCTTTTCTTTTATTTTTTTATTTTATATAATAAGTTAATGAGTTATTTTTTCTTTTAAATATGTTGATCCCTCTCTCTCTGTCTCTCCCCCTTTATTCTTTTTACTCTTTTTTTCTTTTTTATGTCTTTCTTTTGTAAATAAATAATATAAATAAATATAAATAATATATTTATTTTTTAATTTTATATATAATAAATAAAATAAATAAATAAAATTAGTATATATTTTTTAATTTTACATATAATATATATAAAAAATTATATATATTAAACGTGTCCCCAGCGTGTCGTGTCCCCTATTTTTTGAAAATTTACGTTTTTACGTGTCCGTGTCGTGTCGCGTGTCCGTGTCCGTGCTACATAGGTATACATTTGTTTGGAATGAACTTTATTAGTTTATTAAATTGTAGCGGTATTTTGTTTTTCACTATTTTACATTTATCCAAAGTTTTAGATGAGTACTTAATTAAATTTTTATTTTTTATATTCTAAAAACATATATTTCATGTTCTTTTGATAGGAATGGATTTGGGAACACAAGACAGTTGCGGCCCAGGTTTAAATAAAAGGATGTGGACAGAAGATGAAGATAGGAAACTTATTAATGCTCTCATTGATTTGCAAAACCAGGAAAAATATAATGCTGAAGGCGGATTCAAACCTGGAGTATATACTGGGGTAGAAAAACTACTTGCTATTAGTTTACCAAATGCAGGTTTGAAGGCTGATCCACACATTAAATCAGGAATGAAAAAACTAAAAACACATTTTGGTATTGTTTATGACATGATATGTGGGCATAACACCAGTGGATTTGGTTATGATGATGGAAAAAAATGTGCAGTTGCTGAAAAATTTGTATGGGATGCATATTTACAGGTACTTCATATATCACTTGATATGGTTAATATAATTTAATAATTGAATGATTTAGTAATATTTTATTTATTTGAAATTTTTCTAGTCACAAGAAAGCTGCACCATTCAAGGACAAACCATTTCCATTCTATAGAGAGCTTTGCATAATTTTTGAAAAGGATCGTGCAATGGATAACGATGCTGAAACACCGATGTACTTGAAGAGTTGGACAAAGAAAATGCTCAGTCGGAAAATGTAAATGACTTCTGGGATGTGGGAGATGGTTTAGATGGTATGGATATTTTTAAATCATTTTGTCAATCACCTCATCATGCTGGAAATACTACTGAAGGGAAGTTCAAAAAATAAAAGAAGAAGGAAAAGTCATAGTCAAATGTATGAAGGGATGGAAAAATCAACTCTGGAAACAACTGCTAATCGACTTAGTAATGCAATTGAAGATGCATCAATTAACGATTTGAAGCTTCAACTTAACAAAGAGTTGATGAAACTACAAGGTTTGCGTGTGGTTGAGCAACATAAAGCAACAGTTAAAATTAGTTGTGATTGTGATTTGACTCAAATATTTTTCACAATTGATGATGAAGAGAAAGAAAAGTGGGTGAAAGAAATTATTTGTTGATTGAGATTACAATTTGTTAGCTCATAAAGTAGACATATGGTTATGGATGTTTTAGTACTTTTGTTTTATATATTTCTAGCGTACAATTTTATTTCGAGATTAATGAATATTTTTATTATGATTGTAGGTATTATGTGATTTTAAAATTTATTATTTTGTTCATATTAATGAATTTTTTACAATTTTTATTCATTTTTTAAATTTAATATGATTATACAATATTTAATCTAGTAGTTATTAGTTTGGTAACCATTCTATTCCACTCAATTTACTTAACAAATCAAACATGAGAATGAGAATGGTCATTCTATTCTTACATCATTTTACTATGTCAACCAAATAGTGGAATGAGAATGAGTATTCAATTCCATTCTACCATATATTACATTCCCACTATCATTCCATTTCCACTTTATTTCATTCCATTGTACCAAACATGCTCTTAATGCATGGTTAGTGTGCTTTACTACTAGTTTCTAGTACCTCACTCTGGTATTAATGAGTCTAATTATGAAAAAATTATTACATAGGTCCGCTCTATATCATACGTGGTATACTTTTACAATTCTATTAGTTACATATCTATTATTTCATTTTTTTCCCCTATGCATTACATAAAACAACCAATAGAATGGAAGGGTACATAACTTAGTTGGAATTCTTAAAAGACAAGATAATTCCTCCTAATTATAGCCCTAATATCAAATTTTATTTTTGAAATGTTATTTTTTAATATTTTTTCTGAATTGTCTTTTAATTTTCCTTTCTTGGTACAAAAAAAAAATATCTTTCACTAGATCAAAATGATATTTGCATCAGAACGTTATAGTGCACACCTGTGGTATTAGTAAACAACTATTTTGTGTTTTTTGTAGTTCTCTCCTATAACTGTAAGTCCGTTTGTTTTTTGTTAGGTGCTAGGCTGCTTTTTATGTCTAGGACTAGGATGTATGAATTGCTCTTATAGATGCATTTATTTTATGACTTCAATTTGTCAATAACAAACACAAAATGTTAAGGTATTTATAATTTCATAATGATTTTCATATTTTTCAAAATGTTTTTATACTTTTTTACACATTTCAAACAACTTTCAACACTAACAACAACCCCTAAGAATTATTTCTAGCATTTTCCTTTTTTTATTATCTTATTTGAATGAAGTTCTTTTTTTTTTTTTCCAAATAAAAAAAGAAACCTGATATAGACATACACATCCCTTAGACCTTAAGGCTTGACTCTTGAGTAGGCATTATATAGCATAGGTAAAAAGTAGAAAGTATAAACTCCAAGCTTGACCAAACTTATTCTCAAAGCATGGAATATAAACACACTAATTCATTTGAACTGGAATTTAGAATATGAATACAATTCACTCACCAGTGAAATGCAAAAATTCTAATAGCCTAAATTAATTTAGTTGCTTATAACTCACAGCTATAATGATTGTATTAGTAATTCTCTTTGAGATTTACGTGAGAAAAGATTGCAAACTCGACCAATACATTTGTGAATTTGACGATTTCCTATTCAAATTGTGAAACAAGTGTTAAAAGAGCATCCATATCCATGTGTTAGACGAAAAGATTGACCCAATGGTGGAGACATCCATTTTCCTTTGGACCCGAGTTCGGGTCTCAGGAGGTTAATTATGTCAACTTGCCCTTCTTCTGTGTAGAAGGGTGCTATATCACTGGGCTACTGTTTTGGGGTCTTCATTATTTCTTCAATAACTACTTCTTAATAAGGAATAGATAATTAGCATTCATGTAGGGGATGATACAAAACAATGATAAAAAATCAGTAAACACAAACAACATTTTTCTTAGATAGATAATGATGTTATTGAATAAAAAAAAATGGGCCAAGCAACCATCTTTTTGCTTGGGCCATAGCCCATTACAGGAGTGCAGACCAAACTCAATTTCAATTTAGGACTATAGTTTGTAAGACTCATCAGGCAGCTTATTCATGTTAAAAATTTAGCATGACATTTTTAAAATTTTGAGGAAATATATTTGCTTATATCGGATCAGCTTGAATTAAAATTTGAAACTTATTATTTTCAATTTGAACTTGAAATAATAAATTATGGACTCACCTGGCTTAACCCGTTCATTTATAAATATTAAAATTTATTTTTATATCATTTAGGTACACAATAAATTAGAATATATATGGAGAGTTTACTTTTCAATATTTGTTAAACTGCACAAATTTATTTAAGTCACATCATCTTATCTAAATCACATTACCTCTCTACCACATCACTTCAAACCCAACTCATATTTCATAAAAAATTAAAAAAGTACATTTATTTAGAACATCCCAAACAACTTAATTTTGTTTGGTTACAATTTTCATAAATTATTTTGAATAGGTCTTTGTTTATTTTTATTGATTTTTTTTATATTTTGGTCAATTTTTTATATTTTGTAAATATATTAAGATTAGATAGATCTAAAAGATAAAAAAAATTAATTAAAATATAACAAAAATTCACTAAAACAAACGAAAATGCGTATAGATTTTTATTCAAATTTTCTATATATTTTTAGTATTTTTTTTAATATTTTAACTAATTTATTTTACTTTTCAGATACATCTTGATTTAGTGTATCCAAAAAAATACAAAGAATTTATTAAAATATAAAAAAAATTCACTAAAAATAAATAAAAACTCATCTAAAAATAGTTTTTAAAAAATCAAATAAACAGAATGTTTTAAAACTTTTTTTTTCTTCTATCTTTTAAGAAAAATGATGGATAATGGCTAGAGAAATATATTCATTTGTTATAAGATGGGCATAAAGCCACCTCTAATAACTACCTGTCTAATAATAATTTGGACTACACATTTTATTTTTATAATAAAATACGTCAACGAAATAAAAATTAGTGATGACGTAGTTTTGATTACTTTTATTGTTGAAAGATTTTTTCCAAAAAAAAATATATATATTTAACACGTGGCATTGTTAGACGAAGGGGATGGGGTTTTAAAGCTTTCAGTACGCCGTTCCAACACGGCTCTTTCTTCTTTCTTAACGCTCTCCTCTTACTATAGATATGCCCCACCCACAAAACCTTATCAATCTATGATTAGGTCATGTTTGGGAAGACTAAATAAGTATATTTTTTTATTTTTATTAAATTATGTGTAAAAAAAGTAGAGAGGAGATGCTGATTGATGTGACCCAAAAAAGATAAAAAGTATGAACTTATTTTGAAATGCCAAACTTGACCTTAATTACCCTTCATGTTTTTTTTTTAAGAAATTATTTTTGGTTCCTTATATTCCTCCATAAACTGTTTCTTACTTACGAGGAAATTGAATTACAAACCATCACATAGTATGGAGCTTATTTTCATTGGAGGATGGAGTAAAGTGATCAATAATGTTAGGAATTTAAAAATAATATTAAAATTTTTATATATAATATGTCATTTATGAGTATTGTATAAAATTTTTGATAGATTTTTTTTCATTTATATCATTTTTGGGGTAAAATATCTAATAGGTAGAAAAAAATTTCCTTTTTTTTTGGGTGTAATTAAGAAAAAGACTTTAAAAGGTTAATATGAAAAAAATGATATTTAAAGGGTCAATTTAAACATAATAAAACGCAATGTCAACACGTGGTGTCAGCATGAAAGAACAGATCAACACAGACTCAAAAAATATTCAAAAATGAAAAAAAATGTCGATGTAATTAAAAAAATACTTTAAAAGGTTAATATGAAAAAAATGATATTTAAAGAGTCAATTTAAACATAATAAAATGTCAATGGTAGCACGTGGTGCCAGCATGAAAGAGTAGATCAATACATACCCAAAAAAATTCAAAAATGAAAATCAAAGGACAATATTAATTCATGGAATAGCCCACAATAAATTTGCACCGTAGATGTAAAATAATGATCACTTTCTGATTTTCTTTTTTTTGATTCCATTGACTTATTGAACATGATGATGTCTTTCGTCAAAATTTAAATTTAAATAGGCATTGAAAATTTAGACAAAATAAGACTAAATTGGGCCTAATTTTTATTTAAAAGAGCAAAGTAAATTTCCACCCAATACTGTAAGAGGGAAGGATATAATTTAACCATATTAAAATTTTGTCATAAGTCCATCCTAAGGGATTTTAATTTTATAAATTACAATTTGCACTTTCAAGTAAACAATTTCAATAAAAAAAAAAATTTGATAACATATAGAGTCACAAATATATCCTTTTAAAAGTACCACCTAAATAAGTAAATAAAAAGGAATAGTGATGTAAAAATAACATAAAATAAAATAAAAACAATACTTTCTTATAAATTGACTAGCGTATGCCCGTGCCTGAAGGCACGGTGTAATTCACAACCCATATCTAGATTAATCAGTGGGTGAAACTCTGTTAACCTCTACTACCCCTGCAAAGTTTTCAAATCTAAAAACTGAATCTCTAGTTTTCAGAAAATGTAAGGTTATTTCATCTAGTTTTCAAATACAGTGGAAAGAAACAAATAAATAGAAATTCATAAGACATGAATTTTAATTCAGCTATCAGTGTCATGTGCAAATTCAAACTTCTAGGAACACTCTGTTCTCTTAACAGCTATAAAAATTAAATCATAAAAATCAAAATCAGGAATAAGTAAGAACAACTTACTTAGTCATAAATAATAAACACGTATTTTCTAACAAAGCAAAAACAAAAGGAGTTGATGTCCTCCCGTACCGGTACTGCCATTTTCGTCCTGTACCTTTCCCTCACAGAATTTAATTTTGGGACCAAATCCAATGAAAATATGGATTTACATAACAATTGTTTTCTCTATCATTTCCCCCAAAGTAGAAAAATCAGTTTCAAAAAATCACTTCACAATTTAATTTTTTTTTTTTACAATTTAAAACAGCGAACACTAAACACTATTAATGAAGAGAATAAACACTGATATACACTTACAATGAGAAAATAAAAATCTAACAACAAACAAATAAATCAAATCCAAACACATAAGATTGCAGTATACATTAATTTCAATCCAAAATAAACAAAACGGATCGGCAGATTAGAGAAACAAAATACAATTGTTCTTACCAGTATACAAAATAAACAAAATAAGAGAAATTGATAAACATTATTGAGAGAAATAAACAAAATACAATTGTTCTTACCAGTATACAAAATATACAAAATAAACATTAAACAAAATAAACATTACAGTATACACTAAACACTATTTCGTTCTGTACACCAAGTCTTGAACATCCAGAATAAGAGAAATTGATTTGAGAGAAATAAGAGAAATATAATTTAAGAAAAATAGAAGAAACAGATCTTGAACATCCAGATCAGAGAAACAAAATACAATATCTGATTACATGAAAAATAGAAGAGAAATAGTTGGATCTATGAAATTTTTGGAGTTAGTATTGGGTTTTCTTCCTAAAAGACTCATATGAAGGAATATATTAGACAACTACAAACTCTACATACCAAAATTGAAGTAATCAAGCCCCAAATTCATCTAATAAAAAGTAACCCCACAAACACATACAGATCAAACCATCAAACCCAAGCATATATAAAAGAGGGGAAAAACAAATCAGACAACAAAAAAATAAAAAATAAAAAAACCTAGAAAGAAATTTCAAAGAAAATCCTAGATCTATGCATATATAGGAAGAAAAAACACAGAAGGTTACTTTTTGCAAATCTTGGTAGTCCTGCAAGAGAGTCTGATGCTTGATCCTGGCCTTAGAATCCCCAAATCCACCATAAGATGATGGATCCAAAGCAACCCCTTTCATCTTCTTATTAGAAGAAGACATCAATCAGATCACAAAGAACCCCCCCCAAAAAAAAATACAATGAAAGAAAATAGAGAGATAGAGAGAAAATATGAAATAATATAGAGAGAGGGAGAAAGAGATATGGTGAGAGAAGAAAGAAGAGAAATAGGAGATAGAAGAGAAACAAATTGATCTTGAACATCCAAGAATAGAAAATTGATTTGATCATTGGAGATAGAAAATTTCTCTTATTCTTGGATAATATATAATATACACCAAATTGATTTGATCATAGGAGATAGCTTCCAAGCTTCCAAGCGTTCAATCAGGTTTGCGATTTAATAATCAACCAATAACAGCATTGTTATAGACAATGAATTTAAACCATGAAACTAATAGTGGCCTTTGTTTCGATCCCCAATTAATTTCAATGAAACTAAACTAAACTAAACTAATAGTGGCCTTTTTTTTTTGCAATTTACGCAAGTGAATTACTAAACACAATGGGTAACATCAATAATCTAAACATTTGAAGGACAGAAGAAGTATGCAATGTGGCCTGTATAGCCTTTATTTATCTTCATAATCTGTGTTCGAGTTCGATATCCCGCAATTTGCAATGATTTATTGACTCTGGATTAAGAACCTTTTTTTATTAGTATACTTTGGTCTTGGAACCTTAGTTAGAATAAAAGAAATTAACGCCACCATTATGCCATTGGAAGCCATAGAATGTCTAAAAATTCAAGATTGCAGAGCTATTTTCCCAAATTATAAGACACCTCACAACAATGTTAGAAGACATACCTCATATGTCAAGACACCGCCGGATGAACCGGGCTGGCGAATAGTAACATTAGAAACAGTGCCATTGGCAGAGAGGACGCAAATTCCTCGAGGACCCTTTTGAGAAAATGAAAGAATCTTTGCTGCAACATCCTGAAAAAAAAAATAACAAACTAACATCAAATTTTCATAATGTACCCACAAACACATTACACACCTCAAATCTGCACAGAGATCTTCCTTCCACCCACTTTAATTAAGTCAAAACAAACCACAGAGATCTTCCTTGAAATAAATGGATTTATTTTTTTTCCCACAATTTACATTACTTATTTATTCATATGTATAAAAAATTATTATTTCATATTTTCTCAATTATATATTATTTTAAATTTTAAATTTTTATTTTCAAGTCATTAAACTTCTAATTGATGCATATTTAAAAAATACAGGTTAATATATCTTACATAATTACAAAAATTAAAAAATAAATAAATATAGAAGTAAAAAAATCAAAATAGCACAACCACCCAAAGATAAGAATTCAGAAGATAAGGCGTTAGTGAAACATTCATTTAACTCATTGAATTAGTTCATCAGCTAGATATATAAAGTAGATTGTGAATCTAACCCATCAAACCAAAATTCAGAAAAAGAAAAGACCACGAAGAGCATTTCTAACCAAATGTTGTACTGGGTTTCTTACATTTATCTTGGGAGCTGAATTTATAATCATCTATGGAAGGTTACCCTGAATTTATCTTGGGAGCTGAATTTATATTATAAACAGGGGTACCATCAGGATAGTACAGCCCATAGTTCCTCTATGATGCCGGACCAGGCTTTAAATCGCTATCCCACTAAATTACATTCCTATTATTGGGACATTCAATGGGGATAGAGAAAAATGAAGAGAATATGGGTTAGTTACAAATGAATAAATAGAATATGGCTTAGCTTCTTAACCCAAGATTTTCTCTATGAAGAGAAACAAAACTAATAAATAGGTTAGTTACAATTCACTTAGGCACTAATACAGAATATGGGTTCCAAAGAATTGAATGTCTAAATATACACATGTGTACATGTCAATAAAACAGGGGAATGAAACAAACACAACCCACAAATCAAAAGGGTTTTGTGGGTTAGTTTCATATGAGATTCATTGTTGAACAAAATGTATATAAAAGCTATGAAACCCGTGTTTTCAAGAAGGGAATGTGTAGATACAACTATATATATGTAAAAAAAATTGAAAGAGAAAATGAGAGAAATTGACGCCAAGGGGAAGGACTGGTAACTTGCACAAGGGAGAGAGGAGCACCCAAAACACCGAGCAACAATCTCAGATCAGACCGCTTGTAAGCATTCGAAGCCACTGATGGAGTCCTTGAAAGCTGCCCCTTCATTCGAATCCCCGATTTCGCCTCCATCTGGATCCGGACCCTCCATGACGGGCCTTAAGCTTCCAGATCTCCCGATCAACGGCTCCGGATTGGCCACGTGGTGGTCGGTGTCGCGATGGTCGGTGGTCGATGGGCTCCGATGCAAGTAGAGAGAGAGAGTTCAAAAATTGAAATGAGACAGAGAGAGGAGATGAGTACGTGTGAATCTGTGATGGAGAGGGGAGAGAGACATTTTGGACCGTTAGGACATAGAGACATCTCAACCATTGAAAGTTGAGATGAGACAATTTAAACCATTGGATCACATACATTTTAAGAGATTTTCAGCCATTGGATTGAAGCAATCTAAATGTCTAAATTTTGACACATATATTTTTGAGTCTTGAATTCAAACTAACCCTTCTATTGTTATATAGATGTCGCTACTATCGTGTTATTTTACTGAGTCTTATTTTAAATTTAATTTTTTTTATTGATGCATGAGATATATTAATTTGTTATAATAAAAATAAAAATAAAAAGTAAGTATTTTTTTTAATAATTAAAAGTGAGAGGGTAGTTTTGTCATACCAAAAAAATGGTAGGATCCCATGACAAGATCAATCCTAGAAGTATCCAAGTTCATATGGTCCCTATAAATTAACCCCTCCATTTCATTTGCATTGCCTTCTCCAAACTCATAACCTCTCCTCCTCCTCCTCCTCCTCCTCCTCCCGCCGCCGCCAACCACCCAGATAATTCTAATACAACCATGGCAGGTGCTTCTCACATCATCAGAACCACCAATACCCACCGTAGACCTCATCGGAAAACCGGGTTTCGGAGGCGGTTCTTGTACGTGTACAAGCAACAGAGGGCCAGGTTCTACATCATTGGACGCTGTGTTTCTATGCTTATGTGCTGGCATGATCATGAGGTATCAGACTGAATGATCAAAACCCATCTGACTTGTCCAATAGGCGATCGACACATGTGCCCGGTACGTCGAGTATACTTATCAGTATCCGCGATACAAATCATATATCAATTTATTGGTATCAGAAGTTTCGGCGAATATTTAAAATTATGAATTGAAGGGTTCAGGGAAATGGTTTTGAATCTGATTCTGAGAGACAGCTCAATGATGCTGAGAGTCTTGAAGAAAGAGAGAATTGAAGAAATTTCTATTCTTGTGTTGTGGAGCAGAGAAAGAGAGAATTGAAATGAATTAATGAAATTTCTGTTCTTGTGAAACCTACTGTGTATAGTTGGAAAATTTTTGCAACACTGTAAATTTGCAGATTTTTCAAATCTTAAACAGATCACATGGAACAATTTATGTTCTCAAATAGTACTGTGAAAAAAGTGTAACTTAATATTTGGAACTCTAATAATATAATAATATTTGTGTCTTATTTGTTTTATCGGCAGTGCTACGTAGCTCGAAAATTCGTGGTTCGAGTTTGGTTCGACACCAAAACGACGTCGTTTTGGTGTCGATGTTTTTTTTTCCGTGTTTTTGTTGCAGATCGGGAAGAAGAAAAAGAAGAGAGAAGAAGAAGAAGGGGGGCTCTGCAGATCGGGAGGAGGGAGGAGAAGGGAGGAGAACTGGAGGGAAGGGGGCCATAAAAATCGGGCTGAGGAGGAGGCGGGTCATGGCGAAGTTGCGACAGATCAGGCGACGACGATCGGCCGATCTCCTTCTTCTTCCTCTCTTCTCTTCCTCTTTCTCCTTCTCCTCTCTTCCCTCCCTCTTTCGAGCCAATTCGAGCCTTAAAAATCGAGCTACGAGACATTTTTCTTTGTTTTATCGAGTTTTATTTTTAGGAGATGGATCACTACTATACCATGACCTTTTGTTCTTCTTTTTGATTTTTTTTTATGGGAATATAAAAAATAATAATAACAAATTAATAAAGTGCAAACGGGTGTCTTGGTGAGAAACGTGACACAATTTTCAATTGCATCCATTTCCACTACATTAATTTGTAATTATTTTTCTCATTTCTTATTTAATGCCATACTCAAATTAATACATATTGCCATAAATAGAGGATACCAAAAAATTGCACTAACCACTCTTGAGATTTGAAAAAAATACAAAAAATTCTATAAATTTGACATAATTACACTAAATTTTCTTAATATTTTAATTCATATAACTTGGTCATTTTCATTAGAAATTAGTGAGTTATACGAATGAAAAATAAAATTGTCATCTCTTTTATATTAAAGCATATATTTTATTTTATATATCTTTGTATATTCATACCATACATATTATTTTGGTCTCTTTAATCTTAGGGCTAGTTTGGCATAACTTAAATAAGTTAAAAAGTCAAAAAGTCACTATCTTATTTAAGTCACATCATCTTATTTAAATCACATTACCTTTCTAATACATCACATCAAACACAATCCAAACCCAACCCAAACCCACCAATAAGTCAAAAAGTGCACTTTTTTAGGACATTCTAAACCAACCCTACTAAAAGGGGATGTCAATATAATTACGTAAAAAATTATAAAACTTACTATATTTACTTTAAATCTTAATAGAGGTCAATGTAATTTGCCCATTCTTTTTTTCTTTTTCTTTTTCTTTTTTTCCTTTTTTTTTTTAAATGGCTTTTCAAAGTTTGGCTAATGGTTTGCGTTCAAAATACAATTTTTGCTTAATGGTTGAAATCAAATTCCAAACTCTTAGAACAAGTTTGCTACGATGGAATGACTTGGAATGGAATATTTATTCTAGCTCTATATTTCATTTCCTGTGTTTGATATGTTGATTTAAATGAGAATAGTTATTCTATGACAATGCATATTCTAACAAAAAGTAAGAATACCTATTCCATACGAAAGCTAAGGGATTATTATAAAATAAAATAACAATCTCTCTTATAAAAATAAAAAAACAAAACGACCGTTTTAGGGGAAAAAAAATTATTCTCTCTCTTCAATCTCTCTCTACGAATACTCTCACATACTAAACAATCAGCCATAGACGACTCTATCATTTATCTTCTATCAAGTTCAATATATATATATATATTTTAAATTATGTCAATTTATCTAGATGTTAGTTGTAAGATATATATATATATATATATGAAACTCTATGAAATCATATTCAATGTATAATAGAACATATTTATATATGTATCACATTTTTATTTTTATTTTTGTATATAGTTTGTTTGTATTTTTTTTCTTTTTTCCTTGATTTAAATTTTGTTTCACATACACAAGATTAAGTGATTTGTATATTTCATTTTATGTTTATTTTGCTATGTGAACTAATTTGAAAAATTAATTTTATTCTATACATAAACACTGCACAAGTAATTGTTATTTCTTATTGACAGATTAAAAAATTTCTGCCTAAAACACATTTCTGATTTTTTTTTTTTTTTTTTTTTAAAGTGTGTATTTACTACAATCATTCTAGCATAAGTTACTTTTTATTTTTATTTTTATTTTTAATAAATATTAATTAAATAGTATTTCAATTGTTTTTAATTTAAGCCTTGCCGAATTCCCCCTCCCCCCACCCTTAGCATTAATTTTTATTTTTAATGCAGTTATGACTCGTTTAAATTTGAAAATAAGAAAATATTTTAGACAAAAGAAATTGACATCAATTATGATGTTATGGTTGGATATTGTGTATGCAGGGAATGGGTGATATCAACTAACCCATTCTTTACACCTCGTTTGACAAGTGACTATTTTAGCTTAAAAATTAAAAAGTTATAAAAAAAATTAAAAAGCTAACAATTTATACTAAAAAGTTAAAGATTTTTTTTTCTCTCTACTTTTTACACATCTTTTCGTAAAAAGTCAAAAAATCATCCAAAATACTAGTTTTTTTACCTCATATTTTAGGCCAAGTTTGACATCCTCAAAAAAATCCAAAAAGTCAAAAAGTCACTATCACATCATCTTATTTAAAGTACATCACCTCTCTAACACATCACTTCAAATCCAACCCATATTTCATAAAAAGTCAAAAAGTGTACTTATTTAGTCTTTTCAAACTTGACCTTAGTCAAAAAATTACTAAAATAACGTGTTTTCAAACGAATCCTTAGTCGATATATACGTGCAGAAGCATTATTTGAGTTCAAGATATATTCTAAATTTCTACACAAATAGAGAAAATATTTACCGAATTGTTTATAACAATGATAAAGATTGTGTTGAGCAACTTAGAGTCGATAGACAAACATTCATGAAATTGTGCTCCATGCTGCAATTGGGTGGGTTAAAAGATACCAAAAATGTTGGTTGATGAACAAACGGTCCAGTTTTTTGAAAATTTTACTTTTTTATTTTTCGTATTTTAATATTTTTAATGAATTTTTTTAATATTTTAAGTATTTTTATTTTTATTTTTAGACACACCTAACATAAATATACTTAAAAAGTATAATATTTGTAAAAAAAATATTTAAAAAATATACTAAATACCAAAAAATACAACAAAAAAAAAACAAAAATTCAATAAATTTTCGTATTTTTATATATTTATTAATTTTTTAAAATATTTTTTCACAAATATTTTACTATTTTAGATACATCTAAGTAAGGTGCATAAAAAAAAGTAAAAAAAATTAATTAAAATTTAAAAAATATTCACTAAAAACAAAAAAACACGAAAAAATAAAAATCAATTTTCAGAAAACTGAATTCAAAAAACTAAAACCAAACACATTGAATATTTTTGCATATTCTTGTTACAATGTGAAGAACCAAGTCATAAAATATTGATTTAAATGATCAGCGGAAAGTGTAAGTGGACATTTTCACAATGTCTTAAATTTTGTCATACAACTTCAAGGAGATTTACTTAAACCCAATGGATATTAGATGGAATGGTTTGAGGTATGTACTTAATTTAAATTTAGGCCTAGTTTGGCATAATATAAAAAATTTTAAAAAGTCAAAAAGTTATTATCCTATTTAAGTCACATCATCTCATTTAATCATATCATCTCTTTACCACATCACTTCAAACTCAACCTATATTTTACGTTTTTTTTATAAAAGTCAAAAAATATATTTATTTAGATCATCCTAAACAATCCTTTAATATATGTATATATAATTATCACTTATAAAATATTTAATTTTTTTATTTTGAAAAAAATTGATAGAATTGTCTTTGTTAGCTGTATATTATCTTATTTATTTGTATTTGTATCTCTCTCAATCTCTCTCTATGTATTTGTATCTCTCTCAATCTCTATCTCCTTACCTATCTAGGTTTCTTTTCTGCCTATATATAGAGGCTTCTCCTATTGTATTATTCATTCAATTCAATATAGAGTTTCTTCTTTCTCTTCTCTCACTACTTTCATAACATGGTATCAGAGCCTAAAATTCTCTCCTAGTTTTTTATTTTTTTCAGTTTGCTTCTGTCCTTGGTTTTGTTTCTGCTGGCTTCTGCGTATTTTGTTCATCCGTATTTTCACGTGTGGCCTATACCAAACTCTTCGTCTCTTCACGACGAAGCCAACGCCACCAGAATCACTACCATAGGAATTCTAACGCGCCTTCACGCGCTTCCAAACGAGTGGGGCGTCGTTAACCACCGTTCCCACTCTCACCACGCTCCGCACGCGTTGTCCAGTCGGCCTCCGTCCGCTTCAGTCATCGGCTTCCGCCTCAGCCGACTCCCTTTCGGCTTCCGCCCAAGCCGATTCCCCATCGGCTTCCGTCCGGCTTCCTTAGTCATCAACACTACTTGTCCCTAAGGTTTTTCAGCCTTCTGAATCTATTGGTGACCTCCGTTTTGGCAATTATGGATCGTACAGAGAACATCCAATCTGTCTCTGTTATCCTTGATGGGTCCAATTATGTTAGTTGGGCTCAAGCTCTCTCTAGCTTCATTAAAGGAAACGCCTTTTGGATTATTATCGTACTCTTTCCAAACCCACCAAAAAGACGGATGAGACAGACTCTGGATTCAATGACCGTCTTCACGACTGGGAAAGTCAGAATTATCAAATCATCTCATGGTTCCGGGCTACCTCAGTTCCTTCCATGAACGTTCAATTTGGACGCCAGACGATGACTCCTTGTCTCTCCGCCAAAGCAATTTGGGATTTTTGAAGGAACGCGTTATCGGACCATGCTCATCAATATCAACTATTGCAGACTCTTCATCACATGCGCAAGCACCGGCCGCCTCTCAATGACTTTCTATCCCAGATGTCGTCCGTTTGGGACCATTTCGCTTTTTTCGAGCCTCCATGGGCTCATTCGATGATGCATGCCTCTTTTATTACTTATCGAATCATCACGACTACTACAGCTTTCTTATGGCTCTTCATAGCACTTTTGAGCCCGTCGTGCTTCTTTACTTCATCGTTTGCCTTTACCCACTTTAGAACAAGCCATTACCGAGCTCCTATCGAGAGGAGACTCGTTTTGGAGTCTCAGATCTCACACCACGGATTCTGTTCTTGCTACTCCATCTTCGCAGAGTTCCTCATCTTCACAGCCTCTCATATGCAGTTATTGTCGCAACCGAGGCCTGCCAGCCACTCATTCTCTTGTTCACTGCCAGGTTCGCGAATGCTTGACTTGTCATAAGACTGCTCCGGGCCATCTCCAAAGCCATTGTCCTCGAGCTCCCTCCACTACTTCGTCTAAGAAAGGGGCTTCTCGTTCTGGGTCTCAGTCCAAATTTAACCACGGTTCTCGCTCTGCTGCTGTTGCCTCTGAGGGTCCTTCTTTCTCTATGGATGATGTTGAGTCCCTTATCTACCAGGTTCTCAACAAATCGGGTACTCCTCCTTCTACTGCTCTTTCAGTAACCTCAGGTAACTCTTCATGGTATTTTGATTCCGCATGTCAGAATCACATGACTTCTGACTCCACTCTATTTTCTTCTTTGTCCTCATCCTCTTCTGCTCCCACTATACACACTGCTGATGGTTCTCATATGCCTGTTAGTCATATTGGCCAAATCTCTACTTCCACTTTGTCCCTTTCTGATGCTTACCATATTCATTCTCTTAAAATGAACCTTATCTCTGTTGGTCAATTATGTGACCTAGGTCTAACTATTACTTTTTCTGCTAATGGTTGTTTGGTGCAGGACCCTCAAACGAGACAGATCCTTGGGATAGGCCGTAAGCATGGACGTCTGTTCGAGCTTCTCCACCTTCGCAGTCTGCACAAATCATCTCCATTCTGTCTTGCCTCTACTATGTCTCCTTTTCATCTTTGGCATTGTCGCTAGGACATGTCTCTTTTAGCCGTTTAAAAATTTTAGTTTCTAGTGGTCGGTTAGGTGTGTTACGTGTTGATGATGTCGATTGCTTATCTTGTCAAATTGCTAAACAACTGCATTACCTTTTAATAAAAGTAATTCTATTTCTCGCTCCTTTTGATCTTGTGCATTCAGATATTTTGGGACCTTCCCCACACCTACCATGGGGGTCTCGATATTTTGTGATTTTTGTTGATGATTTTCTCGCTATACTTGGCTTTTTCTTCTCAAAAATCGCCTCGAACTTAAACAGATTTACTATGATTTCTCCGCTATGGTCCACACTCGGTTTTCTTGTACTATTAAGCTTTTTCGCTCGATAATGCTAAGGAGTACTTGGATTCGATTTTCTTTCTTTCTTCAGCTCATGGTACTCTTTCTCATCGATCTTGTGCAGCACTTCCCAACAAAATGGACGAGCCGAAGAAAGCACCGCCATATTCTCGACACTACTCGGGCTCTTCTCCTTTCTTCTTGTCACGAAACTTTTGGGGAAGTCGCCTCATCGCCATCCATACCATCAATCGAGTCCCTACCCTATCATAGCTAACACAACTCCTTACGAGCGTTTGTATGGTTCTCCTCGATTATACCACTCTTAAAGTTTTTGGTTCTGCTTGTTTTGTTCTCCTTCAGTCTCATGAACACACTAAACTCGAACCTCGTTCTCGTCTTTGTTGCTTTCTGGGGTATGGTATCGAACATAAAGGGTATCGTTGTTGGGATCCTATCTCCAAGCGTCTTCGTATTTCTCGTCATGTGGTCTTTTGGGAACACAAAATGTTCTCCACTCTTTCCAAGTTTCACCTACCACAGTCCACCCACTCACCGGTCTTCACTGATATTTCTATCGATTTGTTTTCTGATGACTTTGATGCAGATTCTGGCCCCATGCTTCCACAGCCGCCTACGCCTATCGTCCATCCTGAGGATCCTGTGTCAGCTGATGGCCCTTCGCCTTCTCCGGCTCCGGTGGAGGTTCCCCCGGACCCTATTTCCATTGAGATTCCTCCTCCACCTGAGCGTCATTCTACCCAGGTACGGCAACCTTCTACTTTTCTCCGTGATTATATTGTTGGTTCCACTGCTTTTTGCTCTCATGAGCCTACTTCTTATCAAGAAGCTTCTTCTACCCCTCTTTGGCAACAAGCTATGACTGACGAACTGCACGCTTCCGAACAAACCCATACTTGGGACGTAGTTGATCTTCCTCCTGGCAAGCGTACTATTAGTTGCAAATGGGTTTACAAGATCAAAACTCATTCTGATGGTTCCATTGAGCGTTACAAAGCTCGCCTTGTCGCCCGGGGATTTAGTCAAGAATATGGGATTGACTATGAGGGAACATTTGCTCCTGTTGCGTCTTACTTGATTCATGACTTACTTGTCGTTCTTTGCGCCGCCATGGCACCACCTTTCTCAGATGGATGTCAAGAATGCATTTCTCAATGGTGATCTCACTGAGGAAGTTTTTATGCAACCTCCTCCTGGTTCTTCTGTTCCTTCAAACAAGGTTTGCAAACTCCGCCGTGCTTTATATGGTTTGAAATAAGCTCCACGTGCCTGGTTTGCCAAGTTCAGCTCTACCATTCGTGACTTTGGTTTTTCTTCCAGTGCCCATGATTCTGCCTTGTTTATCCGTAAAACGAAGCGGGGTACTATTCTCCTTCTCCTCTATGTGGATGATATGATTATCATTGGAGATGACACAGTGGGTATTTCTAGTCTCAAACAGTTTCTCCATCGCCAGTTTGAGATGAAAGATTTGGGTGCACTTAGCTACTTCCTTGGCTTGGAAATTTCTCAAGATTCCTCTGGTTATTTTCTCACTCGTGCCAAGTATACTGATCTTTTGGTTCGTGCTAACCTTTCGATTGCAAGATTACTACTCGGTTGATCCTCGACTGTCTTACACCTCTTGACGGCCCCTATTGTCGGATGCAACTTTATATCGTCGTTAGTTGGTAGTCTTGTCTATCTCACGATTACTCGTCGAGATATTGCTTATCTTTGTTCACATTGTCGATCAATTTATGCGCTTCCTCGCTCTCCACACTCTTGCTCGGTTCAGATTTTGCGCTAGCTCAAAGGAACTTTTTTTCTTGGTCTGCACTATTCGCCTCACTCTTCTCTCCAGCTGCATGCCTTTTCTGATGCCGATTGGGCAGGGGATCCTACCGATCGTCGTTCCACTACTGGGTTCTGCTTCTTCTTGGGCACTTCTCTTATTTCCTGGCGTAGCAAGAAGCAAACCCTTGTTGCTCGTTCTAGTACGAGGCTGAGTATCGTGCTCTTGCAGATACTACTCAGGAGCTTATGTGGCTTCGTTGGCTTCTTTCTGACATGGGTGTTTCTCATTCCGATGCCACTAATCTTTATTGTGACAATCAAAGTGCTATTCAGATTGCTCATAACGATGTCTTCCATGATCGCACCAAGCATATTGAGATCGATTGCCACTTCATACGACAGCATGTTATTAGTGGCCATGTTCGTCTTCTCTTTGTTACCTCTGCTGATCAGACCGCTGACCTCTTCACCAAAGCTCATCTTCCAGGCCGCTTTTCTGATCTCCTCTCCAAGCTCAAATTGATATCTGACTTACCACCTTGAGCTTGAGGGGGGGTGTTAGCTGTATATTATCTTATTTATTTGTATTTGTATCTCTCTCAATCTCTCTCTATGTATTTGTATCTCTCTCAATCTCTATCTCCTTACCTATCTAGGTTTCTTTTCTGCCTATATATAGAGGCTTCTCCTATTGTATTATTCATTCAATTCAATACAGAGTTTCTTCTTTCTCTTCTCTCACTACTTTCATAACAGTCTTGAAGCTCTTGGTGGGACATACATTAAGGTGAAAGTACCTAAGGAAGACATGCCTATAGGTACAGAAACCGAAAAAGTATGAAATTGCTATAAATGTGTTTAAGGGTTTGTTCACAAGACATGCAATTCATGTAGATATTACCGGGTTGGGAAGGATCGTGACTCTTGAGAGAGTGCTTCGAGATGCAGTGAGTAGAAGAAATGGATTAAAAGTACCTCGAGGTAAGTATTATATTCAACAAATATAAATATTTATACGGACTCGTTTGGAAACATGCTAATTTAATAATTTTTTGATTATTTAACTAAAATGTGATATAAAAAAAAATAGTATGTTTGAGATGACTTTTTGACTTTTTACGAAAAGATGTGCAAAAAGTAGAGAGAAAAGGGAATCTTTAACTTTTTAATATGAGTTGTTGACTTTTTGACTTTTTTAATAACTTTTTAACTTTTTGGCTAAAATAGCCTCTTGCCAAATGAGGCCTTATCTCATCCTAAAACTTTCACATATTGTTACTGCGTAGGTTATTATTATCTTGTTAATGCTGGACATACAAATTGTGAATGTTTTCTTGCACCATATAGAAGACAACGATATTACTTGAATGATTGAAAAGAGGGATATCAACCAAGTAGCCCACGTGAATTTTTTAATATGAAACATTCATCAGCTAGAAACGTGGTAAAAAAATGCTTTGGAATACTGAAGATGCGTTGGGCAATTCTAGGAGGTCCTGCTTATTTTCCAGTCAAAACACACGGTCAAATCGTTATGGCATTTTGCCTTCTTCATAATCTTATAAGAAAAGAAATGACAAAAGACCCATTGGAGGATTCTGATGAAGATACAAAAGAAAATTCTAATGATTCTCACAATGATTGAAACATCTGATGAATGGACTACTTGGAGATAGAATTTGGCCATTAAAATGTTTAATGAGTGGAGAGCAAGTAGGAGAAGGGGATGATGTTGTATTTAATGTGTGGTCAATAAAATGTTTAGTTATTGTTACACCTTACAAGTTTATTATTTTTTTATTGCAAAGAGTATACATTTGTTTGGAATGAACTTTATTAGTTTATTAAATTGTAGCGGTATTTTGTTTTTCACTATTTTACATTTATCCAAAGTTTTAGATGAGTAATTAATTAAATTTTTATTTTTTATATTCTAAAAACATATATTTCATGTTCTTTTGATAGGAATGGATTTGGGAACACAGGACAGTTGAGGCCCAGGTTTAAATAAAAGGATGTGGACAGAAGATGAAGATAGGAAACTTATTAATGCTCTCATTGATTTGCAAAATCAGGAAAAATATAATGCTGAAGGCGGATTCAAACCTGAAGTATATACTGGGGTAGAAAAACTACTTGCTATTAGTTTACCAAATGCAGGTTTGAAGGCTGATCCACACATTAAATCAGGAATGAAAAAACTAAAAACACATTTTGGTATTGTTTATGACATGATATGTGGGCATAACACCAGTGGATTTGGTTATGATGATGGAAAAAAATGTGCAGTTGCTGAAAAATTTGTGCGGGATGCATACAGGTACTTCATATATCACTTGATATGGTTAATATAATTTAATAATTGAATGATTTAGTAATATTTTATTTATTTTAAATTTTTCTAGTCACAAGAAAGCTGCACCATTCAAGGACAAACCATTTCCATTCTATAGAGAGCTTTGCATAATTTTTGAAAAGGATCGTGCAATGGATAACGATGCTGAAACACCGATGTTCTTGAAGAGTTGGACAAAGAAAATGCTCAGTCGGAAAATGTAAATGACTTCTGGGATGTGGGAGATGGTTTAGATGGTACGGATATTTTTAAATCATTTTGTCAATCACCTCCTCATGCTGGAAATACTACTGAAGGGAAGTTCAAAAAATAAAAGAAGAAGGAAAAGTCATAGTCAAATGTATGAAGGGATGGAAAAATCAACTATGGAAACAACTGCTAATCGACTTAGTAATGCAATTGAAGATGCATCAATTAACGATTTGAAGCTTCAACTTAACAAAGAGTTGATGAAACTACAAGGTTTGCGTGTGGTTGAGCAACATAAAGCAACAGTTAAAATTAATTGTGATTGTGATTTGACTCAAATATTTTTCACAATTGATGATGAAGAGAAAGAAAAGTGGGTGAAAGAAATTATTTGTTGATTGAGATTACATTTTGTTAGCTCATAAAGTAGACATATGGTTATGGATGTTTTACTACTTTTGTTTTATATATTTCTAGCGTACAATTTTATTTCGAGATTAATGAATATTTTTATTATGATTGTAGGTATTATGCGATTTTAAAATTTATTATTTTGTTCATATTAATGAATTTTTTACAATTTTTATTCATTTTTAAAATTTAATATGATTATACAATATTTAATCTAGTAGTTATTAGTTTGGTAACCATTCTATTCCACTCAATTTACTTAACAAATCAAACATGAGAATGAGAATGGTCATTCTATTCTTACATCATTTTACTATGTCAACCAAACAGTGGAATGAGAATGAGTATTCAATTCCATTCTACCATATATTACATTCCCACTATAATTCCATTTCCACTTTATTTCATTCCATTGTACCAAACATGCTCTTAATGCATGGTTAGTGTGCTGTACTACTAGTTTCTAGTACCTCACTCTGGTATTAATGAGTCTAATTATGAAAAAATTATTACATAGGTCCGCTCTATATCATACGTGGTATACTTTTACAATTCTATTAGTTACATATCTATTATTTCATTTTTTTCCCCTATGCATTACATAAAACAACCAATAGAATGGAAGGGTACATAACTTAGTTGGAATTCTTAAAAGACAAGATAATTCCTCCTAATTATAGCCCTAATATCAAATTTTATTTTTGAAATGTTATTTTTTAATATTTTTTCTGAATTGTCTTTTAATTTTCCTTTCTTGGTACAAAAAAAAAATATCTTTCACTAGATCAAAATGATATTTGCATCAGAACGTTATAGTGCACACCTGTGGTATTAGTAAACAACTATTTTGTGTTTTTTGTAGTTCTCTCCTATAACTGTAAGTCCGTTTGTTTTTTGTTAGGTGCTAGGCTGCTTTTTATGTCTAGGACTAGGATGTATGAATTGCTCTTATATATGCATTTATTTTATGACTTCAATTTGTCAATAACAAACACAAAATGTTAAGGTATTTATAATTTCATAATGATTTTCATATTTTTCAAAATGTTTTTATACTTTTTTACACATTTCAAACAACTTTCAACACTAACAACAACCCCTAAGAATTATTTCTAGCATTTTCCTTTTTTTATTATCTTATTTGAATGAAGTTCTTTTTTTTTTTTTTCCAAATAAAAAAAGAAACCTGATATAGACATACACATCCCTTAGACCTTAAGTCTTGACTCTTGAGTAGGCATTATATAGCATAGGTAAAAAGTAGAAAGTATAAACTCCAAGCTTGACCAAACTTATTCTCAAAGCATGGAATATAAACACACTAATTCATTTGAACTGGAATTTAGAATATGAATACAATTCACTCACCAGTGAAATGCAAAAATTCTAATAGCCTAAATTAATTTAGTTGCTTATAACTCACAGCTATAATGATTGTATTAGTAATTCTCTTTGAGATTTACGTGAGAAAAGATTGCAAACTCGACCAATACATTTGTGAATTTGACGATTTCCTATTCAAATTGTGAAACAAGTGTTAAAAGAGCATCCATATCCATGTGTTAGACGAAAAGATTGACCCAATGGTGGAGACATCCATTTTCCTTTGGACCCGAGTTCGGGTCTCAGGAGATTAATTATGTCAACTTGCCCTTCTTCTGTGTTAGATATAGAAGGGTGCTATATCACTGGGCTACTGTTTTGGGGTCTTCATTATTTCTTCAATAACTACTTCTTAATAAGGAATACATAATTAGCATTCATGTAGGGGATGATACAAAACAATGATAAAAAATCAGTAAACACAAACAACATTTTTCTTAGATAGATAATGATGTTATTGAATAAAAAAAAATGGGCTAAGCAACCATCTTTTTGCTTGGGCCATAGCCCATTACAGGAGTGCAGACCAAACTCAATTTCAATTTAGGACTATAGTTTGTAAGGCTCATCAGGCAGCTTATTCATGTTAAAAATTTAGCATGACATTTTTAAAATTTTGAGGAAATATATTTGCTTATATCAGATCAGCTTGAATTAAAATTTGAAACTTATTATTTTCAATTTGAACTTGAAATAATAAATTATGGACTCACCTGGCTTAACCCGTTCATTTATAAATATTAAAATTTATTTTTATATCATTTAGGTACACAATAAATTAGAATATATATGGAGAGTTTACTTTTCAATATTTGTTAAATGCACAAATTTATTTACAACCGTGCTAGAGAGCTCGAAACGAGCTCCCTGAATCACCTAATTTTTTTTTTTTTTTAAAACGGAAGAAGCAAGAAGAAAACGAAGAGGGAGAGGGGGATGGGGAGGGGGAAGAAGGACTGGAGGGGGCCTAAAAAATGAGCTGGAAGCGGAGGCGGGCGGAGGACGGCGGGCGACGAGCGATGGGCAGACGAGCTCGGCTGGGCCGACGACCAACGGGCGGACGAGCTCGGCTGGGCGACGAGCTCTTTCTCTCCCTCTTCCCTCTCCTTCTTCCTCTCCCTCTTCCTCTACTCTGCGTTCAAAAATCGGAAAAAAAGAAAAAAAAAAAGAAAAAAAGAAAAAAAAAAAACCTAAAGCCCAAAACGACGTCATTTTGGGCTTTAGGGGGATTCGAGGGCGAAATCATCGAGCTACCAATCTTTATTCATTTATTTATATTTGAGTTTTTGTCAATGACTTAAATTTAAATAATTGTAAGAAGCATTAAATTCGTATTATAACCCTCTAAGATTACAATAAAAAATAATACATATATATAATATTAAATGAGTGAGCAATTCCAAGTATAATAAGCAAAATGTCTTGTAAAAGTATACAAAAAGTACCCTCTTTATTTTGTCTAACTAGTTTTAGCTAGTGTACACTTAAAAAACATACTCTTTATTTTAACTAATCAATCAAACTAACTTAACTAATTTTAAAAATATATGTTATAAATAGAGATAAACAAAGAAGTAATCTTTTATGACATGCTACATATGTTGACATGGCATTTACAAATATATTTTTTTAAATATATAATTAAAATATTTGTTTAAAAAATATATTAAATTATTTTAAAAAAAATATTTCAAATGGTAATATACAAACATAAAACCAAATTGGTTGTAATATACAAACACAAAATCAATCAAAAGAAGAATACTTGATCAGATAGAGATGGAGGGAGCAATTTCAGTGGGAAATCACTTTTGCATCTCAATAAAGATTAGCTAATTGTAAAAAACCAAATTTAAAACGGACATATCTCCTTTGAGATAGAGTCCATTTAAGGAGGAAAAAATCAATTACATTAGTAAAAGTGGTTCAGGATGCTCTGTTGCCTCTCTCCCTTAGAGATGCTATTATATGTTTTTAATGTTATGTTTTTACCAAATTAATTAAAATACTTATTGGAAAAGAAAAAAACAGAATTGGGTTTGTTATTCATGTTATGTTTTTACCAAATTAATTAAAATACTTATAGGAAAAGAAAAAAACAGAATTGTGTTTGTTATTCATGTTGCAACGTGGATGTTTATGTAGTTATCGGAGCCTATTTGGGTCCGGTCAGCGGGTTAGGTATCGAGTCCGGGAAAAGACTTCAATCGGGTCGGATATCTTCCCACACACGACCCGTTATATATTCGTGTTAGGGTTTCGGATCTGTATGATAAAATTTCGAACCCTAACTCTCATTTTTATCAGTCAGCTTCAGTCGAACCATTGAATCTGCATATATACACAGACCTATATGCAATTAATTGTGTTTTTTGATTGAACGTTGTGGCTTGAAAGCTTCTGAGTTTTGAATTTCTGGATTTGATTACTGTGTAAAGTTGAAGAAGAATGAAGAGTGAAATTTTGGATGAAAGCAAGTTTGATGTGAATTTGAAGTTGTGGGCAATTCGAATCCCTCGTGAACTGTGCAAGGTGGCCACTCGGATTCTAAATGGGTATGCAATGCTTTGCCATGTATTCGACTCAATGTTCAATGAAACTTGTTTGTTTAGTCAGTATAGTTTAATTATGCATCATATAATCATACAAGTTCACAACATTGCCTAATATGTATATGTGTGTGTGTGTGTGTTGAATGAAATGCTCATAAATTCTTCGAGTTTTATACGATCAACTGTTTGTGCAGTTGCTGTTGTGCAAGTTCTAATTTTGATGGACATTCCACTTGGAATTGCACAAAAAGACTATGGGGATGTTGAGAAGAGATATGTTTTATCAAATAATTTGCCTTTATGTGTGTTGTAATTATATGAACTCTCTTGAATCAATTTATTTCTGGATTCACTTATGTTATGAGAGGATGTCTTTCTAATTCAAGGCCTGACTAAATGATTCAAGCTGACTGGAACGTCGTCATAGTTTTCCTCCATTAGGGGAGGGTGACTTTGAGTTGTCTTATGTTTGAGCTTCGTTTTTTTTTTTTTTTTCCTCCCGCTTAATCATCGAGTTTTTTTATTTTGTACCATCTGAATGGTAATCTTTAATTGATCTTGCAGCTTGGGTCAAGCATACTGATGTTTATATAATTGATAAATCTTAATCACATTTTGTTGTGTGATGATTGGCTATTAATTTGAATTTGTTACTTACACCTGACCTGATTCATTAATTGCCA
The DNA here is from genome assembly GCA_025200525.1 of Camellia lanceoleosa. Lineage (NCBI taxonomy): Eukaryota > Viridiplantae > Streptophyta > Magnoliopsida > Ericales > Theaceae > Camellia > Camellia lanceoleosa. The sequence continues at coordinate 60,547,220 of CM045763.1, forward strand.
TTGGGTTGTGCAAATATTATTTCATTTAGATTTAACTTATTCAAAATCTGTCCGTTTGTAAATCAATTAATCCAAGCATTTTGTAATATATTTTGGATCTCTCAATTTTAATGAAAGAAATTAGATTTTCATGATAAAAGTAATCTTTTTCTTGCTCCATTTTACAACCAAGTACATCTAATTATATAATTCATGAATGAGATAATTCTTAAATCAATCAATTCATATTTTTTTGGGACAACCAAACAAGACATAAGAGTTATTAACTCTCACTTCTTACCATATGTGAAGGTTTTTTGGTTTAGGAAATGGTTCAAAAACCATCTTATAAAAGCAAAAGGTTTCATCTTGCTTGCAATCTTTCTAATAAATTTCTCTTGCTTGCAATCTTTCTAATAAATTTCTTAGTAATCTCTCTGGGTAGCTCTACCCTTACAGATAATTTGTTGTGCCCACAAATTCTAATTCTTTGGTGCGATACATGAGATAATTTTAGGAGGAAGAAAAAAACTTGCCTTTTTTCATAGCTTGTTTCAACTCTCTCTCTCTCTCTCTCTCTCTCTCTCTCTCTCTCACACACACACACACACACACACACACTTACACTTTTTCAGCCCCCAGTTCGTGAACCAGCTGATCAGTGTTGAGTGCCTTTTCATTTGTAGATACTTGCTTGACAGAGCCCGCATCAAACCCATCACTGAAGATCCAACATGTGAAAAAAACCGTTACATGATATTATCTGAAAAGGTTCAGAATTCTGGTAAGAATCATTAAACAACTTGTGGTTACAATGCCTAAGATAAACTTTATGATGAAATGACTTCTATGGCTTGCAAAGTTGTACTTTTATTGGCCTTTTGGCTAAGGTCAAGGTTTGTTGAGTGAGTACAATGCCTTACTCACAAGTCACAATTTTCTTAAGACAAAATTGGAACTGCATGTCTATGGTACGTGTGTGCCAATTGTATGCTGTTATTTATGAGGAAATAGTGAAAAATAGGAAGGTGAATGTCGTGCAAGCTTAGCCCTGCTATAGTTTGGCAGGAGGTGGTCTAATTTATATTGGTTTCATTATGAAGAATTGGCTTTCTGATGGTTCTTTTACGAAGTATTGGTGTTTATACTTCTCGGATTTTACTTGTAAAAAATAACTTTTGTCTTTTTTGTTGTCGATATCTTTGCTGCATTTATTAATACAATTTGAGTCAAACCACTATGATCATTACACAACTATCTTCATCAGGTCCCATTGTTCCATATAGCTATCATTGTATTGGCTTTGTGATGTAAGACAAGTTTGAGGAAAACTCTCTTACAACCAATGAACCCGTAGTTGAGGACATGTAATTGTGCATTGCATATGGTCACTGCTTCTATAAATTGTCTATATTCTAACTGTTATCCATTTGTTTGGGTGGTCCTTGCCAACCCCTAAAAGGGAAGAGCAAGGCTCAAGTCAGTTGGGATATAGGTGTGTCTGTCTTATAATTTATATATGTTAGGCAGATGGGCTTGCCTTGTTTTTGACAAATTTATTTATTTTGGAGTAGATTTATCTGCTATTCCTGGCGAAAAACTTGATGAACTAAAAGAGCTATGCAAAGTTGAAGTAGTCCCCTACTCATTGACACTCGGATATTCCTATTGGGGTGCAGGTCAGTTGCACTGCTTCCAAAGTAGATTGTAGTTTTATTCTTTATTTTTTTTCCCAATTTGTTTTAAATACTTAAGTATCTGCTTAAATTAAAAAACTTCTACCTTAATCATAATGGAGTCCATTTTATTATTTATCAAATATTGCTTGTGAGTCGTTTGTGCACATGGTGTGAACAAATAATTTTGTCTACAATAGTTGGTCCAGTTAAAGAAAGTAAGAAAATTGTCCTGATGGGACCAATGGTTGAATTGTAGTACTGTCTTGCAAATTTATGAATGACATTGGCCTACATAAACAAAATTTTGCAAACGTCTTCTTTATTATATTGTCAAGTAAAATTTATAAAACCACAAAGTTACAATCTATGAAGCATGAATACTCCAATAATATTGTCATACAAGGACCGGGTACTTACCCGATATGGGTATGCATACCTATTATGATTGCACGTGTACTGGGTATGTGAAATACGTATCTGGTATGCAAAATACTTTGGTTATGGCTCGGGTATAGCATGGGTATGGCTCAAGTAATGGATGGGTACATTATGGGTACTTTATGGACACGTCATGGAAAAAAAAATGTAAATTTGTTAAAATTTAGGGGTATTGAAACAATTAAATTGTGCCTATTTTTGGAAACTTCAATAATATAGGATATTTTTGCAATTATAAAGAATATTTATATAAAAAAAAACTCTTTTTTTTTACCATTGCAACAATACTTCAATTATTTTTTGCATTTGATTTTTAATGGCTATATATTATGTATTACTACAAATTATAAAAATATATATATTTTTTGGACGTACCCAATTGTACCTGTATCCTACTTTTTAAAGGTTTAATGTACATTATTAGATTCTATGGACAACTGCATCATGTTCTATATTGAATCTTTTCATGATATTTGAGTTGCACTCAGATCTTAGTTCTTTACATTGCCTTATGGCTGACTCCAAAACTGGTTGTTTTGATTCTAGATCATGTGTTGAAGCAGATTCTGCCACCTGGACTTGAGGTACCTTCATCTTTTGAAACAATAGTTAAGTATTCTAATTATGTTGTTGTTCTTTTGGTAGTTACTTCCTTTTTCCCTTTATTTTTTGCATCAGTTAACAAGGATGATTCTGAAAATGCCTTTCTTTCTGTACCATTCTGTGTAACATTCCACTTGCAACTTCCTTCACTTGCCTTGTATTCTTGTTAGAGATTCTACATTTTTAGTTTTGTGGGGAACTTCTACTAATGATGAATGAATTGGCATCACTTCCAAATGATGCAGGTCATATTGCTCATCTGAATATCACCGACGAACTGCTTCCTTACAAAGATGTTATCGCGAAGGTTATCTATGATGTATGTCTAAATTTTTTTAGCCTTGATGCATATCTTGATTCTCTGTTGACCTATTTAATAATTATCACAAAGGGATCATCCCATTTTAATCTAAACTTACCCGGAAAGAGTCTCAATTTTGAGTTAAAAAGTCATACTTTTTGGCCGGGTTCAAAGGATTTTCTATTAATGTGCTTATCATGGAATTCCTTAGTACAAGTTTTAAAAAATTTCGAACTCTCATATGCATCATTGCGAATTTCCTCCAACTCATGGAGTTGTAATTTCCGATTGAGCCCAGTCGCGGTCATATCAAAGTTAAACTTCTTTATGACCCACAACGCTCGGTGCTCAAGTTCAATTGAGAGGTGGCAAGCTTTGCCAAATACCGCCCTATATAGTGACATCCCAATGAGTGAGTGTCTTATAAGTAGTGCGGTAGGCCCATAATGCATCAATCAAACGTTTTGACCAATCTTTCCTATCTGGCCTCACCGTTTTCTCTATTATGTGTTTTACCTCCCTATTAGATACCTCTACTTGGCCACTAGTTTGAGGGTGGTAGGGTGTGCCAACTTTATGAGTGATAGAGTATTTCTTAACTATTGACTCAAAAAGTCGGTTACAAAAATGTGTACCCTGGTCACTTATTATGGCTTTAGGAAACCCAAAACGACTAAAGATGTTTTCATGCAAAAATTTTATTACTACTTTATGGTCGTTTGTTTGGGTAGCTATCGCCTCTACCCACTTAGAAACGTAATCTACTGCCAAGAGAATATACTCAAAACCGAATGACAACAAGGAAGGATCCATAAAATTAATCCCCCAAATATCAAAGATCTCTACCACAAGAATAGGGGACATTAGTATCATATTACGATGAGATATCGAACCCATTTGCTGACAGCGCAAACAAGTTCTACGTGGGCCAATAAAACTCGTTTTGTAAAACCTTGGCGGCCGTTTTATACCTACTAAAATGACCGCCACATGTAGAAGAATGACAAAATGTAAGAATGCTATGCACCTCACTCTCCGGCACACATCGTTGGATCACTTGGTTGGAGTAATATTTAAACAACTCCGGATCCTCTCAAAAATAATACTCGACCTGCGAAAAGAATCGGTCTTTGTCTTGCTTAGACCAATTTTTAGGAATTTGCCTAATGGCTAAATAATTCATAATATGTGCAAACCACGGGGGGCTCGCTCGTGACACCACAAAAAGTTGTTCGTCTGGGAATGAATCATGCAAAGTTAAAGGTTCACTAGTATACTCAATAAGGACTTGGGAGAGGTGATCCGCCACCACATTCTCAGATCGTTTCTTATCTCGGATCTATAGGTCAAATTCTTGAAGTAACAAAATCCATCTAATCAACCTAGGTTTAGTTTCTTTCTTTGATAGTAAATACCGCAAAGCGGCATGATCAGTGAAGACTATGACTTTGAAACCTAGGAGATAGGACCGGAATTTATCTAAGGCAAATACTACAGCTAGCAACTCTTTCTCGGTGGTAGTGTAATTCAATTGTGCATCCAAGAGAGTGCAACTAGCATAGTATATAGCATAGGGTGCCCTATTGACCCTTTGGCCCAACACAGCCCCGACAGCATAATCTGAAGCATCACAAATGATTTCAAAGGGAAGCCCAATCCGGTGATTTCATGATTGGGGTGGTAGCAAGGGCCTCAGTGTTTCAAAGGCTTTCAAACATGCCTCATCAAAGATAAAAGGTGCTTTCTTAGCAAGTAAACTACACAAAGGACGTGATATTTTACTAAAGCCTTTGATGAACCTACAGTAAAAACTTGCATACCCTAAGAAAGATTAGACTTGACGCATAGAAGTGAGTGGAGGAAGGCCTGCAATGAGGTCAACTTTAGCTTTGTCTACCTCTACACCTCGAAGGGACACAATGTGTCCCAATACTATACCCTCACGAACCATAAAATGTCTCCTCCCAACTCAAAACCAGGTTTGCCTTAGTATATCGTTCTAACACTCTAGTGAAATTTTTAAGGCATTTCTCAAAAGACGGTCTAAACACCGAAAAATCATCCATGAAAATTTTTAGAAATTTTTCCACCATATTGGAGAAAATAGCCATCATACACCGTTGATAAGGCGCCAATGCATTACATAGCCCAAAGGGCATGCGCTTGTAAGCAAAAGTGCCAAAAGAGCAAGTGAATGTGGTCTTTTCTTGATCAGCGGGGTACATTAGGACTTGATTATACCCTGAGTAGCCATCAAGAAAACAATAAAAATCCTGTCCCGCTAACCTTTCAAGAATTTGATCAATAAATGGCAAAGGAAAATGGTCATTCTTAGTCATGGAATTCAATCTCCTATAATCAATACACACTCGCCACCCAGTAGTGGTTCATGTGGGGACTAACTCTTCTTGCTCATTCTCTACAATAGTGATGTCCGATTTCTTAGGCACCGCTTGTGTGCGACTCACCCACTTGCTATCCGAGATGGGGGTATATAATACCCGCATCTAATAATTTCAACAACTCTTTCTTCATAACCTCTTTCATGTTGGGATTAAGCCTCCGTTGCATTTCACGAGAAAGTTTGGCGTCCTTCTCTAGATGTATATGATGCATACACACGGAGGGATCTATACCTTTCAAATCAGCCACCGATCACCCTATAGCACTCTGATGTGCCACAAGAATAATTGACTTTCCTGCTCTACAGTTAAGTTAGATGCACTGATAACCGGTAAAGTATCTTGAGGCCCTAAAAATGCATACTTGAGTGTGGTGGGGAGTGGTTTCAACTCAAGTGTTGGTGGTGTGACTAAGGATAGTATGGCAGGCTCTCTAGACAAAGGAGGAAATGACTCAAACCGGGCTTTTCGCGGAGGAAAATCTTGTGTAGAAAAGAAATTAAGGCATTTACCTCCTCAACTAACTCGTCAATATCAAAATTTTCAAACCTAAAATGAGCTAGACAAGTCTCTAAAGGGTCTTCTACAAGAATGGAGGGTGAAGCCTCCTCCACCCCACAACATCCACAAATAAACACTCCTCTCTTTCATGGGGTTGTTGAGATGCTGAGAAAACATTGAGTTTCACTTGCATATTTCCAAATGAAACATCCATAACCCCGATATGACAATTTATGCATGCATTGGCCATAGCCAAGAAAGGTCGGCCTAAGATTACCGGGATTTGTTTCCTAGAGCTTGTTACCAGTTCTATATCTAAAACCACAAAATCAACAAGGAAATAAAACCTATCGACATTTACTAGCACATCTTCAATCATGCCACGTGACACCTTAAGGGACCGGTCAGCCAACTGGAATGTAACAGTAGTGGGCTTCAACTCGCCAAGCCCAAATTCTTCGTACACAGAGTACGGCAACAAATTGACGCTAGCCTCTAAATCTAACAAGGCCCTATCAACGAAATGATCCCCTATAATGCATGCAATGGTTGGGGCACCCGGGTCCTAAGCTTAGGGGGTGTGTCACTTAATAAAATGGAGTTTACTTACTCCGTGAGTACGACCTTTTGGGACACGTGTGTCCTAGGTTTACGCTTTTGCGTACAAAGGTCCTTCAAAAATTTAGCATAGGAGAGTACTTGCTTAGTCGCCTCCAACAAGGGGAGGTTGATTTTAACTTGTTTAAAAACCTCCATCGTCGCTTCCCTAGATGCCGCCTTCTTATTAAAAGGGGACGGTGTATCAAGGCATTGGGGAAAGGGTGCCTTGGGCACATATGGTGCCTTAGATTCATGTGAAGTACTAGAGATTAAGTCATCCCCCACCCTTCTTAGCCCTAGTTGTTTCAGACGCAACTGGCCGAGGCTCTAACTCTCTCCCACTTCTCAAAGTGATCACCGCTTGCACTTGCTCATGGTGCTTTCTATTCCCATTCGACCTCTCTGCCCCATATTGACCCTTAGGGTTGGTCACAGTCGAACTCGGTAATTTTTTCTCCTCTCTCTTATTCATGTTATTAGCCATTTGACTTAATTGGGCCTCTAGCTTGGCAATAGAGTGAGTATGAGAGTGAACTATTAGTGCTAACCCCTTAAGTTCTGAGAGTACTTCCAGCACCTGAGTCTTAAAGGTAGAGTTGCCTTGAGGAACAAGTGGGGGTTGTGGTTGCCGGTAAGGTTGTGTGGGTCGGTAGGAAGATTGGTTGGCAAAATTATTAAAATTTTGTCTTGGTGGTGGAGGATTGTAAGAAGTGCCTTGTGAAGGAGGTCTTCATGAAAAATTAGGGTGATTTCTCCATCCCAGATTGTATCTGTTGGAATATTCCATTACATGGGTTGGGGAATTCTTGAGTTGCATTCACATGCTCTTGCACTAATTCTGAAAATTGTGATGCCGAAGGGCATTCACTCAAGTCCTGAGCAGCGCTTGCACAAATAGCACATGCCTCGTAAAGTTGAGGCTAATCTTGCTGTGTAGGGGTATGTCCCGCAGCTAATAATTGGTCCATTTTGTAGGACAATGCCTCTACTTGTTGGGCTAACTCTAGGTTTTGCCCTACCTCATGCTCTTTTCGGGGCTCCAACTACCGGTTGCCGGACTTGACGGGTTGCGGAGGCATGGTAGAGGGAATTATCACTTAAGGGAGGTTTAGGGATAGTTTAATAGAGATCCATTGTTCATCCTTTAAATAAATAAATAAAATTTGGGTAGCCAAGAAGACGACCACCGCACGGGCGGCCATCTCCGATGCACGTGCAGCCCAACAAAAAAAAAAAAAAAAAAAAAATCAAAAATACTAATACTTAGCTTTTCTAAATTTTTTTATTTCATAGGTTGTTTATTTATTTAGTTGTTTATTTATTACTTGTTAGTTTAATTCATTACTTGTTAGTGTAGTTCGTTTTTATTTGTTTAGTCATTAGTTATTTAAATAAAATGTTTATGTGTTTTATTATACCATAGTTAGGTAACTAGTTTAATTTACATGCATATGTCTAGTTTAGTTTGTTTTTTATTTTATTTAATTTTATTTTAGGTTTCATTGATTACAAAAAAGAAAAGAAAAGAAAAAGAAAAATGATGAGAATTGCATATGGTACATCAGTGGGCAGACTTGTGCTTTAATATTTTACTTTATTCTTATGCTGGTTCCACGAGTATACGTGTATGTTTTTGGTGTGTGCAGGACATGAGTCGACGAATATCCACCTAGCTCTCCAAAAAGGCTAGAGGTTCGTTCTCCTCGAGGCCATAGCCGCCACCATCACCACCATTCTCGCCACCATCACCGGTTGAGTTGCCACGACCGGAGTGGGCTTCACGCCCGCTTCACAAGCTCACACAGTTCAACATCAACTATTTTCAGAATGACCCAATCACCTATTGGGCCGTTGAGCAACTCCACCTCAGGCAACAGGTGGGCCTTTGCATCGTTACGGTGCCCACTTATCTTCGTTTGGTACCGCGCTTCTACTAGAATATGTACAAGTCGCTCACTAGTGTAGAACTTATGTCTATTATTGATGGACACATCGTCGGCATCACATAATCCATGATTGCCTGAGTGTTAGGTTTCTTTGTCAAGCCGGATGACCAGCCCTTCCCGGAAGTTGAGGGTCGACAACCCATACACCGCCTCATCCAAGAGTACTTCTCGGGAGCCCACGGTAACGCAAGTTACACGTGTTTGCGCCGAAGCAAGCTGCCTGGCCGCTTATTATTCATTGACTCAGTGATACATAAGAATGCCCTTTCACTTGGGCATAAAGTTGAGCACCGAATGGAGTTTGTCCGGGTCCTACATGGTTACCAACATGGCTATTAGGTACTGTTTGAGCACGTGATCTAGATGCATATGCATAAATTTCTGCAGGAGGCCATTCAGCCTCAAACCTATGCAGAACCTGATTTAGCCCTTGCCATTTGCCAACTTGCTCACAGTTCTCTTCGAGCTGAACGGCCTCCCAATTGATCCGACTAAGGAAATCGACACTACTTATCCGACTTTTGGGCAGTGGGAATGGCAGCATAGCTTATCCCGCATCCCGCAACAAGTTGATGCCCTGGTTGATGAGGCCCATGACCCCATGTCCGATCAACGACCTCCTCTTGCCTCCCTTATGCCTCCCCAAGTGGACCCATTATACATAACTCGCGAAGAGTATTTATAGCTTCAACACTCTGCAGATTAGGTCTACAAGTACTCTTCACGATCACCACCAGATCCTCATGGGGTTGCGCATAGATTTTCAGGTGCATCGGGACTATGCTCAGGCGGCTTTCAACCAGCTCAGCGCCGGCCAGCTTGACATTCAGCAGTCAGTTGCCTCACTGCACATTGACTTTTATACATATCAAGAGTCGAGCCAGTAGCGTTTTGACCAGCTCGGCACTCGGGTTCAGGACAAAGCATTCAAGACGCGGTCATTGATGAATGCCTTGTTTGCCTAGCATTTCCCCCCACTGCCACCACCGGATTCTCGGTAGTACCAGACTATTTTTTTCTCTGTCTCTTTTATTTGTTTCTCTTTCTCTTTTAAAAAAAACAAAAGAGTGTGTGTGTTGCTATTTGCCTACCTGGATGTGCCCCTATAATATCTGGTAATATTCTCTTTTTCCTATTTACTTCGCATCTGCTTCCATTGAGGACAATGTCATATTTAAGTTGGGAGATGAGGGTATTTTCTTTTGTGCATTTCTATTTGGCTCATAATTCATGCTTATACCTACTTCACTTGATTGCATAACTTCAGTTGATGTTGACTTATTGCTAGTAGGGTGATGATATTTGCATATGTTAATTGGGGAGCATAGTAGACTTATATGAAAAGGGTTTATAGGGTAAACACTCGCATGTGATGTTTGCACTATGATAGTTGTTCGTGGTTGTGGTATTAGTACACTTATTATGAGTATGCCTTGATTTATATGAACACACTATCATAGTGGTGACCACTTTATTATAATCCCTGGTGTACATCATTGATAATTACTAGTGGTGCAGGAAAGAATAAATGACTGGCCTTAATTCTCAAAATAAATAAATAAATAAACAGCAGGAAAAAAAAACAAACAAACACTTGACTCGTTTGGGTTCGTAGCCTCTTTAACTCGAGTTATTAAGCCTATAGGGGTGTCTCTATACCTAGTGCCCTAAAACCGTCTGGTTTAGAAGTCATCAACCCAATACTTGTTACATGAGTTAATTAGAAAGCTTAAGGGACCTAGACATTGCACAGTTAAGGAAAAATAATGAAATGACTTGTTCAGATCCATAGCCTTTTTAACTCGAGTTGTGGGTATCATTTCTGGAAACCCTCACGAGACTTTACTCGTCCACTTGAGATAATTTTATGATTTAAAGGCTTGTTGCATACGGAAAATGTAACCGTTCTTCCCACGAAAGAGGAAATAATTAGATTTTGTTTAAGTTTATTTTTCTTTCTTTATTCTTTGTTTGAGGACTAGCAATTTATAAGTTGGGGGATGTGATTAAGGCCGAATTGTGTAGCACTGAGACCGTTAATTAGGATCTCTTAACTTTACTTGCTTATCAAACTATACATTTTATGCCTGTTTAATGTCAATTAAGTTTGTGCATAGTGGAAGCATAAAATGAGCAAAAATGCAGAGAAAATTGCTTCTCGCACGTGCGGAGGCCCATTCCCACCACAAGAAGAATCCACCATTTGGCGGTGAGGCTCAGTTAAGCCATAGTAAAAGGTCTGAACATGTTGCCAACATGGGACCAATTACAGCAGAAGTTTTTGGAGAAATACTTTCCCATTGGTAAGACAAACCAACTCAGGCGAGCCATCACCAATTTTGCTCAAATTGATGGCGAGCAATTTCATGAGACATGAGAGAGACTTTGTAACCTTCTCCAACAGTGTTCCCACCACCAAGTGCCTGATTGGCAACTTCTTCAGACATTTTATTATGGCTTAACTGAGTCTCACCACCAAATGGTAGATTCTTCTTGTGGTGGGAATGGGCCTCTGCACGTGCGGGAAGCAATTTTCTCTGCATTTTTGCTCATTTTATGCTCCCCTGTGTACAAACCTGATTGATATTAAACAGGCATAAAATGTATAGTTTGAAAAGCAAGTAAAGTTAAGAGATCTTAATTAACGGCTTTAGTGTTGCACAATTCAGCTTTAATCACATCCCCCAACTTACAACTTACTAGTCCTCAAGCAAGGAATGAAGAAAGAAAAATAAACTTAAACAAAATTTAACTATCTCCTCTTTCGTGGGAAGAACGGTTGCATTTAGCATATGCAACAAGCCTTTAAACCACAAAGTTACCCAAGTGGACGAGTAAAGTCTCGTGAGGGTTTCCGAAAATGATACCCACAAATATGAACATATTCACATCTATCCAACAACAATCAATCACACTGCACCACTCAAGAATTAACTTATGTGCCACTACAGTGCAATATTCTAGCATGATGAGTCATTAAAAGCATAGTAATCAAGCATGAAGGAATCTATTGAGTAGAGACCGCAATTCAGTATTACACAAATTAAGTTCTATATATTTGTAAATGCTAGTAGAATACATTATCAGTAATCTTGATGTAACATACAATCTCCATAACTAGTTAACTCACCACTATAATAGCCCAATGTAACTCATAATCAAGGTTGTTAAGATCGCGATCCGGATCGTAGGATCGTATGATCCTGCGATCCAATATATACCATTCGATCCGACTCGTATTCTGGATCGAGCCGATGACAGGATCGTTAGAATCGACAGGATCGTATCAGGATCGCGATTCCATGCGATCCTGATTAATAAGGTTTTTTTTGGTAACTTCAAGTCAAACAAGCCTTTGTCGGGATAAAAGAAGAAAAAAAATTGATCCTCTAAGCTGCGATTAGGGCAAGAGAAATAGAGGAAAGAGAAATTGGACATCAAAGCTTTAGATTTTGTGTAACCAAGTATGCATCTTCTTCAAATCTTCCTTCTCTATTTTTTTTTTTTTTTGGCTTTTTTCTGTCTTCTTCGTCGTTTCTTTTTCTTCATTGCTGCTGGTCTTCTTCTTCGCTACTCTTCCTTTTCTTTTTCTTCACTGCTCTTCTTTGAATCTTCCTTGTATGTGTTCGGTTCTTCGAATCTTCCTTGTAGTTCGAATCACCATTTTTTCTTCTCCCGACTTCTTTTTTCCTTTTCTTCTCTCATCTCCGTAGTTGTATTGTCTGTTTCTTCTCTTATTTTTATATATTTAAAATAAAAATAAAATAAAATTTTCTTAAACATTGAAAAAAATTAAAAAAATTTCAACAAATTAAAAAATAATTTTTAATTAAAAAAATTTCAACAAAAAATTTTTAAAAAATTTCAAAATTTTAAAAAAATTATATATTTTTTTAAATATTAAAAAAATAATTTCAAAATTCATAACCAAACAAATTTTATTTTTTCAAAACTCAACTTACAACTCCACACTTAAATCACAATTCTACACTCAAATCATGATTTTAAAACTAAATTAAACGGAGTCTTTTTTTTTTTTTTTTTCTTTCTGTTTCTTCATTTTTCTTACTTCTTTTTTCTTCTTCATTTTTTTTGGTTCTTTTTTGTTGTTGCTGCTGTTCTTCTTTGGTTCTTTTTCCCTAAACATTGCTGAAATTTTTTTTTTTAATTTTCACAATTTGCAGCACACAACTAGCATAGTAGCATCACAACACAATGTCAACCTCTGGTTCTGGAAAAGGGACGCAGAGGAAAAATGTTGCTAGAGAAAAAATTTCTTTTATAATGTTTTTGACTTCTTTTATTGAGAAAAAAATGCTTGAATGCTACTTGAATTGCAATATTTCTTTTTTTGAGGGGTCATTCTATATACGTTTTGATAGTATTACTTAGCCATATAAAAAGTATTGCCTTTTTTTATCATTTTGGTAGGATCTTACGATCCTCGATCCGATCCTACGATCCGATCCGACAGACCCCCAAAACGATCCTATGTAGGATCATGATCTTAACAACCTTGCTCATAATAACCCCCAACAAATACAAACAATATTTAAAGAGACTATGAACCCAAACGAGTCCAAGTGTTTTTTTTTATTTTTATATAATTGATTTATTTTGATAATCAAGGCTAGTCATTTATTCTTTCCTGCAACACTAGCAATTATCAATGATGTACACCAGAGATTATAATAGAGAGGTCACTGCTGTGATAGTGTGTTCATATGAATCAAGGCATACTCATGATAAGTGTACTAATACCACAACCACAAACAACTATCCTAGTGCAAATATCACATGCGAGTGTTTACCCAATAAACCCTTTTCATATAAGTCTATTATGTTCCCCAATTAACATATGCAAATATCATCACCCTATTAGCAACAAGTCAACATCAACTGAAGTAATGCAATCAAGTGAACGTATAAGCATGAATTATGAGCCAAATAAGAATACACAAAAGAAAATGCCCTCATCCCCCAACTTGAATATAACATTGTCCTCAATGGAAACAGATGCGAAGTAAATAGGAAAAACAAAATATTACCAGATATTGTAAGGGCACATTCAGGTTGGCAAATAGCAACACGCGCACACTTTTTTTTTTTTTTGAAAAGAGAAAGAGAAACAAATGAAAGAGACAAAGAAAAAGAAAGTTTGGTACTATTGAGAATCCGATGGTGGTAGTAGGAGGAAATGATGGGCAAACAAGGCATTCATTAATGACTACGTCTCGAACGCTTTGTCCTGAACCCAGGCGCCAAGCTGGTCAAACACTGTTGGCTTAACTCTCGATATGTATAAAAGTCAAGTGTGCAGTGAGGCAACTGGCTGTTGAATGTCGAGCTAGCGGGCGCTGAGCTGGTCGAAAGCCACTTGAGCATAGTCCTGATGCACCTGAAAATCCGTGCACAACCTTATGAGGATCTGGTGGTGATCGTGAAGAGTACTGTGAACCTGATCCACAAAGTGCTACAATTGTAAGTACTCCTTGCGAGTCATGTATAGCGGATCTGCTTGGGAGGCAAGAGGTGGTCGGTCAGTCATGGGCCTCATCAACTGGGGCACCAACTTGATGCGGGATAATCTATGCTGCCATTCCTGCTGCCCGAAAGTCGGATAAGCAGTGTCGAACTTCTCAATCGGATCAATTGGGAGGTTGTTCAGCTCGAAGAGAAGTGTGAGCAAGCTGGCAAATGGCAAGCGCCAAGTCGGGTTCTGCATAGGTTGAGGCTGAACGGCCTCCTGCAGAAATTTGTGCATATATATCTAGATTACGTGCTCAAGCGGTACCTGATAACCATGTAGGACCCGGACAAACTCCATTCGGCGCTCAACTTTATGTTCAAGTGGAAAGGCATTCTTATATATCACTGAGTCAATGAATAATATGTCAGGTAACTTGCTCCAGCACAAGCACGTGTAACTTGCGACACGGTGGGCCCTCAGGAAGTACTTTGGATGAGGTCAGTGCTTTTTAAGGCGAAAAGCGAACCGAGGCGACAAGGTTTTCTAATGCCTAAGCGCGAGGCGAGGTGAGGGCTTCATCGAATCGAGGCGACCAGAAATGATTTTTTTTTAAATAAATGGTATAGACAAAAATATAAATATTTTCAAGAACCATCAGGCAGTTATAATTAATTGAAATTAAAATAATTAATTGAATAACCAAGAAATTAAAATAATTAGAAAATTAATTGAATTAAAATAATTAATTGAATAACTAGGAAATTAATTGAATTAATTGAAATGTTAACACAAAAAAAATAATTGAATTAATTGAAAAAAAAATAATTTTAAAATAATTGAATTAATTGTAAAAATTAATTTTTGCGAATTAAAAATTAATTGAATTAATTTTAACACAGGGTTCAACAGTGAACACAGGTGAAGTCGAAGGGAAGAAAAAAATGAAGGAAGAATAGGGGGGAAGAAGGGGGGGTCCAACAGTGAACCCAGGTGAAGTCGAAGGGAAGAAGAAGAAGAAGAAGAAGAAGAAGAAGAAGAAGAACTCACCTGTAACGACGTCCGACGAAGGAAGAAGACCCAGGAGGTGAAGTCGACTTCGGTATGCCTTTCAATGTCGACCCAGGAGGTGAACTCACCTGTAACGACTTCGATCTAGGGTTTGGACGAAGGGCCCAGATGATTCGAACGAAGTCGATGAAGGGCCTAGATGATTCGAACTAAAGTCAGGCAAAAAATAGGTGCAGCATCGCTTCGTTTCGCCTCACGCTTCATCGCCTAAGCCTCGCTTCAGGCGCTTTTTCATCGCCTCACCATTTCGCCTCGCCTCAGGGTGCTTGAAGCGCTAAAGCCTCGCCTCGCCTCGCTTAGCGTTTAGGCTCATCTCTGATAACACTGGATGAGGTGGTGTATGGGTTGTCGACCCTCAACTTCCAAGAAGGGCTAGTCGTCCGACTTGGCAAAGAAACCTAACACTTAGGCAATCATGGATTTTGTGATACTGACGATGTGCCCATCAATAATGGACAGAAGTCCTGCACTAGTGAGCGACTCGTACATGTTCTGGTAGAAGAGCTGTACTAGACGAGGATAAGTGGGCGTCGTAACAGTATAAAGGCCCAACTCTTGCCGGAGGTGGAGTTGCTCAATGGCCCAGGAGGTGACTGGGTCATTCTGAAAATAGTTGATGTTGAACTGTGTGAGCTTGTGAAGCGGGCGTGAAGCCCAATCCGGTCGTGGCAACTCAACCGGTGGTGGCGACAGCGGTGGAGCCGAGGAGGACGAACCTCTGGCCATTTTGGAGGCCCAGGTGGATATCCTTCGACTAATGTCCTTCACACACCAAAAACATACACATACCCGTGAAACCAGCATGAGAATAAAGTAAGATATTAAAGCACAAGTTTGCCCACTGATGTACCGCATGCAATTCTCATCATTTTTTTTTTTTTTTTGTAATAAATGAAACTTAAAATAAAATTAAACTAGACCAAATTTCTTAGAATAGTGGTAAGTCCAGGTATCGATCCACAGAGACAAACGATAAATTAAACTAATTTAATTGTTAAATTCCTAATTCAATTTTGATTACAAAGATGATGATTCATAAACTTGTAATAACTAAAATAAACAAAAAGATTAAACTAAGCAATTATAAATATAATTGGAATTTATTGATTTTTGATAAAAATCTAGGATAATGAATTCACCATTAGTTACATAAATAAGGTTTCAATTTGAGACTCAATTATGTTACGGTTCGAACTGAATAATACTTTGCAACTACGAGCTCGAAGCATTTATCAAGAAAATTAACACGTTTAATGTATAGGTACGAACCATCTCAAGTAGTACGAGTCGTTCACTCTAAACTAGGATAGCAACATGACTCGTCCCTCATAGTATGGCTCGTCTTATACCTTGAATATGAAAGAATAGAAAACTATTGTATGGAAAGCATTCAACAATCACAGAAAGAAGAATACTTAAAGAAATAATGGAAAATTGTATTTAAAAATTTTTTAAGAACCATACAATTGTTCAAACCATTACATAAAAGAAAATCAACAAGAAAATCTATTTACTTGGCTAGGGTTTTATCAAAACCCTGGAAAAGGTAGCCTAACCACTCATGGAGGAGTGGGAAGAGGTGAAGGGAAAAGAAGCCACCATGGGAGACATTCAAACTTCAAGTTCTTTTTTTTTTTTTTCCAAACCCTAGCCTCTCTCTCTTTGAAAATTAATCAGAACCCTAATCCAGTCTTTCCTTCTGCCGTTTATATCTCTAACTTTTCCCCACATTCAAAACATCAAGCGCGCTTCCCAAGGTATGACTGCACGTGCGGGAAATTCCACCACACATGCGGCGAGGTTCCGCACATGTGGAATGGGCCTCCGCACGTGCAATTTCCTTAGGCTCTGTTTGGCCGCGATGGATGGGCCGCACGTGCGGGAAGCATTTTTTTCTACAATTTCTGCATTTTTTCTCATTTTATGCTCCCACTGTGTCCAACCTGATTAACATTAAACAGGCATAAAATATATAATTTGATAGGCAAGTAGGGTTAAGAGATCCTAATTATCGGCCCCATTGTTGTACAATTCGGCCTCAATTACATCTCCCAACTTACAACTTGGTAGTCCTCAAGCAAGGAATAAGGAAAGATAAACAAAATTTAGCTACCTCCTCTTTCGTGGGAAAAACGATTGCATTTAGCATATGCAACAAGTCTTTAAACCACAAAGTTACCCCAAGTGGACGAGTATAGTCTTGTGAGGGTTTCCATAAATGATACCCACAAACATTAACATATTCGCATCTGCCCAACAACAATTAATCACACTAAACAGCTCAAGAATTAATTTATTTGCTACTACAATGCACGATTCAGATATGATGAGTCATTAAAGGCACAGTAGACAAACATGAAGGAATCTATTGAGTAAAGATCGCAATTCAGTATTACAAAAATTAAGTTCCATGTATTTGTAAATGCTAGTAGACACATCATTAGTACCTTCGGTGTAAAGTGCAATCCACATAACTAGTTAACTGTCCACTATAATAGTGTAACTCACAATAACACCCAACATATATAGAAAAACTAAACTTGCAACCAGAATTCTCAAATATATATATATATATTTTTTAAAGACTCTGCAATGTCCTAATCCATTAAGCTTTCTAATCAACCTATGTAACAAGCATTGGGCCAATGACTCCCAAACCAGACGGTTTTAGGGCACTAGATGTGAAGACACCTATACGGGTTTAATAACTCGAGCTGAAAAGGCTACGAACCCGAACAAGTCATTTTCCTTATTTTTCCTTAATTGTGCAATGTCTAGGTCCCTTAAGCTTTCTAATTAACCCATGTAAAGTATTGGGTCAATGACTCCCAAACCAGATGGTTTTGGGGCACTAGGTGTAGAGACATCCCTACGGGCTTAATAACTCGAGTTAAAGAGGCTATGAATCCAAACAAGTCAAGTTTTTTTTTTTTTTTTTTCGAGAATCAAATGATTTATTCTTTTCTGCAACCCTAGTAATTATCAATGATGTACACCAGGGATTATAATAGAGAAGTCACCGCTATGATAGTGTGTTCATATGAATCAAGGCATATGCATGATGAGTGTACTAATACCACAACCACAACCACAACCACAACCACAAGCAACTATCCTAGTGCAAATATCACATGCGAGTCTTTACCTAATAAACCCTTTTCATACAAGTCTAGTTTCTACTGTCTCAGTTGATCTCTTAGGAACTCACTACAATCACAGTTAGGTGACTATACTAGACCATCAGATGGCGTTCGGGCACAATTAACACTAAAGGAATTATACCTTTAGAGGATTTAAAATCTTCTAGACACGAAACGCAATCACACACTACACAAAACACTATTTTTGTCTTTTGTTTTTTTTATTTTTTATTTTTTATTTTTTTTAAGACAAAAACAATAGCACGGAATATATCTAAATATTTGTTAAACCAAAAACAAAAGTCTTTCCCCCTAACTTAAATGGCAATGGCCTCAATGGCATATACCAAAAAGGACCGACAAGAACAGTAAAAGGAAAGGGAATTAAAACACAATAAATAATACATCCCTGAAATGCATAAAAAGATGCCCCCCAACTGGAAGGAACTATACGTGTAAAAGGGTTAGAAAATAAACACAACAAATATTATATTTTTTTTTTGGGTTGGAATCCAAGGCTTCATGTTGATCTTCCTTTAAATAATCCACCTCAATCCAAATTTGTTAGATCGTATTCAGGAGTTACATTTAAAGGTGACTCATCTATTTGGCTCTGACACACCACACTGAAAACTTACAAAATAATAAATAAAGAACTAAAACTAAAATGCTCAGGTTTCCTTCCGAGAAGAGCTTAATATATTGTGTTCAACCAAATATCAACACAAACTTATTTTTGCCTTTTCTTCAAATTTATGAGATATGGGTCCCTGTAATGAAAATAAATCAACCCCTCCAATAATGCGGGACTAGGTTGTAAATGACTTGTGGGAGGATGATTAACTGAGTGGAGAAATATGTTTGTGGAAAGTATAGTATGTAAAGAAATCTGATGGGTGGAAACAATAAGATCAAAACCAAAAATAAAATCCCACTCATGCTGATTTACTTCATCACTATAATTTTCTACAATTAAATCCATATTAATTTTGTCCACATGAGAGGCCAAAACTATGGGGAGAGTTTTTGTCATATCTTTGGGTGCAACGGTAGGTTCAAGTGACAAAAATACTAACTCCATATCAGTTGTTAGATCACTGGAGAGATGTGCTGTGGCTTCACTAGGTTTAATTTGCTACTCTTTTTCAATAACCTCACAGCATGCACTCTTATGAAAGTTTTGAATGAGTTGGTTAAAAGAAATCCACACCTCAACGGGGAGCATCTTAAAATTTTCAGTTGACCACATTGTGTCGACAAATTGATTTGTTTGATAGTTTAACCCATTGTAAAAGAAAGCAATGAGTTGAGTCATTTTTTAGCCATGTTGTAGACAAGCATCCACATAGCTCTTGTATTGTTCCCAACAATGGCAAAATAGCTCATCCGCTTCGTGAGTAAAATTTAATATTTTTCTTTTGAGAAGAGTGAGATCAGACGAAGGTTGTGATTCTTTCCATTTAAAATAAGCCAACATATTTACCCAATTCAAGGCTGCAAGAATGGTGCCGGTGCATACACCACTCACACACACACACACTAGGTTCCTACTCTTGTGCACCGAGTTATGAAAGCAAAATACCAAAGGAGAAAAATACTCACAGCGATTAACGAAAACACTTTACTTATCTTGCTGATGCTTGATGTGTAGACTGTTGTCTCCAATCTCCACTTGAGCTTCTATGTTTAGCACTTTAGTGCTTTGCTTGCGAGTATTTGCTTCTTCTTTTTTAACATTTTAGTGCTGTGGTTTGTTTTTAAAGCTCGGTTGCGCTCCGCTTGCACTTCAATGATAGTTCCACTTGCAAAAACTCTGCACACTTAGCAACACGAAAGCATAAAATCCTAAATTAAAAATTAAAATAAGAATGTAACTTTAAATTAATTAGTTTCAGCAGAAGTCCCCGGCAACGGCGTCGAACTTTGATGGATCGTTTCACACACCAAATATAAACACTAAACTATAACAAATTCCTTAGAATAGTGGTAAATTCAGGTATCGATCCACTGGGACAAACGATAAATTAAACTAATTTAATTGTTAAATTCCTAATTCAATTTTGATTAAAAAGATGATGATTCATAAAATAGTAATAACTAAAATAAACTAAAATATTAAACTAAGCAATTATAAGTAAAATTGGAATTTATTGATTTTTGGAAAAAACCTAGGGTAATGAATTCACCACTAGTTACATAAATAAGACTTCAATTTGAGACTCAGTTATGTTACGGTTCGAACTAAATAATACTTCGCAACGACAAGCTCAAAGCATTTATGAAGAAAATTAACACGTTCAATGTATAGGCACGAACCATCTCAAGTAGTATGAGTCGTTCACTCTAAACTAGAGTAGCAACACGACTCGTCCCTCGTAGTATGGCCTGTCTTATACCTTAAACATGAAAAAATAGAAAACTATTGTATGGAAAGCATTCAACAATCACAGAAAGAAGAATACTTAAAGAAATAATGGAAAATTGTATTTGAAAACTTCTTGAGAACCATACAATTGTTCAAACCATTGCATAAAAGAAAACCAAAAAGAAAACCTATTTACTTGGCTAGGGTTTTATCAAAACCCTAGAAAACTTCAAGTTCTTTTTTTTTTTTCCAAACCCTAGCCTCTCTCTCTTTGAAAATTAATCAGAACCCTAATCCGGTCTTTCCTTCTGCCTTTTATATCTCCAGCTTTTCCCCACATTCAAAACATCAGGCGCGCTTCCCAAGGTACGGCCGCATGTGCGGGAAATTCCACCACACATGCGGTGAGGGTTCCGCACGTGTGGGAATGGGCCTCCGCACTTGCAATTTCCTTAGGCTCTGTTTAGCTGCGATGGATGGGCCGCACGTGCCGGAAGCATTTTTGTCTATAATTTCTACATTTTATGCTCCCATTGTATCCAACCTGATTGACATTAAATAGGCATAAAATATATAATTTGACAGGCAAGTAGGGTTTAGAGATCCTAATTATCAGCCTCAGTGTTGTACAATTCGTCCTCAATCACTGGCATATTTGAAATTTGGGACTATGCGGTTGTTTGTGCCAAAGTAATGGTGTTCCTTTCATTAGCTTTTGAAGTTCATATTTTGTTATTTATAGTTTAAGAAGATTGTTCTTCAAATAATTTAAAGTTGCATTTCGCTTGTTAAAGTTGTTTATTTCTAATTGCATCTAATCTAAAAAATTTATGGTGAGATAGATATTCACTAGTCCTTATTTCAAATGAATGTTGGCAAAGCAGTTCTTGCTTTGAGTTGCCAGTCCTTCAAAAGTTTAAATTCTTGTTCAACCATGAGTCTCAATCATTTCAACTGATTCTTTTCTTGTTCGTTTGGGTCTTTCATGCTGTTCCCACATTTGAATACTACTGGTGCTTGCATGACTTAAATACTCTATTTTCCTTGGAGAGATATTTATGCATCGCCTTTTTGCTTCATCTTTTTTTGTCTTTGACCTTGTTTTTCTCTTCATATTGCTTGGTCCTAGTTCAGGGATGTGAGGGACATTAAAATTCAAGAAGTCTTTAAGATGCAAATAAAGAAAACAAGAGTGTTGGGGTGATCAAAGGGTTGGTTGGGGGTGGTAACAGTTCAAGAACAGTGTTGATTGCAATCTATATATATATTTGCAATATTTTGGGTGTGTTTGGTTTGTGTTTGTCGAGTAGTTTTTGAGATAAAAAGTACGAAAACTTGTTTGATTTGCTTTTTTTAAGAAATGATTTTGGAAAATTGTTTTGAGGAGAAAGTTTTAAAAAAAGTGATTGATTTGATGTGTATGAGAGAGAGAGTGATTTTGGAAAGTAGGTAACCAAACAAAATTTTGAGATTTTTTTTGGAAAAATTTGTTTGGTTTGATTACTCTTGAAAATTTGTTTGTAGAGAATTTTTCCCAAAAACTTTTCTAAAAAACAAACCAAACAAGGCCTTTGAGTGTTGAAAAACGATTCCCACATTTTGTTTCGAAATATCCATCTTCGCCAATTTGGTCTTCATTATTTTATATATGCTTTTCTCTTTTCTTTTGTCCAGAAAAATCATCCCAGGATCAAAACAATTGTTAATAAAGTTGGATCTATTACCAATGAGTTCCGTGTGCCAAAGTTTGAGGTACTGACAGGAATAGATGACATGGTTACTGAAGTGAAGCAATATGGTGCAACATTTAAGCTTGATTACAGCTTGGTCTATTGGAATTCAAGATTGGAACATGAACATATAAGGCTGGTTTCTCAGTTCCAAGCAGGGGAGACCATTTGTGACATGTTTGCTGGTATTGGTCCATTTGCTATTCCAGCTGCACAGAAAGGATGCCTGGTGTATGCAAATGATTTAAATCCAGATAGCGTTCATTATTTGGAGATTAATGCAGAGATTAACAAGGTCAATGATCTAGTCTGTGCATACAATATGGATGCAAGGAAATTCATACGTCAATTGATGGCGGTACCTGCTTCTGAGGTTGATAAAAAATCTGATGTTCCCATTCTTGAAGCTCCGGAGAAATGCTGCGTACAGGCAAATGGGGAAAAGGAATCTCAGGACATAAAGCTGGCAGGTACGATGTTTGAGGTGGTTGTTAGAATCTTTCAATTGACGATTCGATGAGTTTTAACCAAAACGATTTGATTCATACTGTTGAATCTTAAATTGAGTGAATCTTACAATTCAATTGCAATTCAGTATGATTCTCTACGATTTAGTGCTATTCAGTTTTGTTTGCATAATGCATGAAACATTATTTTTGCAAAATAAAAAGGGAGATCAGTTAATTATATTGATATATGTGGTTTTATATGTATATATTTAGTTATACTAATATTTGTTTCATTTTAAATGCTATGTCTGCATTTTTATATGTATCACATATATGAAATTATATATTCTGTTAAACAAGTGAATTTTACAATTCATGATTCACTATTTTATCAAAAATATTCACAATTCGATTCGTGATTTGACAACAATACCATTCCTGTAAACCATAACCATTCAGTTTAACTAATTAGTGAGGTCAATGAATAGTCAAAGCCATACCCAATCAAAAAAGATGTTATCCAAACTTATTTCAAGTAATTGTAATAAAAATTCCCAACTTGACCCTTAGCCCAAGTCATATATTTGGTTATTTATTAAAATCACCCTTTGTATGGGAAGGATGGTTTGTTAGTGTAGACAATTTGGAAGATATAATCAGAGGACATGTATAATTAGGTTCATTTGTTACTTGGTGGAATCTAGCATATCTTAAACATACCCGCCCAAATCTTGATATCCTTGCAGTTGAGATGGAAGAAGTACAAGGTAAGAAGTCGACCAACGTGGAGGGTGTTGAAGGCTCATGTATGAATCCAGATGCAGGTGTAGCTGCAGGTAAACGGCATTCTGAAAGTGGTCGGGAAGGTACAGTGGACACACAAGGCATCATGAGAACACTAGTTTCCTTTGTGCATAGATGAAGCATTTCATTCTCTTGTGTCATATATTTGATGTTTATCATAATTTGGTGTTGAATTGATATCCAAGAAGTCTCTAATTACTGTATCTCTTGGTTTGGTTAGCTATTTTCTTTGCCTTAGTAGTTTCTGTTGCATAATTTGAAGTGCTAACTGTGCTGGTGTTTTTGTAGCTGATAGGTTAAGACGGGGCACAAATAAGCGAATGAGAGGCTCTGATTCATTCAATACTAAGCCCTGGGAGCATCTGAACCACATAATAATGAATTTACCTGCTTCTGCCCTACAATTTCTTGGTAAATGTTTTTGCATCTCTCTCTCTCTCTGATTAATCATTCCTGTTTAATAATCCTTTTAAGTTTGATGAGACATTTTGTTGACCTATTAGTTTGAAATTATTCCTAGAAGACCGAAGACTTAATTTCTCCTGTTCTCAACTAATTTGAAATAAATCTCGGCTTCCTTTCTTTTGATTGGGATAAATACAATTTTCCATTTTTACTCCCTGTATATGTGCATTCTATGTTCTACTAATTTGCTCTGATCATGCAACAAGTCTTGCCGAGAACAAATCTAAGTCGACTTGGAGAATCAAATCCAAACATTTTCTGAAGTCTTGTTTCCTAAGCTCTCAATATCAACTTTAGTATTTCAAGTAACCCGTTGTTGAGTCATAGTTTTGTGAATATTTAGCCGATGCCACAATGACCCTGGTTTAAAATGACATAAATAACCTCAAATTCAGTTCTAATGTCAAGGGAAAATCAGTTGTAAGGCTTTTAGGCAGGCTTTTATGTATCATTAAGACTAGTTTTTGCAGTGTCATTTGGATGCCTTATGAACCGAATTCCTAGACTTTTAGTTTGTCATCTTGGTGACTCAGAAGGGTGCATTTGAATGTGCTATGGAAGTTGAATGTTCGGGTGGAGTTTCTTGTGAAAGCGTAAACATTTATTTTTGCTCTTTATAAATAGATAATTCCTCGTATATTTATCATGTCCAGAGGTTTGCTTCTTTCTTTTTTTCCTTCCTTTTTAAGAAAGATATGTAAAGGGTATGAAATGTTAGAATTTCTTCTTCAGATGCATTTAGAGGCCTTATCCAAAGGAGATACTGGAAAGGTTCTCTACCTTGGATTCACTGCTATTGCTTCATGCGCGCAAATGAGACCGAAGAATTGATAATTTCGGTAAGTTTCTTTTAGCAGAAATTTAGTCCCCCCCCTCTTCTATGTTCCCCCCCTCTATCCTGTGTCTATTATTCATAGGCATGTTATTTGGTTTATTACTGTGAAGATAATAAATATACCTGAAGGCTACACAGACACGATGCATGTGTAGAAATGGGAGACAATTGTAACTGTCATCTGGGAAAAACTGAACGTAGAAAAAAAGGAAGAAAAAAAAAAAAAACCTGAATGTGTGATCTAGTTTTGTCAAGTGAGTTGTATGCTTATATAATAGTATAGATAACATCTGTCATCTTTGTCTATATTTGTTGCTTGTCACACTTTGTTGTGGGGTTTATATGTTGAATATTAGTGGAGCTGATAGGTTTCTCTATGTGACTTACAAACTAGAACTTATTTAAGTACAACTTATTCATTTTACGTACTTTTTTCTTGCTCATAATAACCGAAACTCCTTTCAAACTGTTTTGCAGGAGGCAGAGTCTGCCTTGAATGGCCCTATACGAGATCCAATATTTCATAGGGTTAGAGATGTTGCTCCAAACAAGGTACAAACCAGTATCATGACTATTTTTTTTTCTCTTGATAACTATATTTTCTGAATTACACATACACATGTGCAATCACACATTTACATGCATCTCTCGTTGGGTTTCAAACTTTGCTATATCATGCAGGCAATGTATTGTTTAAGCTTTAGGTTGCCGGAGGAAGTGTGCTTCAATAAAGAAGTCACTGACTCTGTCCATTCTGTTGGTGGGGAATGAAAAGAACTATAGAATTCAAGTCTTTGGGGGTCATGGTTGAATCAATGTAGAGGGCCTTATTCCTTCTACCTGACACAAAAGCAAGCATAGCATAGGTAAGCAGAAAAGATAGACAAGCTTAGGTTAGAAAAGAAATACTGTCCTATTGTATTTATCTTAGTATTCTTTTTCAAATATTTAAATGGATGTGTTTTATTCACTCTTGAGATGTGGAGTGTTGTTAATCTATCTACCTCCAAATGTTCTCGGTTGTAGTGCTTCAAGTTAGAACTGTTGCTTAGTTCAGTGTATTTGAGTTACATGATGTCATTTGACTTACATGTGAAAACATATAATTGTTTTGGATGTTTTAGGTTGGAATGAGAGAAACAGTTGTTGGTGATCTTCTTGTCAAACTCTGATCACCGGGAAATGTAGTAGTTAGAAATGTGTTATGCAGTCATGAGGTTGTCTAGGCTACTTCATCTGATAGATTTCGTCATTTTTATCCGCTTCTTATGTGTATTCAGAGTAAATGCACAGTAAATGTAATAGATAAAGTGATTAATAATGTGATGCCTTTTCTTGTACATGCTTAATTGCATTAGGGCATTCACAGAACAAAAGGCTAGTAATAGTATATTAAGTAGGTCACTTTGGTTTTGTTTTCAAAATCTGTTTTTTGATTTTTTTTTTTTTTTTTTTTTTTTTTAAATCTAGGAACCAATTTGGTCAAAAAAGGGGAAAAAAATAGAAAGTAATTATTATGTAGTTATACATTTTACTCATATTTTCACTCTCTTTTTCCAGATCCATACCTAAACTCATGATTTGAATACAACCTAAATGAATTTCCTAAAAAAAAAATCCCCTTCATCAAATGCAACATCAAGAAACCAAAGGGTGTGTGGTGATGTAATCTGACTTTCATGAATCATTAGGTTAACCTGAGGTTAGACTAAAATGAGATGTTTTCACATCTCTTCATCTTAACACAGTAATTTAAACAAGCCTTTCTCAACTTTTGCTAAGCAATATTATTCACATATTTGTATTTGTTGAAGTTGCACAGCGCAGCAGTGAGAATCAAATTGGGAAATCACTCAGCAAGGAAGTTACTCATTCACTAGGAAGACTTGAAATAATGATTTTGACCCTTGAACTTTTTTTTTTTTTTGGGTTGCAAGGGGACCAAAGCCCCAAAGAAAATTACAAAGAAACAGTGGAATAATAGAAGATGGAGGTAAAAGGATTTGCCAAGAGGTTAGAAGAACTCTAGCTTCTTTGGCCAAAATATCCGCACAGGCATTTGCTTTACACTCAATGTGTTGAAGATGGCATTGCCAATCCATGAAGGGAGGTCCCTGATTTCTTGACACAGATTGAAATAAGCAGCCACCCTTGAACTTTGCTCATATCTTCAATGTAATCAATTTGTACTTTTTTTGGGTGGGTAATATTTTTTACTAGTTATCTTCTATCCATCTTCGTTTTTCTTTTAAGCTATCATTTTCTTAATTCGAACTCTTAAAATTATTAAGAAACATATGATTATGACATTGTAGTTTTTCTTACCTCCATTAATGAGTAGGAGTGTAATTTTGGTCCGTGGTTCACGGGCGGCCCGATGTGGGCCCGGTCCGTTAAGGTTCGTTTAGGCCCATTTAAGTCCGAGTCCAATCTCAGTCCGAGGCCTTAGGCCAGGGCCTAGGCCATCGTTTTGAAGCCCAGCGCCCAGCCCATTGGCCCGCCCAAAAGCCCAGCCCGGCCGGCCCACCTGATGCCTAGTATTATTTTTAATGAAAAATAATAAAATTTTGATGGAAAAATAAAAAAATAATAAAAAATATTTGTTTAGGCTCTCCCAAGCCCGTCCAAAGCCCGAGCCCAAGCCCAAGCTCAGGGGGCCCAGCTTCGAGGCCCGGTCCACTGGCTCGCCCAAAGCCCGAATACCCATGGGCTTGGGTCTGGGCTTAATTTTCTAACCTATGGGCCGACCCGGCCCAACCCAATTTTTTGATTGGAGCCCGCAAGGCCTGACATGGGCCGGGCCAAAATTACACCCCTTAATGAGTTGGACAGCATTCACTTAATTACAAAAAGTGATTTTTTTTTTTTTTTTGAAGGAAAATATAAAGATAAAAAGAGATTGAAAAGGTCAAAAAAATAATAATAAAATAAAAAACTGTTTATTCTTCATTAACTTTTTCCTTTTTTTTTTTTTTTTTTTTTTCTCCACAAATTCAAAATTCAAACAGAATTCAAAAGTTAAAAGAATGACATTAAATTAAAGCAAAGTTCAAAATAAACAAAATTAGAGAAATCAAGTGATGGCTTACTTTTGGTAATAATAGAATATGAGAACAAAAGATAAACATTAGTGAAGACAGCATATCTTAATTTGGAATTGCATTACAGCCTTTAGACTTATCCTTCTGTTTTTTTTGCAACCCTAAGAGAGAGAAAAGGTTGAACTTTTCTTTTGACAAAAAGGAGAGGGAAAAGATAATATACAAAGGAAGGAGAATTGCATGCATGAGAAGGAAACACGTAAGTGTAGGGTGGAAAGTTGTCATTTTTAAGTGGATTCTCTTCAATCCTCTTTCTAAAGTTTTAAGTCAGTCTCCAACTAACCAAGTCATGAGAGTCTCTCAAATTTTCTTGGGGTCCAAACAAAGTCCAGCCCTTTTCTTTGTCCTCAGTTTCCACAGGTTCACACTATTGTCATTGCCACTTTAAAGGGTTTTTTTTTTAAAATATATAAAAATAAATAAAAATAAAAAAGAAAAGAATCAGATCATTCAGTTGACAGGACTTTGAAAAAAGGTTGTAAAAAATAGTCTACAAATTTAGTGGTCATGAATCAAATGGGATCAAGGTTTTATTTTTTTAATTGTAAGTAGTGTTAAACTAAATAACTCAAAATTGAAAGATGATATGAGACAAGTCTAATACTTCCCCACATATACAGGGCAGATAGCATATGGAGGCGACATAGGGTGAGAGATTAGACATCTAGCGGAGATTTGACCAACTATAAATGGCTTAAGACCCAATTCTAATATTATATTAAAGCATCCAAATTAAAAAAATTGATTTTGAGAAGGGGAGCCTCTCAAGTATATTAATCAAGCTTGGGTTAGAGCGACAATGTGAGATACAAGTCTAGGGAGGGGGTCTTACCTATAACAAGATTTGAAGTTTTGAACTCTTAGTAAAATATACGAGTTTTGACCGACTGAACTAGTCCCAACTAATTTTTTATTTTTTATTTTAATATTTGGATCATAACTCTATTTCATGGTAATTAGGCAGGACTCGTGTCATATAGTGTTTGTCACTAAAAAAATTGGAAAAGAAGAACTAGGAGTTGTGTCCCATTTCTATTTGTACCTATTTGTGAGTGAAGACACTAAAACAAATAATGCACTTCAAGATTGAGATATCATTGTAACAATGATAGTGATATTACCAAAGTACATTTTGCACTCCCTCTCCCTCTTCTGCCCCTATCCTACCAATTGATTCCTTAATGTGAATACAAACTCTAATAGCTCTTGAGTTCTAACCCAATCACTCACTTCTCTCCTCCCAATAAAAATATGATCTTAATGTCAACATCGTGTCGGGTTAGGAAAATGGTGTCCAAGTCTGCCCTTAAACTAAACTAGCATACCTTCTTTCTAATGGGCGGGGTTGACCTGTGGGCCAAAACTTTAGGCCCAAACCTAGTCCAACGAGCTCTAGGGTCAGGCTGACCAACAATTCGACACACCTGCAGACTTAGCCAAACAAGTTAAGATTTAGGCTTATATTTTTTAGACTCTCACTAACATATGGCTCTAGGTACTAATTAGCAATGCATTTCATGATTGTGCATTCCTTACCTACCTCACTTTACAAGAGATGTACAACCATTCTGAATGAGTTAAGTAGTTAACAATTTCCATTAAAATTCATCTAATATTCTTACACAAGATTCTATACACCTAATCTCAAATTCTTGTATCCAATGCACTATTCTCTAATAAAGAAATCCGCCTGCAATTCTCAAAATTGTATCATTGCATGCCCATAACTTCAATTCTTCTATACTCAATGCATTCCCAACATGCCTAAAAATACATTGGATATTTGTTTTTGAAATTTTAGGTGTGGATAATCCTTTTCCCTGTTTATACTGAAAAAGTAATTAAGGACACATGAAGGACAGTTATTCCATTATTCTCTAACAGACTAAAAAATGTGGGTAACATTTGATGAATGTACTTTCAATACTAACAGCTCTTGACTGAGAATTTTTTTTGGGGCACAAAATTGCATGTGTTTTGCCACCATACATAACTGACTAACTGCATTAAGAAAGGAATCTTCCATTCTTTTTCTCTCTCTTTTTCTCTCTCCACCCTCCAACCAAAATTTTCACCTTACCCTTGAAGTTTCTTAAAAGATAAACCCATTAAAAATTCCACAGAGAGAGAGCAAAAAGAGAGAGAAACTTTCCTTCTTCTTCACCTCTATAAATCCCACTCCAAACACCAAGAAAATTCCCCTTTCTTTTCCTTTCCTTTCCTTTCTTTCACTTTCTCTTGATTCAAGCAAGATTCAAAGACAACCCATCAAAGAAACACACACATAAAAGAGATTTGACCAAAATGGAAGAGCCAAAGCCTCATTATGATCATTTCTTGGTGGTGGTTTTGGTGTTGTTGAGCTTAGTTCCAATTGGGTATGGTGGGGTGGGAGTGAACTGGGGAACCATGGCAACACACCAGTTGCCGCCAGAGAAAGTGGTGGAAATGCTGAAGCAGAATGGATTTGATAAAGTGAAGTTGTTTGAGGCAGATGAGAAGATTTTGGAGGCTCTGATTGGGACTGAGATTGAAGTGATGCTGGCTATACCCAATGTCATGTTGGAGCAGATGAGCCAAGATCCTGAGTTTGCTGCCTCTTGGGTTGATGCCAATGTCACTAGATATAGTTACAACGGTGGAGTCAATATCAAGTTGAGTCCAAACAATCTTCATTTGTGTTTCTTGATAATTCTTGAATCCCATTCTTGATACTGTTTCTTCAATCCGCTTTCAAGTGTATAATGATATATATATATAAAGACAATCCCAATGCAGGAGACTCGCATCACTAAATATAATATGCACATATATATCTCTATAAACATATAACTTTATTGGTACTTGGGGTTCTTTCATGCAATGCCCATCTTATTCTTTCTTTTTTACATGCAATTTAATCTTTGTTCTTGATTTTTAAAATCCATTCTTCACACTGTTTCTTCAATCCAATTGATATATGTATCTGTTTCTTTACATATAAACAATGGTTTTATATGTAATGGTTTGGAGTTGGGGTTTCTTTCATGCAATGGTCTTGTCTTCTTCTTCCTTCTACTTTTTTTTTTTTTTTTCCTTTCTTTTTCTTTTTTTCTTTTTGGGTTTTTCTTTGTTGAATTGAAGCTATTTTGGACTAATTTCCCACTTAGTTTAGTTTGGGACCTTAAAATATTTTGTTTTACTTTTAAATGGTTTTCTGCTTCCTGCAAATCATTTTCTTTTTAGTTGAGTTTGCTTAGGCTTATGTGACTAGTTACGGTTGCACTGGTGGAGTCAATATCAAGTTGAGTCAAACAAGTTTATTTTTTTTATCCCTAACCCATCTCTGTTCTTGATTCTTAAACCCAATTCTTCACACTGTTTCTTCAATCCTCTTTCAATTGTATAATTAATAATGTGTGTGTATATATACTTGACGACGAGAACCTTCCCAAGACAAAGTCCTTCGGGCCCAAATACCTACAATTATCTATAAATCACAAGCATCTTTTAAGTCTGGAAGATGTATATATATACACATATATGGCTTTATAGACTTTAAATTGGTTTTGGATGGAGTATTCTTTCTTGAAAAGGTATTATCTTCTTCTTCCTTTTTTCCTTCTTTCTTTTACTCTTTCTTTTTTTTTTTCAAATATTATTATTATTATTATTGGGGTTTATATTTGTTGAATTCTAGCTGTTCATACTAATTTCCCACTTAGTTTGGGACCTCAAAATATTTTCGTTTACCTTCTCAATTTGCTTTTGAATTGTTTGTCATTTCCTGCAAATCATTTTCCATTTTTAGTTGAGTGTTACTTAGGCTTAAATGTCCATTTTATAGATACTTAAAATAGCAGCTCAGATCTTTGTTGATAGTAACATATCACCAAAGTCCAAAGAATATTACCTCCTTCTTTGTTTTTGGCCAGTGTTTGGATCATGTTATAAACATAATATCCAGAGTTTTTTTCAAAAATTATTTCTCAAACATAAGTTATTTTGAACTTATTTCTCAAATCCAAACTGTTTTATTTAAAATCGTATTTTCAAAACACGACTTCAAATAAGTTTATCTTCTTGTAATTCATACATTTTTAATATATATATACATATGTAAATAATTAAAACGATATGATTTAAATCACATTAACAGTATCCATTTTTGCAGGTATGTTGCGGTAGGAAATGAACCTTTTCTCAAAACATACAATGGCTCCTTCCTTCCCTTCACATTACCAGCCCTCAAGAACATCCAAGAAGCCCTAAACCACGCTGGCCTCGGATCCCAAGTCAAAGCCACAATCCCCTTCAATGCCGACGTCTACTTCTCGCCGGACTCGAATCCTGTCCCGTCGGCCGGTGACTTCCGGCCCGAGGTCAAGGACATCACCATCCAAGTAATCCAATATCTCAACTCCAATGATGCCCCTTTCACTGTCAATATATACCCTTTCCTTA
Source organism: Camellia lanceoleosa (assembly GCA_025200525.1). NCBI lineage: Eukaryota > Viridiplantae > Streptophyta > Magnoliopsida > Ericales > Theaceae > Camellia > Camellia lanceoleosa. The sequence goes on from CM045763.1 coordinate 60,579,539, forward strand.
GCCTCTACGGCAATGCTTATTTCCCCTTTGACTATGCATTTTTCGATACCAACAACACTAATAATAAGACTGTTAGGGATGGCAATTATGAATACACCAATGTGTTTGATGCGAATTTCGACACTTTAGTATGGTCTTTAACTAGGGCAGGATACCCCAACTTGAAGATTTTAGTCGGGGAAGTGGGGTGGCCCACCGATGGAGATACAAATGCTAACGTGGAAAATGCCAAGAGGTTCAACCAAGGTCTAGTCCGACACGCCCTAAGTGGGAATGGGACCCCAATTAGAAAAGGCGTTATTGAGGCTTACCTCTTTAGCCTAATCGATGAGGATGCCAAGAGCATTGCCCCAGGTTGCTTCGAAAGGCATTGGGGGATTTTCGAGTTTGATGGGAACCCCAAGTACGAATTGGACCTGTTTGGTACCCAAGAAAAAAAGGGACTCGCGGCGGTTACGGGGGTGGAGTACATGATGAAAAGGTGGTGTGTTTTAAACCCACATGTGGATGACTTGCAAGATTTGCCAAGAAACATTGATTATGCATGTACAATGTCTGATTGCACTGCATTGGGATATGGGTCCTCATGTAATCACCTTAGTGCAAAAGGAAATGCTTCCTATGCTTTCAATATGTACTATCAGTTGAATGATCAGAACAGTTGGGACTGTGATTTCTCTGGATTGGCTATGGTGACTGATGAAGATCCATCAGACGATCGGTGTCGGTTTCCGGTGATGATTGCTTATGGGTCCCCAACAATGGTGCTGCATAGGACTGTTTTTGGTATTTTTCTTGCTGTTCTTGAGGGGTGTATGGTGTTTTTGCTTCTTGTTTCTTAGTTTTTTTCATTGACTCTGATTTGAAAGCATTTGGATTGTTTTGTGTAGATTAACATAGGGTAAAAAGTAAGAAGATTGTATTATAAATTAGTTTTTTTTTTGTTTGTTTTTAATATTAATTTTAGATTACTGTTTCTTGAGTCTTTGGTTTTGCAGTCAAAAAGGTTATGCCTTTGCGTTTACTTTTAAGTCTTTATGGGTTAAATTTGTGTAGCAAACAGTTTCAAAAATGTTTTCAGATTCATTTTTATGAACACCGCTTTAGCATTTGCCAAAAATGAAAAGGGATGGGTAGTATTTTTTTAATTTAAATTATTTTTATTTTTGAAAAAATAAAAAAATATATCAAAAAAGTATGGCTCTATTTGGTTTAGTTTTTGAAATGAGTTTGGAGTTATATTTTGAAAGATAAGTTGTTAAAAATTTGTTTGGTTATGAGTTTTGAAAATAATTTGAAGATGATTTATAGTTTTTTATATATATATATATATATTTTTAGTTGAATAGATAGGCGAGAGAAAAAATTTAATTAATTAATTTGTATAATATTGAAAAACGAGAGAGGAGAGAGAAAAAGTTTTTGATCGATTTATTAAATAAAAAAAGAAAAGGAGAGAGGAGAGACAAAATTGAGTTTTGAATTGTATTTTAAAAATTTGTTAACCAAACAAATTTTTTTATTTTTTGATCCAAACTTTTTGAAAAATTGAGTTTTCATTAATCAAATAAACTTTTTTATTCCACTTTTGATGTGTATTGATACAATGTAAGTCATACATGTGTTTGATCTACTATATTAAAAACCAAAGTGAGACTTATAATCCCACACGAGAGGTGAGTAATTTGGTAAATAATTGAGTGATATAAAATTTTGTAAATAAACTATTGATGGTGCAATAGAAGTTCATAATAGTCTCTGTTTGTTTGTTTTTGATTTTTGAATTTTTTGTTTTTTTAAAGAGGGAGAGAGAGAAAGAAAAACAAATATTTTTCTTTTTCTTTTTTTTTAAAAAAAAAATCTTGAGTTTGACCTTTTAAAAATATATATACTAGTAAATTTTCAATTTGAAAATTTTCTAAAATATATATTTTTTATTAATTTTACTTAATAAAAATATACAAATAATTTAAATTAAAACAAATCAAAATATTAAAGTTTAAATTAACAAAATTAAAATTTTAAGATTTATTTTATTACTCTTTCCGTCTCAAAATAATGGTCTTTTTTGAGAAATTTAACTTTTTTTGATAATACAATTATTATATTTTAAAAAGATTAATTTTTCAAAATTACTTTTTGATAGTACATTTTTTTGAGAATATCAATTGTCATAATTATACTTTTTGTGTTATTAATGAATTTAAAAGAAAAGTAAAATAGTAAATTCATATTATATTATTCATTGATTTTTAAGAGAGACTAATATTTTAGGACAATCAAAAATGAAATAAATGATTAATATTTTAAGACAAAGGGGTATAAAAGTCAAACTTTAAATTTTATGTTTTTTTATAGTTTCTACTAAAACAAACAAAGGGGCAAACTTCACTTTACCCCCTGCAGTTTGGGCCGGGTGCGGATTACTCCTTGACATTCGGAAATCACCCACCTAACCCCCATGTAATTTGTGGACTAAAACGCACACTAACTTCTATTAACCGAACATGTAAATATACCTTTATGCCCCCATCTTCTTTCTCATTCTCTTTTAACCCTACAAATATAAATATATATATATATATATATATGCACACACCTATTTTCTTCGTTCTTCCTTCCATGCTATCAACTCTAACATATATATATATATATATATATACCTGCAAATTGCATATATATAATATGTATATATCTTCCTAAAATTTACAAATTTCATGTTGTTACCCAAAAAGCAACCTAAGAGGGGGGTGAATTAGGTTTCTACAAAACAAAATTAATAATACCCCAATAAAATTAACTACTAGTACAACAAATTATTAATAAGCACAATGATGAACTTAGCAGTAAATGATCAAGCAAAATAACAATGAAGTATAACTAATATACAGGGTAAATCAAATGATTAACACATGAATATTAGATAGCTATAGCAGTAGTAGGAAAGTAAAGAGATTAGGGAAGAGGAGACAAATAGATTTATAGTGGTTCGGCTTCAACCAAGCCTACATCCACTCCTCAAGCTTCACTTAAGATTTTTCACTATCTTCTAGCTTCACAGGGGTACTACCAACCTCTTTACAAATGAAGCAATCCTCCACGAATTTTACACAGACTTCACAAGCTCAAACCCTTGCAAATCTTAGGTGATTCATAATCACTCTCAAGATTTAAAAAACACAGTGTTTGCAACACTTTTATAAGATGAAATGGTATTTTTGCTTTTAGAGAAAGCTTATAATAAATTTCTCTCAAAGATAGATTTATAAAATGAAGTTTTGATTTTTCTGTAAATCTCACACAGGAAAGATGGGTTTAAAGCTATAAGGCTCAGTGTATAATTTCTGAGAATAGATGTGAGTGATTATAGATTAAAGAATATTTTCAGGTTTTTTGTCACTTGTTTACATTAAAGGCTTTGGTATATATAATGAAAATTATAGTCGTTTATAACCATTGTATTCATTTGAATTTATAGCCGTTTATAACCGTTGTAGTCATTTGAATTTATAGCCGTTTATAGCCGTTGTACTTCCATCATTACCAATTTGAATATCTTTCACTCCATCATTACAAATTTGAATATCTTCCATTTGAACATTTTGGCCTTTTGAACCTTTATAGCCGTTTATAACCGTTGTACTTTTATCATTACTAATTTGAATATCTTTTACTTGAACCTTTTGGCCTGCTGCTATGTTAGATTGTTTAAACCTTTATTTTGGGCAATTTGAACTCCTAATTTAATCAAATATTAAATGCATTCTAATAACATTTAGGATAAAGGTTTAGGTGAGAAATAATGGAACAAAATAAATTTTGATTCTATTTTTCTCTTTCAAATAAATCATCAAAATAGATTTTGATTAAAATATAATTAAATAAATCATCAAAATAAATTTTGGATTTTATTTTTCTCTTTCAAATAAATTAAAACATAATTAAATAAATTATCAAAATAAATAAGTCTAACACATGTATATATATAACCTGCAAATTTCATGAAATCTCATTACAGAATTGTTGGGTCATATATATATATATATATACCACTGGAAGCACAGATTTGTTGGGCCATCGGATGTGTAATTGAATAATTCCGAATTAGCACAGTGCAAGCTCAACTTGAAACTCAGTGTAAACTCATTGAATAATTCTGGATTAAGTGTAAACTCAGTGTAAAATTTGAATAATTCTTAGTGTAAACTCAGTGTAATTGAACAAATTTGTGCTTCCAATGCAAACTCAGCTTGAAACTCCGGAGTAGCTTGAAACCTTCTCATCGGAGCAGCTTATCCAAAACCACGATCCACCGACAAAACAAACAGTGCCAATCAACCATTGGCTGGAAGAAAGACACAACACACTAAAAAAAAAAAACATAGCTCCAGTGACTCCCTCACCACTAACAAGAAACTCGAGGAACAAGTCCCATACATCAACACCAGAGAACCAGAGCCCTTCAACCTTGCGCTAGAACAGAGACATCGGAGTATAAACCCAGCACCAGTGAATAAAATAGAAGGCTACTAATAGCTGGGATGAAAGGAGTAGACTGAGAAATAATTGAATGGCATTGTTTATAAATTTTAAAATGTGACAAGGGCATTTTTCGTTTTAAAAATAATGTTACTCTCTTTGCAAGCACTTGACTCTCACAATGTACTATCTTGAAGGGAAAAATTAACTATGCATTTTAATCCACAAATCACATAGAGTTTATATAGTGATTTCCGAATGTCAAAAGACAATTCACATTTGACCTAAATCACAGAGAGTAAAGTGAAGTTTGTCCAAAAACAAATTGTATATAAAAGCTACACACAAAAACAAAACAAAAATCCAAACAAAGCCCAAAGAATGTGAGATCCGGATCCGTTTATTTAAAAAAAAAAAGAAAAGGCGGGCATTTCAAATTGAAACCACTGTAACGGTCTCATTTACTGGGCCCACGTTTATTCTCATGCTCCTACTACTTGTCTCTTCCCCCATCACCCTTGTGTTTCTCCATCTTCTTCTTCCTCCTCCTCCTCCTCCTCCAAAAAAAAACCCCTAATTTCTTCTTCATCAAATCTCACATATACCCCTTAATTCTCTCTCTAGAAAAGATCAATCAATGGCGACTCTAACTCCGGGAATTCTGCTAAAGCTCCTCCAGTCCATGAACTCCAACACCAGAGTTACCGGCGACCACCGCTCTCCTCTCCTCCAGCTCATCGGAATCGTGCCTGCCCTAGCCGGCTCCGACCTCTGGTCCAACCACGGCTTCCACGTCCAGCTCTCCGACTCCCTCCACTCCACCTACGTCTCTCTCTCCGACCTCGACTCCGATCTCATCCTCACCGATCGCCTCCAGCTCGGCCAGTTTGTCTACGTCGACCGCTTCCTCATTGATTCTCCGGTCCCTCGTGCCTCCTCCATAAGCCCCATCCCCGGCCGCCACCCCTTCCTCGGAACTCCCGACCCTTTAATCGCTCGCATTTCGGAATCCAAGCGGGACTTCGTGATTCAGCCTGTATCGGATTCGGATCAATCGAACGATCCAATTGTTTCGTTGTTCACCAACAAGAAACTTGAGGAGTCGAAAATTGAGGTTAAGATTGACAAAAAGCTTACCGCAAGACGAGTTTTAGCGCCGAGAGATGATAATATTAATGTATTGGTGAAGAAAGAGGAGGAATTGAAGGTTTCTGATAGGACTCAGAGGTTTTCATCTCCCGGTGCTGTGAAGCAACAACGGTCTGCATCGGTGGAGAAGAAGAAGAAGAAGAATATAGCCGTTGTGGAGAGAGAACCATCGCCGGCGGGGAAAGTGAAGAGGTCGGCGTCGCCGGTGCCGTCGAAGTGTGTGGTTCCGAGTTTGGTTGTTGCTTGTGAAGAGAATCGGAGGAATTCGAGGGAGCCGGCAATTGTCGTGCCATCGAAGTATCGACAGGCGTCGCCGAATGGGCGGAAACAAGCGTCGCCGAATCCCAGGAGGATGTCGATTTCGCCCGGGAGAAGACTTTCCGGGGGAATTAGGGCTTCGCCTGTTGTTGGGGCGGTGGATTCTGTGAGTAAGAAGAAGATGGCGACTATAGTTGCTGGGATTGCAAAGGTTTCGGAGGCGATTGTCGGGTCGGCAAAGGCGAATAGGAAGAGCTGGGATGATTCAGCAGCAGTGGAGGAGGCTTCTGGAGAGCAGAAACAGAAGGGTTCAATGAAAAATAAGCCAGATTTGCAAGCAATTTTGCGAACTCAGGTAGTTTCATGTGCATTGTCTTGACCTTTTTTTGATGATTTGATCTAGAGAGAGGTCTTAGTTTTACATTTCAACTATGAAACCACATGGTAATCTGTTGAATTGTTTTTGGGTCATTGTATATTTAGCTTTGTTTCATGCTGAACGGGTTGTCAGATCAATTGATGAGAATTGGAACTTCAGCCACAAAAAAGTTCACTGATTTTCGGTTAATTTATAGGCCATTTATCCTATAATTTGATTGCTCTTTCTTGCTCGGTGAATTACTGGGTCTTCCTCGTTGCACTGTTGCACATAGGGCTAACGAACCGAGTCGAGCTGAGCTTTGCTAAGCTCGAGCTCGGCTCGTTTACTTATCGAGCTTGTTTATTGAGCTCGAGCTCGGCTCGATAAGGAACTAAAGCTCGAGTTCGGCTCGGCTCGTTAATTTTAATGAAACTCGAGTTTGGTTCGATAAATTTTTTTTAATGTTATTTACATGATTTAAATATAAATATTTAAATAAGAAATATTATTTATATTATTTAATATATAAAAATTGTATTTATATTATTATTTTTTTATATATTTATATATTATTTAATATGTAAATAATATATTTGTTATATAATTTAAATAAAGATAAACGAGCCGAGCTTATGTAAGCTCGAGCTTGCACATCACTAAACCATGTTACGGATTCAGAGTACTTTTATTGTCTGGCAATTAATGCTCTAGTTATAAATAAATAAATAAAAATTAATTCAAATTTTGGGGATGAATTGTTTTGGAAAGTTGGCTTTTAGTCACTTTTTTTGATTTGTAGCAAAAGTCAAAAGTTGACTTTTTTGAAAAAAAAATTCATTTGGAAAGGTGGTTTTAGCCAATGGTGAAATTACAATTTTACCCCTCATGGGTTAAAATATGTTACATGTGTGAAGTTATAATATTTTAAACTAAATAGAAGATAGTTTGGTCATTTTATTATGATTTGACATTATAAACAAATATTAATCAAAAAGCCAAAGTAACTTTTTACCAACTTCTTAAATCATTTGTCTAAAAAAACCAAAAACTTGATTAAAAACCAAAAAATTACTTTTTACCGTCTTCTCAAAATAGGCCTAACACTTAAAACTGTCATTCCCTTGTGATTTTTGTATTTCATTTGCTATTTCTTCGTCTCATTTTTATGTACTTCCACTCACCCTGATAGAATAAATAAATTATATATATGCACACTACAATTTTTAATTGTTCTGTCTTGGACGTTCAATTTTCCAGGCTGCTATTTCTAGGCGTCTAAGCGATGTGAATGGTCAAAAGCCCGATAAAGATGATTCTGAAACCTGTGAGAAAGCAAAATCTAGCAGTTTAGTGGCTGCGAACCCAATCTGCACGGCTCCAGGAATCACTGTTCATGAGAAGAAATGGACTGATGGAAGTACTCCGTTGGATGCAGTCTCTGCAAAGCTTGCAAGGCTTGGGAAGGTAAACTCGAAGATTATCGTCTCTAGCGCTGAGCTAAAACTTAATTCGACTAACATGGCTCCTATGGCTCCTGTAATGTTATTTGAGTCTGAATGCAGATTTTCATATGTTGATGCAATGCAGGAAGCTATGCAGAGGAGGACCCTTTCTTCTTCAGCTGCTGCTGAAGCTCTGGAAGAGGCCATTGCCTCCGAGTCTATTGTAAGGAGCTTAAGGTAATTATCCTCTCTGAGTCTCTATTTATATATATACATATAAATGCTAGTTGTGGGTGCAAATGTGAAGCATTTGTGATTCTACATTTAAATTTTTGGGTAATTTGATAAATGAGGAAAACTGGTCAACGACTTGAATGAGGAAAACTATTTAGCAATTTTGGACGGTTTGATGAATGAGAAAAACTACTTAGCAATTATTGCATTTTTAATATAAGAGCCTAAATCTAACAATACCCATCAATCATCCAACACAACCAACTGAATTGGATTCCCCAGAGCAGCAGCCTCTGGATGAGCCTCAAAAAAAAAAACACACACACACAACGGACCGGACACAAAGAATGAAGAAAAGGGCCATGATCCTATGTTCGTTTTTGCCCTGCCCCAATGATGCACTCCTAGCTGTGACAACCTCACCCCAAATAGGGTGTACATTTTATAGAATAGAATAAATGTATTCAGTTACTAAGGGCCACTATGTTAGACAACTAATATGGTGTGGCATCCAATTTTAAGCATAACCTGATGATTTTGCTTGGATGTTATGTAGCTTAGTTGATATGTTTATAGGAGGCCAGAGAAGAAACCTAAGTTCTCTAGCTCCTTGAGATCTTGAAACTATTGTGTCAACCCTTGCTTATTAAAATTGTGGAATCACTGAATGATCATTCCTCAGCACCTTGTGGTGATTCCATTGATTCATTTTGACAGTTTGATGTGGGTGATAATTCTAACAGTTTGATGTGGGTGATAATTCTTAACAATTTGATGTGATTTATATTCCAGCATGTTTTCAGACCTCTGTTCCACATCCAAGGGAGGAAATCCTTTGCCAACGATCGACCATTTTATGTCCATATACGATGAAGTCGTGAAATCAACTACTACTGCTGAATCAATAGCCACAAACCGAAATTCCCTCACTCCTACCGGCAATATCCCAACAGAGCATTCAAAATCCATTTCTCTTTGGGTAGAAGCCGCTCTGGCAACAGATCTTGAAATCGTCTCCCTCCTGACCAACCAAAATTCTGAGCTTCGTCCAACTCTGCAAAAACATTCATCAAAACGACGATCTCTCAGTACACCTTCCAAAAATCACGTGACTGCTTCTTCATCAACCCCTTCAAATACTAGTGGGAAGACATGGACAAGGGGATGTGGAATGAATGAGAATCGAGAACTTGGATTGAAATTGCAATCGGAGATGCAAATGTGGATTGTACGGTTTGTTGAGGAGTCATTGGATGCTGGTTTTCGAGTGTTTGGGAAGTGTTCTAGTGACAGTGTTGGCCTTGATTCTGGTCCAATTACTGTAGTGTTGTCGCAATTGAAGCGAGTCAACGACTGGTTGGATCGTGTGGTGTCAAAAGAGGATAAATTCTTGATAGGAAAGATTGAGCAGCTAAAGCGGAAGATCTATGGATTTGTTATCCAGCATGTGGGGACGACTGCTTCATCTTGATTTCTGAACAGGTTGTTCTTACAATAATTTGTTTTGCATCATTTATTTAGTAAAATGTGACTGGAAAATTGTTAGAAATGCAAGTTTTCTTTAGATAGAAAATTTTGCTTATTTGTGTACAATTCTTGCCAATTCTGTCGTATAACATTAAACAATAATTCAAATTTAGAAATAGTTCACTTGAAGCATCGAAATGTACAGTTTAATAATTCCTTCCAAACATTGTAGATTTTTTTATTGTGTTTGTGGCTTTTTTCTTTCAATTTATTATTATTTTTTTTATTAAAAAAAAAAGTTTGTGAACTTATGTGGATTCTTTGTCAGAGCATCTCCAACGGTAATAGGCATTTTACCTATCTAAACATTACTATAAAGTATATATTTTATTTTGCCTATCAATTGTTTCATGTTTCTGCTCCAACCATACTCTTTATTTTAGCTATTCATCAAAATACTATTAATTTTATAAAATGCCACATCAGCAACAAAGATGGAGGGAAATAATCCTAATGATTTAATACATTTTGCCTATCCTTGAAGGCTAGCTACATGTAGCTAGTGAATGTAAGTTGAGCTAAAATGCCTAATCACATGCCTAATGCATTGGAGTTGAAAAAAATGAATCATACTAGGCATTTTACCTAGCAAGCATTATATGCCTAGTGCATTGGAGATGCTCTCAAGTGTGTTTTACTTTTTAGCTGCTATTAGAAACAAATTGAGAAACAAAATGTATCAAATTTGAAAAAGAAAAAAAAAAAAGAAAGAAGGTAAATTACAAATACATCCCCTGACGTTTGATTAAAATATGAATTGTCCCTGTATAGGAGAGCAATTATGAATTTTATTTTTTCAGTTAATTTTGTTAAATAATTTTTTTTTTTAAATTGTATTATTTTTCTTTATTTTCCAAGACCTTTCTACCTTTTACTTTAGAAGGATCTTAAATAAAACTTAAAAATAAAAAAAATTACGTAAATTTTTCCAATAACAGAACCGCAAGTTTTTTTTAGTATATAACTTTTTTTAACAACTTCTTTATCCTAAAAGAGCAAGAAAGCAAAAAAAAAAAATAATAATAATAATAAAATAATTACCAAATCCGGACTTAAGTGATACATGATTATGTGGATTAAATCATTTTTTAATTTTTTATCTCTCTTTTGTCTTTTTTTACTGTTTGGACCAGTAAAGGTTGAACGTAGTAGAATTATGACTATTTTGAAAAGACGGTTATAATCAGTTTTTTGATGAAAAGTTACTTATAAGCAGCTTTTTTGTGAGAGAGGAAGTGAGTTATAATCTGGAAAGTGAATTATAACTCACTTCTCAAAATAGGCCTTATAAATCAGCAAAGAACAAATGTTTGTGTTGGAGAGAGAAACAAAGCACCATAGAAGATAGGAAAAAAAGAGAGTAGGTAGGTTTAGGGTTGGATCTAAACCAAAAATCTCTGCTACCGCTTTCCTATCATCAACCATCATCCACAAGTGTTGTCCCGCCATCATTCATCGTTTTGGAGGTGGGATCCAAGGTGGTGAAAGAGTTGGGATGAGTGGAGGTGAAGTTATAATTAATTGGGGCGTTAAAAAAAAAGATTAAAATTCAAATTTAGAAATAGAGAGTTCAAAAGAATGGGATGTCCAACAGTGCATTTAGGATTGTCTAACCCTCTCATGCCCTATTTGGTTATGATTTTTTTAATAACTTTTTAATTAGTTAAATTTTTTTTTAAAAAAAAATTTATTTGTTTGATAACAACTTATTTAGTTATGCACCCAAAAACAACTTATTTAGCTAAAAATAAATAAAAAACAACTTTTTCAATAGGATTCATCTCGGCTTGACAACTACTAAAAAAGTTACATTTTTCAAATATTTTCGTTTTCATTTAAATATTTTTAAAATTTTCCAGGACCTTTTTCTGCCTTCTATTTTAGAAATCTAAACTTTTCCAACAATAAAAAGGCTATTTTTTTTAGTATTTGCCAAATCAAAAATGTCTCATACACCCAAAGAACACTACATTTGAAGTGACACCCGGTGCGCGTGTCCGGGTGATTGGCTGAAATAAAAAAAAAAGGAAAAGTGACGATTAGGGGCGCGTCAGGAGTCAACCCCCACTGGGTGTACCCAGCAAGGTTGTTGCCAAATATATCAACTTTTTTTTTTTAACTTCTTTATGTTAAAAGAGCAAGAAAGTAAAAAAAAATTGTTAAAAAAATAATTGCCAAATCCAAACTTAAGTTCCACGTAATAATTATGTGGATTAAATCATATCTTCTTTTATCTATCTTCTCGATATAGAAATATAAATGGACAAAAAACAAATGATGGTGTTAGAAAGAGAAACAAAGAACCACAATAGAGATGGAAAAAAGAGAGCAAATAAGTCTAGGGTTAGATTTAGATCAGAGATCTTTTAACGATAGTGAAGTGATGTCGATGGATGGTTGTTGACAGTAGAGTGAGCGACAATGAATCACTGCAAGGCAACACTGGTGGATGATGGTTGATAATAAAAAAAGGGATAAGACGGTAGAGAGAGTAAGAAAGTTGTGGATAAAATAATTTGCTAATGTAAAATTTATTAGGAATTTGAAGTTATTTTTAACTATTTGTGTCCAAAAAAAGTTCCTTATGCTTTTTGAATTTGAAATCCAAGAGACCTTAACAAGCAATTAAGGCCTTGTTTGGCATAATATATATAATCCATCTTTTTATCTTTTTATCTTTTTTCCATCACATCACCTCTCTACTTTTCTGCACATTTTTTCGTAAAAAGACAAAAAGTGCACTTTTTTAGGACACCCCAAACCAACCCTAAATATTCAATGTCCTAAATTTTTAACATAAATGTGTATAGGCCCTACTTTTTCCTAAAAAGCTAAATAAGGCCTTGTTTGGCATAAATAAAAAAATTCAAAAAGTCAAAAAGTTATTATTCTATTTAAATCACATTATCTTATTTAAGTCACATCACCTCTTTACCACATCACTTCAAACCCCAACCCATACCCAACCCATATTTCATAAAAATTCAAAAAATATACTTATTTAGAACATCGCAAATCACCCATAAATTGATTTTTTAAAGGGATGTTATTAATTGTGAGAAGACTGTTTGGCAATTGAATGAAAATAATCCCCCTCATTGCTTAAAAAGTCACAGAGAATTTAGGGTTAGTTTGGTATAAATTAAATAATACAAAAAGTTAAAAAATCATTATCCTATTTAAATCACATCATCTTATTTAAATCACATCATCTCTCTAACACATCACATCAAATCCAATCCATATAAATCAATAAATCACAAAATGTACTTTTTTGGGCCAAGTTTGGGAAGACTAAATAAGTGCACTTTTTAATTTTTTTTGTATTATGTATAGAAAAAATAGAGAGAAAATATTAATTGATATAATCTAAAAAAAATAAAAAGATGAAATAAATGCACTTTTTTAATTTAACTAAACTTCACCTAGTTTTGCCCTTCCATTTTGTCCACAAACAAAAAAGGAATAACATCCACTAGCTTGGGCATGGTAACTTTCACATCAAAATTTGAATATAACTTTTATTAGCAATTTGTCCTTTGTCCTTTGCTTCAAAATTCAAAGATTAGCACTGTTGGCTGGCAAATCAAAGGCAAGAAATAGAGAAACATTTGAAACCAAATTGAAATCTTCCAATGTACTAACTAATAGACAGCTCTAGCCCTACAAACAAACAAATTCCTTGAGAGGTTTGGCTGGAAACTATTTTTGGACTATGCATAAAGAAGAAAAGAAATCTAAACCATATATGACTGCAATGTACTAACTGTTTTTTTCTACCCAGCTTAGAACAATGCTTTTCACGCAATTATTATTTTTCACTGAGATTCGAGCAATGTTTTTCATGCAATTAAGTCCTCGTTTAGTAATTCATTATTTTAGTTTAAAAGTCAAAAAATTATTAAAAAAATTAAAAAGTCAACCGTCTACATTAAAAAGTTTTTTTAAAAAAAATTCTCTATACTTTTTACACATCTTTTTATAAAAAATAAAAAAGTCATTCCAAACATATTAATTTTTTTATCTCATAGTTTAACCAAAAAATAAAAAAGTTACTAAAATATTCTGTTCTCAAACGAGGCCTAAGACTCTAAATGAGCCAAGTAGTAAATTATTTAATTTGACTTGAAAATTTAACAAATTTTAAAATGTGTCTCACATTGATTTATTAACCTTTCAAGCTAATCCCAAATGAGGGTTTAATCAAACCAATCATAAGTTAAGCTCAAATAGTTTTTTAGGAAAGTACAATTCAATGTACTTTTAGAAAAATAATTTCAAATTCATTAAAAAAAATTTAACATTTTAATTGTTAATGTTGATAAAATTTAATATGGATTTGTAATTATTTTTTTAGAATAAAACTGAGTTGCAGTTTCCCCTAATTTTTTTTATAGTGTATATAACTAAATTGAGTTAAGTAATAGATTATTCAAATTTAATTTAAAAATTTAACGAGTTTTAAAATAGTAAGCTAAACACCGATTGAGTTTGAATAGTTTGGTTCACAATAAATTTTAAATTAGTTATTTATTTATTTATTTTTGGGGTGAACATTTTTAAAATTTTTGTTTGTTTTTTGCTTTTTACCTTCTAGACTACCAATCCCTAATATTTTTAGAAAAAAGGATCAAATTTGAAAAAAAAAAACTTCACAAAAAAAATCACCAATAAATAAAATCTTGGCCTTCCAATAAAATGGGTTTCTTTGTCTTCAATGGATTTTTTTGGGGTAAATTACAAATACACCCCTAAGGTTTTCTTTAAATACGAATTATTCTCTGTGATTTGAAAAATTACAAATATCCTCTTAAAAAAATATAACTTTCGTAGTTGCCAAATTGAGATGAATCCTATATATATATATATTCTTTAAGTTTAGCTAAATAAGTTGTTATCAAACAATTAATTTTCTTTTCTTTTTTTTTTAATAAAAACTTAACTAGTCAAAAAATTATCAAAAAAATCACAACCAAACAAAAGGGTAAAAGTATTAGACATCGTCTTAAATGCACAGTTGAACATTCCATTTCTTTGAACTTTCTATATTTAAATTTGATTTTTTTTTTTCAATGCCCTAATTAATAATAATTCCACTTCCACTCATCCCAACCGTTTCAACACTTCGACGCCACCTCCACCACCACCTCATCATCTTTGGCTATCATCTAGTTATCTTGCCCATCCCACCTCCAACTCTTCCACCCCCTTTCTCTTTTTTCCTACTGTCTTTCGTTTCTTCTCTCTCAAACCCTAAGGCCAAGTTTGGCTAGCCAAAATAAGTATACACTTTCTATCTTTTTATCTTTTTTTCATCACATCACCTCTCTACTTTTCTGTACATCTTTTCGTAAAAAGACAAAAAGTACACTTATTTAGGTCATCCCAAACAACCTCTAAACCTAAATCTTATCTTAGTCATGATGTGCCCATCCTCTCTCAATCCTTTTTCAATCTTTTTTTTTTTTTTTTTTTTTTTCTAGATCTAGTGATTTCTCTCTCTTGCCTTTCCTCACAATCTCTTCTCCCTTAGATCCCATTGTTATCGCTACCCTCACTTTTTCTACATGATCAAACTTGGTTAAAATTCTACATTTGAATCTTTACCATTTGTTTCGTGGTTTACTTTTGAACCATTATCATTTATTTAACACTAGCTATTCGAACCAAGGGCTATGGTTTCAAATGAAAGGAAATGAAGTAAGGGTAAGGCGGGAAAAGGATTAGGAAGGTTGGGGTAACAGTATCGATAATTGAGTGAAGGAGGAAGTTGAGTGAGGGAATTGGAATTAAGGATCACAGAATAGGGCAGACAAAAGAGTTGAAGAGAGACTAATTACATATAGGTTTCTTTTATGTTGTAATTTAATTTAAATGTAAATAGTATTATTATTAAAAAAAACAAATATGATTTTTTTTTGATGATTTTTTAGAATAGGCAATAAATTTTGAATAAATTACAAATTAATATAAAAGATAAAAATAAATTACTAACATAGAAAATTGTAACTTTTTATAGTAATAAAATGGAGAATTACATTTCAGTGGTGCAGGAAAAAAAATATTTTTGTTTTTATAGTGATGTAAGTTTTTTTGAGTGTACGGCATAAATCCATCTAAGGATGACCATTTTAATTTGATCTACGGAGCCCTACCCATATCTGTCTGAATGGAGCGAATTTTACCTGACACGACACTTATGTGGGGTAGAGGTAGATTATATTTTGGTCACCTACAACGAGGGCGGGTCGGGGGTAGATAACACTTCCTCGATCCAAACTCGACCTGATATAATTAAAATATATAAATAAATAATATATACATATATATAAAATATAACTAGATATAAGAAATTAATATTAAATGTCTATGATTTTGTTTACATATAAATAAATAATAATCTTAAACGTTTCACTATTTATATTATGGAAACAAAAGAAATTATTTAGTGTGTTAAGTATTTAAATGATTCTCAATTTTTTTTGACTATTTAAAATGTAGTCAGATATCCACAGGGATGTGGTTGAAAAATTTCACTGGTGGAGGGGTTAGGCATGGCGTGGAGTTTATCCACGGGGTAGGGGCAGGGGCGAGAATGACAAATTTGCCCGTGGCCATTCCTAAATTCATCTTATATCTGAGTTATATCGCAGTTTTTTTTATCCATAATACAATTCTTTTTTCACTATTTTATTGATTTATAATTTAAGTTTCGTTTGAAAATTAAAAATTTTAGTAAGAAAATTATTATAAATTATTATATCACTTTTTTTTATTTTTTTAAACATATTTTTATAAAAAATTAAAAAATTATTAAACTATCGGATTCTCAACGGGACCTCTCTAATAAAATCACATCAAAAATTGCACCTACCATTTAATAAATAATTTCAATATTTGCCACTAATTTTTTTAAATTTTTTTTGAGGGCCTATGCATAAATAAAAGACCTCGTCAAGAGCTCATCATCACAAACAACACAACATCATCTAATCCAACAATATATATATACATGTATACATAGCTTCACAAATCTCTCTCTCTCATATCCAAACCCTAAAAATATATGCATATCTCTCTAGACACTTCACTTCATCTCTGCCGTACTTCCCCCTCTCTCTCTCTCTCTCTCCCCAAACCCTTCCGTTTCGCTTCTCTTCTTGATCTACTTATCTCGTGTTGTCTCCATCTTCCCTAGAAAATTGCCTTCCTCATTTTCCCGAGAAAACCCATCCCTTCATTTGTCGCAATCTGTCGAAAATCTCTTCATCTAATCTCAATTTGTTCTTAGATTGTGCTTTCGCTACTGCAATCCGTGTTTCATTTTTCATTTTCCCGAGAAAATCATCCTCGTGTCTCAATCTGATCCCCCTAATTATCATCGAATCTTTTCTCTTCAACCCAAGTCAACTTATTCTCTCTTCGATCTTTCCAATCTCCTTCTAATTCGCGAAAATTGTTGTTTGCAGTTTTGTATATATTGATAGGCATATATATATATATAACTGTTGTGCTTTCGTGACGAACTGGCTCTGAGATCGAGTTGAGAATGGTGGGAGGTGGAAATAGAAAGGATGAGTCGATGGTTTTGAACAGTACCAACGTGTTTGCGGCTCTCGGAACCCTAAGGAAGAAGAAGAAGTCTGACAAAGAGCAAGGCTCGTCCAAGAGCAAAAGTTCTTCGAAGAAGAAGCAAGACAAGGAGTCTGAGACGCAGGTTTTTTGGGCTCCAACACCGCTCACGGTGAAATCGTGGGCGGATGTTGACGATGAGGATGATGACGATTACTACGCCACCACCGCTCCGCCTCAAGCCGGTTGGGGTGGTGGTGCAGCGGATCCCGAGCCTACTGCCAAGGAGAGCACGACACCGGTAGAGGTGCGAGGTTTTTCAACACTATTTTTATTGGAATTGTTTATACATTGATGATAATTATATTTTGAAATGATATTGAATCTGAATTGACCATGTTTTTTTTTTTTGTGTAAATAATTTGATCAGCTGTTGGTTTATTTGCTGTTCCGATAACTATTAAGATCTTTCCATGATTGCGTGTTGATTGGGCGTCAATAGTGACTGTAAAATATAGTGCACGTGTTCTAATGCTTCCGCATTATGTGGAAATGTCGATTTTGTGCCCATTTTGAAATGTATGACAGCATTTAAGAATTCCTTGATGATGGATATAGTCATAAGGTTAATGGCAAAGTGTTGGTAATTCAAACTTCGTTAGTCAGGCTGCTGGTTATCATGATGGTATTATATCATATTTTCAAATTCTGCTATTTGAACTGAGTTATTTTGCTTTTGCAGTTGCAATTAATTATGCTTGTTGTCAACTTGTCATATGCTCCTTTGTCAAATTGGTTTGCATTTGTAACAAATTACACTGCAGTGGACACAGGACATAGGATGCACCGCAGATTGTCAAACTGTAAAATGTTCAAATTGATGTCATTTTACTAATTACGTTGATTATGGCTGATAAGGGGAAGGTATCCTGTTTGATCATTTCCTTTCCTTTCGTGTCCCAAGTAAGTTGACAGAATGTGAGTGGTAAGAAATCACATTTCCATTTTGGAAATATCAAAGGGTTGAGAGTAGCGAGTAGCTCAAGAGTGTCTTTGAATGCAACACTTCAAGTTTGGGTTGGGGGCAGTTCAAGATTGTCTCAACAGTCCTTTATTGATGAGACAATGACATATATGAGCACCAAATACAGAGGCACACAACACAACTTGTCTTTATGACTGGTCATTTCCTCAAGAGAATATCATTATTGCTCCAATAAATGAGAATCAACTAGTCTTTATCACAAGGAATACCACTTTCCATTATGTTATACAGTCATAGTTGTCAAATCGAGATTCGAATTGTGAATAGAAATGGTTTTGTACCGAATTGTAAAGGTTCGGTTGTTTTTTTTAAATTACATAGAAAAATATATCTTCAAACTTAGATATTAAATATATCTTATAAATATGGATTATTTAGACTTAAATAAATGAAAATGGTGTTTTGAATAATGATCACATGATCTTGGTAAGAAGTTAATACAGGCTTCCATGTACACCACTTTACCTTTTTCCTTTTATAGATATACTATTTCTTATCAATCATTCTCAATATAGAAAGTAAGCAAAGACAAAATTTTAATTTTCAAGTAACAGTAACTTATTTTTAACTTTTTACAAGTGTAAGAAACCAAAATCTTCACAAATTTTCAAAAATCTCACTTGATGCAATTGAATATGTAAACACTTAGATAAAATTGAATATGTAAGTTTAAAATATTATAGAAAGAGAAAGTTCATCCCCCTTCCCCTTCCCCTTTCCGTTCCCCTTAATATGCAATTGAACATGACATATAGTAATTCTAAAGACCTAAAAAGGTTGTGTGAACCTTTTTCCAATAATAAAAAACTAAAAAAGAAAGTCAAACATCAATTTTAACGAATCGATTCATGATTTCACCAATTTGGTTCAACAAGTTGCCGATTCATCTATGATTCATAGCTACGTGTGATTTACACGACCTATTTGCATCGATTACCCACTGAATCGAATCGTATAATTCAAATAAGAAAACCTCATTTTTTATCCACACATCAAACACTTTACATAGACCAGCATATACTATAAGTAAATATATGAACCAAAACTTGTGGGACAACCTTAGTAGTTGAGTAGTTGGCAGGGACTAAAGATCAAAGCTTGCGCTTCCGGGTTTAAATATGATCCATAAACAATATGAGAGATTTCTTATTCTTCTACATTTCATAAATTTAATCTTTCTACACTTATATACACATTTCTTTTTGGAAGGAATTTTTTTCCTATTCAATGTTGAGCTGTCAATGTAGGTAGGATGAGGCACTTTTTAATGGAAATGCACAACTCATGTAATAAGTTTAGAGCCTTTTATGGCCATCCACCAAATGATTAGATCATGATTTTTTCCCCTTGGGAGCCTTTATCAGTTGATTCCAAGCAGAGTTTTCTAGTAAGAAATATTGAACTACTAAGACTAACAACGGTTGCATGGATAATTTGCACTCAAGAAACATGAACAAGTGTTTGGGGGGGAAATTTGCCCTCAAAATCTCTAACATGCTTATTGAGGCCAATTAGTAGCCCACTAAAACAAAATGAGCTTTAAGCTTTTAGCTAGTTCAGTACTTAGTTTATGTTGAATAATGATGACTTAATTTGTTGTACAACGTCTTCCTGTAGTGAAACTATGTTTCTCATATATTATTGCTTTGGAAGATCGTATTTTATTCAATCCAATGATATCAATTTTAAACTTGTTATATAATTGTCAAAATGCTTAGCCCTATGTAGATGACATTGCTACATGTAATTGTCATACATGGTATGTGTTTACAATATTCAAATATTTGATCGTTGTAGATATTGACAACTTTTTCTTGATATAACAAGATGTCAACTTCAATGGGTCTAATGTATGCTAATCCCTTTGGATTCCATGTAGCAATCCTCTTTTTAAATCTCTACACTGCTCCATTCCACACTGTCTTAGTGTAGACAACTTAAAAGGATGACCCAAGAGGCATTCTTTCTATGCATCCATAAAAGACAATCTTTTGCTTAATGACAATGGCTTGGTGTGGAATTTTTGGTTTTGGAGGGCTAGGGAGGATTGGAAAATTCAATCCTCGAAGGCTTTCACTATGGTATGCTTTATAAATTATGACATGAATCCAGTGTAGTGGTCAGGACTTAGTGTTTTGGAACTTTGGAGAATTTCCCGTTGGGGGTTACCTTGTGCGTAGAGAGGGATATGGGGAATTAGGGGTCCTCCTAAGTTTATATATATATATATATTTGCTGCTTGGACTGCAGTTTTGAGGCTATTTGATATGGCAGTTCAAATAATTTGAAGCTTCACTTTACTTTTCACTAGATTCAATGATTTAATAGAGTAGCTTCTGGGTAACCTGTGGATTCCAGGAAAGCGAAAGTGAAGAAGGCCTTGATGAAGTTGATGATGATAATGAGGAAGAACATGACCATGAACCTGAAGTGCCAGTCGAAAAAGAACCAGTTGTTAAGAGGCTGGCTGAAGTTTCTTTGGCTCCTAAAGATCCAGAAAGGCAGCTTTCAAAGAAGGAACTGAAGAAGAAGGAGCTTGCAGAACTTGATGCCGTGCTTGCTGAGCTAGGATATCCCAAGTCTGAGGCCAGTGGCCAAGATGATTCCCGTGGTAATATAATGATTTATTTTCATTCATAAGCATTCCATGTTTAGTCTCTCATTCTTTCCAGTATAATTGTGTCAATGCATGATTACATCCTCTTTAGATAACTGCTTGTGAAAAAAAAAAATCCTTAGATGACTATAGACTTTATTGCTTGCCTTGTTCAATGCCGAAGTTAGAAGCATAGTGACATACTTCTAATAGGAAAATGATCTCTATACAAAGGTTGTAAATACTGTACCAGTAATAATACCATTTTTATTACTGGTAACAGGTATAATTTCAGGTACCGTTTCAAATTTGTTGTTATAAATAGTTTATAAGATACATAATAATTAATAATTATGCATTACACGTAATTATTTTATAATACTAAACAAGTGGTGTTGTTGGCATATTTGGAAAAACCAAAAATCATTAGAACCTACTATGTATTTTTTTCACGTTACACATAATTATTTTATAATACTAAACAAGTGGTGTTGTTGGCCATATTTAAAAAAACAAAAATGGAAATTGTTAGAAGATGAAACCTACTATGTATATTTTTCTTTAAATATGGAATCATATCAACTTGCAGTTGTCATATCATTATTACAACTGTCATCATTGCAGTTTTGGTGTATCACTTGTCTAAGCTTACACGAAATATATCACAAAAGTAAAACCGTCACCATCTCTCTCTCTCTCCGGCAAAGCCCACCGATGCAACAACTCTCTCTCCCTATCTCTGGTGAAACGCACTGAGGAACCAATTGCTTCTTCATTTTCACATCTGGCAAACAGTCGAGAGATGAAGATAAGAGTGAGCTGTTGGGCTTGCTGGAGGTGAAGAGGGCATGACTTTGATGGTTAGGGGTTAGCACTTGACAAAAGTTTGGATGATTGTGCAACACTGGATAGGCTCGCTCTTGGAGATGTCCAAAAACCAGTATGTCACCGGAATAGCTGGTATGACCAGTAAATGCATGAAATTGTCCAGTATATCCGAAATAATCCAGTATAGGCTGGAAAATTAACTTGCATGGAAGTGATAGTTGAAAGTATATATATTTCTTGTTGAATGAGACAGTGTTGTAAAAGGCGCGCCTAGGCGCAAGGCGCAACGAAGCGCAAGCAGTGCGCCTGAAGGGATCCAAGGCGAGGCACATTTAATGAGTTGTGTGCCTTGGTTACAACTTGGCCAGGCACTGAAAGGCGCGAGCCTAAGAGGGCTCTAATCTGTGTTCGAAAGGCTCCAACCACATAGGATTACAACTCATACAATATAACTCAACCCAAATGAGTTGACTCAAATCCCTAATCTATCAAAGAAATCTATGTCGTCTCTTCCTCTGGGCTCGCCTCTCTCAACTTCGATTGAGGTTAGGTCGTCTTCTTTTTCTTCGCTTGTTGCTGGTTGTTGGGTATTCGATTTGACTTTTTTTTTCTTTTTTTTTTTTTTTCTCTTCTCCTCCTCCTCCATCTTCCTTCCCCTTCTTCTTCGAGTTGCTATATATATATATATATTTTTATTCTTTTTCGCTGGTTGCCCTCTGTTTTTTTGGTTTTTTTTTTTTTACCGCTTCTTCGACTCTCTCTCTCTCTTCTTCTTCTTCTTCTTCTTCTTCTTCCTCTTCTTCTTCTTTGCTCTCTGTTTTTTTTCTTTTTCCTGTTTCTTCGATTTAGTTTCTTGCTCTCTGTTTTTTTTTTCCTGCTGCTTCTTCTTTGCTCTCTGTTCTTCTTCTTCTTCTTTTTCTCTGTTACATGGAAAAATGTAGAAATGAGAATAACAGCAGTTTGCAAAAATGAGAATAGCAGCAATCTTCTTTTTCTTCTTCTTCTCCTCCTTTGTATTTTTTTGGCTTCTCTTCCATGCTTGTCTCTTTTTTTTCTTGGCAATTATATGTCTTTGTTTTGAGTCTCTGTTAGGGGGGAAAAAAAATTACAAATAATTAATTCAATTTCATCACATCACATATTACATTATACTGAAATTGTTTTTCATGACTTTGAGAATTATTCTATAATTTGCCTTGGTTAAATTGTTATTATTATTATTATTATTATTATTATTTATTTTTATTTTTATTTTTTTAAAAATTGTCTTAGTACTAGTGTGAATCATTAGTTTATGTTAATTTATCTATTTTTTTCTAAGATTGTGCGCCTTGCTTCAATAAAGCCCGCACTTCTCCTTGTGCGTAGGCCCCAAGAGACCATCAGCGCCTTGAGCCTCTAAAAACACTGAAATGAGATATAGTGCAGTATGGAATGGGATTGACAGCCATGCTCTGTACTTATTAAAAGAAGCCAACAAAACCTTCTCCATAATGTTTATTGATTGCATTTTAGGGTTTCAAGTGTTAAAATCTAATTCATGAAATAATGTGTATGTCTATTTGTTAGGAATTGCAGAACTGTAACACAGGATCTAGTCGATTAGAAATTGCAAAAAGATAAAGGAATCAAAGAACAATTGCATAAGAACACAAGATTTATGTGGTTCACCCATAACTAGGGGCTACGTCTATGGCAGTCGTTGCTGCTGTTTTACTAGAAACGAGTTGCAAGATACAACGGAGTTGTCCTATTGCTATAATATATATAGCTAGGGTTATAGGTTGCAACTCTCAGAAAAATACCGAAGTGTACCCCTTCCCACAAATTGGATCTGCAAGACATATGGCTCGGTGTACAGTATCAGGCTCTCCACACTGCCTAACATTTGTTTCATTATTATTCTAATTATTTTCTTTTCCCTCAAATTACTTGTTTTCAGCATGTCTACTCTGCAATATCTGTTCTTGCTTTTGGGTTGAATGTAGAGCTTAAACTACAAATTTGCATGTGTTACCGAATTTTCCTTTCAGAAATCAACACGAGAAAGGATCATCTGCCCTCGTTAGTTTGAACTGGGATTTTCTTCATCGTCTTTATACAGACCATTTATGCATATATTTGGCCTATGGTTTGGATTAGCAGTATGTGATTAATCTTCCTTGTGTCTTTTCAATTGCTTTCAAGTTTTCTTCCATGAAAAGTGATGGCCCTCTAACCAGCACCTGCAGGTGATGCACAAGAGAAGAAGCTAGAGAATCTGAATGGAGAGGCGGAGAAGAAAGAGAATGCTCCTGGGGAGAGCAAAAGCGCAAAAAAGAAGAAAAAGAAGGACAAGTCTTTGAAGGAAGCTAAAGAACAGCAAGATCAGCCCAATGGCGCTGATGCCACAAATGGAGCTGATGAATCTGCTGGAACTGACAAGGCTGCAGAAGATACATCTGTCGTTGACATGAAAGAGAAGATGAAGAAAGTGGCGTCCATGAAAAAGAAAAAGTCGAGCAAGGAGATGGATGCTGCAGCAAGAGCGGCCGCGAGCGAGGCTGCCGCAAGGAATGCGAAGCTCGCTGCTGCAAAGAAAAAGGAGAAGAACCACTACAATCAGCAGCCGGTGCGGTAAGGATGTTTCTTATGAGAATATGTACACCCTGTTTCATCATTTGTGTCGTGCGAAATAAACATCAGAATCCGGGTTCATTGAGGTATGACCTTCAACATAGTACTTTTTTGGTTTTACTTGATCCGAACAAGAACAAAAAAAAAAAAAAAAAAAAAAAACTGTGGGTTGAAAAGATTAGGGTTTTTTTAGATTTTTTTTCTATATTTTTCCTCCTCTTTCTTTCTGTATCTGTTGGACAGTTTTGCTGATGTAGTAGAATGTTTTTGTGGATGTTACTCAAGTTGGTCTCTTTTTTGGGTCCTTTAATTGTTTTATGAAATTGCATGTTGCTTCTTATATCTGTGGTCTGTTTTTTGTGTGTGCATACTAGGATCAAATCACCATATGTGAAAAGTGTTGTGCTTTTTTTACCTACACTTGGGTTTTAGGTGGTTAATTTTGTTTAAATGAATTAATAATTGACATGCAGCAATCCCTGTTATTAGGGATAAATTTAGGAGTGATGTTTTAAGGGTTTTAAGCATTTTCATATTTGATGCTTTTTACATTGTCCCAAAATGCTCAGGAGGTGCATGACAATTTTCCTATGCATGCTTGTGTTAGTGTGTGAAAGAATGATTTACAAATAGAAAATGTATACAAAAATACACACAATGATTTGTTTGACTTGTGAGCGGATCACTTTAAAACAAAAACCCATTGAAATGCATCTTAATATCAAAACTGCACTGATGTCATTTTGATGAATGATTGTGAATGGAAATTCAGAAACAAATAGCATTTCCTGAATCCTTGAGGATGGTTGAATAGCATGTCAAGGAAAACATATTATGGCAATTTGTTTTTGGCAAGGGTTTTTATTTTTTGTTTTTCGGGGGTACAATTTTGAAGTAAAATGGGTTGGAATATTGTTGGGAAATGTATTTCCGTGCGTGGGTCCTAAAATACCCATTTTGTTTTGCCAAAGCTGATAAAGGAATGGTATGATAATATTACCAGCGTGGCACTCATTCATTTAATTAATTTTTGCCATTTTCACAGGACGAGCTATTGTACACCACTAGATGGATTTTATTTTTTTCTTTTATTTAATTTAATATCCAAAAAATAAAATTGGAACCTATTTTCTTTTTTTCTTTTTGTTCTCTCTAGATAAGATAGGTTCTATATCTACGCATATATTTATTGTGTGAATTCACGTAAGAGAGATTTAAAAAAAAAATGATAATATTTATTTAGTTACAAATATTATTTCCTTTTCACAGAACTCGGACAACAGTATACCATGGCTCAGTATTGTTTTTGTTATTTTTGTTTTTCGTGTTTTTATAGTTATAAATAATGAAAGTTAGAAATCTTCATCATTTGTATTTTTGTGTAAAATCAATTTTTGGAAATAACCTTTTACTACTTCAACAAAAAAGTGTTATTTTTAGGGTAAACTATCAATAGGTCCTACTTTGGAGACTTATTTCCCAATAGGTCCTACTTTGGAGACTTATTTTTGATATAATTTATTAAGTGATAAAGATAAATTTATCAATCTTTTTTTTTTATGAATAATTTTATAGTGATAAATTTATCAGTCTCTTTGTTTTATGAATAAATTTTTAGTGATAAATTTATCACTCTCTTATTTTTATAGTGTTAAATTTATTAGTTAGGACCTGTAGGTAAATAAGTTTAGTTAACAGGACTAATTGGTAAGTACTCCTTATTTTTAGAAGAAAAAAAAAAAAAAGAAAAATAGAAAACAATACCAAGCAAAAATTGTTTTTTTTTTGGTTCACCACCCGGTATCCGACCCTTAGGCCGACTAATCCGGATTCGGGGAGTAGTTTTGGATGGTTAGATTCAAATCCCCTCCCAATTGGCGATGCGGGGAATCGAACCGTGGTCCTTCCTACCAAGTCAAGCTCCAATCGCCACTTGACCACCAACCAATTGGTCAAGCAAAAATTGTTAACTAGTGAAGAAAATGACTGATTCATTCTCTTTCAATCTTTATGGAAATAAAATATGCACTCACACACCTACACCGTGGGCCAAAGAAGTACTGTTAAACAAACCTCTTTCATGCATTCAACATGCCCTTCTTTCTCCAAATGTGAGTAAAAAAGTACTCACATTCCATAGGAATACCTAAACAACTATGTTAGGTGCAAAAAATAAAAATAAAAAAAATTTCACAGAATGTAATACAAATATGATTTTCTTTATTCTCATTAATGCATTTTGTACATAGAAATTTCTATACGCGTAGTAGACTTTTTTATACCTAAAAAGGTACATCACAACATCACAAACAAACCCAATCGAAAAGATCATGTCCATTGATGAAGAATATTGCAAAAATTTCTCTAACACTTGAAAACCCTTTGAACCCCTTCCTTTTGTGTAGCCCATTTTCTTTACATGTCTTCTTTTGAGAGAACTTAGGTTCAATATTCTACAAATGGAGGATACTTTGCATGACCTCTCTCATCACCCCCACCCTCCTCCTCCATGGCTCCTCCATCGGTTCAAGACCTCCATTTCTCTCACCTTGACATCCCTATAACCATAGACCACATTTTTTCGGTCATGCCAGCCGGTTCGATTCCGGTCTCCACCAACGATAGCCTCTACCTTTCAAACATAGATGACATGATCGGTGCACGAGTTTTCACCCCAACTGTGTATTTCTATCGATCAGACAACTTTGGTTCTCCCCGAAAACCCATCATGGAAATACTACTTGATGCTCTTGCTAGTGTTTTAGTCCCTTATTATCCTTTCTCGGGCCGACTTAGAGAGACTCAAAATGGAAAGCTAGAGGTGTTCTTTGGACCAGACCAGGGGGTTCTCATGGTTCAAGCCCATTCAGAGATGGCTTTAGCCAATCTAGGTGACTTTACAGTGCCAAACCCTGCATGGTTACCATTGGTTTATAGGTTCCCTAACGAAGGACAATACCAAATCATTGACATGCCATTGTTAATAGCACAAGTGACTTATTTTAGCTGTGGTGGCTTCAGCCTTGGTTTGAGGACTTGCCATTGCCTCTCTGATGGGCTTGGTGCAATGCAATTCCTTAATGCGTGGTCTTCCACTGCAAAAGCCGGAGTTTTGGTAACAAATCCTAATCCATGTTGGGACAGAGAGATTTTCCGACCACGTGAACCGCCTCTAGTTAAATACCCACATGTTGAGTTCATGAGAGTCGAAGATGGTTCAGACCTAACAATGAAGCTCTGGCAAAACAAGCCGATTCAGAAGTGTTATCGGATTAGCAGGGAATTTCAAGTTCGTTTAAAGAACTTGGCCCTAGCACACGATGATTCTGCTTGCACTACTACCTTTGATGCCATGGCTGCTCATGTTTGGAGATCTTGGGTTAAAGCACTCAACGTCAAACCATTGGACTACAAGCTTCGACTTACATTTTCTGTTAACGCTCGACCAAAGCTCAAAAACCCACCTTTGAAAAGTGGGTTTTATGGCAACGTCATGTGTGTGGCGTGTGCCACGAGCACAGTGTCTGAGCTTGTCAATGGGTGTCTTGCAGAGACAACAAGGTGGGTTCATGACGCTCGGTTAGGCATCTCAGAGGAGTACTTGAGGTCTACAATAGATTATTTTGAGGTGGATAGGCCTAAGAGGTTAGAATTTGGTGGGAAGTTGACAATCACACAATGGACTAGATTTTCCATATATGAATCAGCAGATTTTGGGTGGGGAAGACCGATTTATGCTGGTCCGATTGATCTGACACCAACCCCACAAGTTTGTGTTTTCTTGCCTGAAGGGGAGGGTGGTTCTGATGGAACAATGTTGGTGTGCATTTGCTTGCCAGAGCCAGCTACAAAAGCGTTTAGAAAGTTTTTGTGCCTCATGGATTTAGATGATCAAGTTGGACAATAGGTCAAGGTCAAGGAATGCAACAGTTGTATTTTCATTTTCTATTTTTTTGCTTTCGTTTTTTACTAAATACAAAAAACTTGTTTATGAACTTTTTCAGCTTATTTTTTTAGGAAATACCAAAAAATTATGAATCCAAAAACTATTTTTTTTTTCATGAAAATAAAAACAATTAATGTTTTCGAACTTCTTATTGTTTTTGTTTTTAAAAACATGAAAAACAAAACAAAGAAAACAAAAGCGCAGATCATATCAAATATTAAGAGGTGTGGATAATGTTGTCTAACAAAACAAATTAGGACAAGCATGCAATATGTGTTTGGAAGTGTGTGGTTTTGGTTTTGTTCAATCATTCTTTTGATACCAATGTGTTCTTGTGAAATGTCTGTGGAGATCTTTATTTTCGAAGCCCAATGCTGGCCGCAGTACACATGAATATGAGTCATATGATGATTGATGAACAATCTTTTCTTTTTTTTTTTTTTTTGATTCTATGCTAAAACAAAGTATATGTAGTAAAATATAAAAAATATTATATATGAGCCAAATAGCGTGGAACTAACAAATGTGTTTGTGACATCAACATTCCTCATTGCCTTTGGTTATAAATGTGACAATTTTAATGAGTAAGTTTATGGCAATCATATTCATATCTACTTTGAAGGTTTTAATTTTAAAAGATTTGTGTTGCATTGAGGAGGTGTATACCACATTATACATATATTAAAATTACCAACATACCCTTTTTTTTGGGGGTCTTTGGTGATATTGTAGTGTTGAGCATTCATTTTTTTCTTTTTCTTTTTTTTTTTAAATTTTTTTTAGGGCTTTTATATTAAAGGGATTTGAATTTTGTTATATGAGTGTTCATTGAAAAAAATACCACTAAACAAAAAGATTTGATTAGAAAAATATATCCTTTTGGTCTTTAGTGATATATTTTCAATGAACATTCAATTTTTTTTAAAAACCTTGTAGTCTAAAATTGCTGGAGTAGGGTCTTAGACCACGAGTGTCCAAAAAAAAAATTGGAGAACTTACTGATAAGTCCCATGTACTAAGTTCAAGATCCAGCTAATCCCAAAACAAAATACTTGCACCAATTAGTCCAACACATTTTTAATTGTTACCAAAAAATCCTTTTTTTTTTTTTTTTAATTTACAGAAACTGTTCACATCTTACTATCGTCGGACTTCCGTCAAACGGTCGCCGGAGACTCGTCGGAATGTTTAACATCGCTGGAAAGTCGTCGGAATGTTTAAAACATGTTACGAAACTGTAAAATTTTACAGTTTTAAACCATGATTCATTTCAGCACAAAAAAAAAAAATTCAAACTGCAAAATTTTACAGTTTTCACCGCCTGTAACTAAAACTCGAAAATTACTTGTTCAGAATTCGAAAATTTTCTCATTACAAATCTGTGATAGTCAGACAATTGAAGTCATTACAGATCTGTTTTAATGATATTATAGATCTATTTCATCATCAACAACAACAACCATAGATCAACAACTATCCCAAAAAAAAATCTGTAAATAGAGAGAGAAAGAGAGAGAAATTGACAAAGATATATACACAAATCTGTTCAATCTAAGCACAGATCTGAGGATGAGCGTCTTCTTATTCTTGTTCTTCATCGTCTTTTTGTTCTTCAGTTCTGCATCGTACCAAATTTGGTCACTCTGATCAGATCTTCGACGTCAATAATCGATCTGCGTGGTGGAAAAAGTGGCGACGGTAGTGCCGCAGAGGTTCAGATCAGCATTGATGTTCAGATCGGAAGATCGTAAAGAGGGAAGCAAAAAACCAGAAAAAAAAACGAGAGAGGAATGGAAGCAAAAAACAGAGAGAGAGAGGGGAAAGGACTTTTGGGTGCAGTGAAAAAGTTTTGGGATTAAATAGAGACCACGTGTTTTACATGGGACCTATGGGTAATTTTCCCAAAAAAATTTTAAAAAAAGATCTTAGAACACGCGAGTGGACATGACGTTGATTATGCTCTGCAGACCTTAGGGGCGTTTGGGAAGTTGGGTTGGCAAGATTTTTTTTTTTTTTTTTTTTTGATTAAAATAGTTAATAAAATAAAATAATTAATAAAATAAAATGTCACATTTAAATTATAATTATTTAAATTTTTTTTTCTCACAATCATCAAATTAACCCAAAAAAAAAAAAAAAATTTAACTATCATTTCAAACATAACTTTTAACTAAAGTTAAAATAACCAAATAACTAAAAAACAACTAAAATAGTCAATATATATTTTGACAATAGAACGGATGTTCATAACAATATATATAGTAGCAGTAATATAACCACACAATAGTCTTTTATGCATAAATAATAAAAAGAGAAGTCATTGAAAATCTAAATACAATAAACATGACAAGCACACCAACATGACAAAAAAATAGAAGGAAAAAAGATAAATAAATAAATAAAAGGAACTCCAAGTCTCCAACAGCACGATAGGCACAAGCATCACCAACCACTTTCTTTGTTTCCTCCAACTTTCATTCCTGTCAAATAAATAAAATGGACAAAAAAAAAAAAAAAAAAAAACCAAAGAAGTAAGAAATGTGTTAAAAAATAAAAAATGAAAAACAAAATTCTTAAACATATATGTAGAAAATGATATCAATTATCACACGAGTGATGCCCGTGATGTGGGTCAATTACTATATACCGATTATCTCACTTAAGGTAGGACATATGCTGATGTGAAACTATGAGGTGGATGTGCTATATAAAATATAGCATTACCGTTTTATTTTTTACACATCGCCAATATTAATTTAAATCTTAAGTAATGCATATTATAAGATGATTATCTCATTTTCTAAGCACAATTTTTGAAATAATTGAATGATCGAATCATAATCTCTCTTGAGAAATCTTTTCATTTGTCTAACTCACTTAACTAGCAAGTAACTAAATGCTTGGATTCATCATTTGGCAGATAAGAAAACAAGCCCTATCTAAACAAGTCCATATATGAATTAGTTTAATTAAAAATAAAACAAAAAAACTCCTCAGACTTTTGTTTTGTTTCTCACCAATTTTGGTCAAAAACAAAAGTAGTTGTAACAAAAAAAAAAAAAAATCAAAATACTTAAACTGTTAATCTAGATACAAAAGCATTGATAATAAAAAGACGTGTTTTCTTTTTCTAAACTTACTTTCTAAACCAATAATTTGCTAACAAGATGGTTGGTTGATAATTAAAGAATAAATGAGAGAGTTAGAAAGTGAATCTAATTTTTGGGCCTCAATAGCAATATTCCAATAAAAAACACATGTATTCTCTTTTATTTTGGTTTATCCAAATACAATGATGAGAAATCATAATTATTTAATTTTTTTTTTCTTTTCTTTCTTAACTAAGTACTAGAAGAGAAATCATAATCACCTTGTTTGGTTCGAATTTTCTAAGTTCAATTTTCTGAAATTTAAGTTTTTTATTTTTCGTGTGTTTTTTTTTAGTGAATTTGTCTAATATTTTAAGCAATTTTTTTTTTTTTTTTTTTTTTACATTTTAGATACACTTAATGTAAATATAAATAAAAAAATATAATATTTGTGAATTTTTTTTAAAAAAATTTACGAAATATCAAAAACACCCCCCCCCCCCCCAAAAAAAAGAAAAAGAAAATTCAATACACATTTTTATTATTTAAAATATATTTTTTTTACTTTTTAGATGTACTTAACCTAGATGTACTTAAAAAATAAAATATTTACAAATTTTTTTTAAAAAATTAATAAATAAGAATACAAAAAAATAAAAAATAAAAAATACTTACAATATTAAAAAAATTTCTTTAAAAAAAAAAAACTCTATTTTTCAAAAATTAAATTCAAAAAATTAGAACAAAAAAGGTGAATCTTATTTTATTTCTCTACTCACCTAGGTAGTTTACCAATCATACATTATTAAGAAAACATACTCACACATATATATAATATATATTTAATTATACATAGAACAAATAAATTTTATTATAGGCTATCCAGTAGGCTTCGTTTGTGAAGCCATGGTTTGGGCTTTTTTTGGCTATTTTAGTCACAAAAAATAAAATAGACTATTTTAGCTATAACAAACAAAATATTACATCCGACTCATAATCATTACATTCTTCTCTCATAAAAAAACTTAAAAAAGTCGAAAAATCAAAAAATCCTTCCCAAACCAAACTTTTAAGCCCAAGCTAAAATAGTCGAAAAAGTTAAAAAATTAAAAAGCCAACCCACTTCTCAAACGGGGCTAAGATAAATCAGAACGTATAGAAAAGTGATATATAAAAGTGATATATAAGAAAGGAAATATTTTATTTACAATATATTTTCTGGCAGCAATCATTTTTTACCTGTAACTTGTTTTCTTTGTTAGTAAGGCCACTCATCCCACTCTGCCAAATCCGAAGTTGTGAGGACAGAGACGCACCTTAATCTCTTTGGGATGCTAACTTTGCAACTTCCGTGCAAACCCAAACCCCGAAGCAGAGGCATTCCTCCTTCATCCAGATGGAACTCATCCACATGACAGTCACGAAGAATTAGAATTTCGAGTTGAGGGAACCCTCCTGCAGTGCAAACAAATTTATTTACACGTTGGCTTTGGAAGTAAACCAAGTCAAGAATTGTCAGCTTTGGAAACTTCTCCAATGACGGCATAGGATCTTCCTCCATTTTCTCTCCATCCAAGGAGAGGTATTTGAGATTCGGTAAGAATTTGTGCATCTCTGTTGGTAGCTTTCCTATATTTTGATGTAACTTCAATTGAAGGAGGCGCTGGCAGTGAGAAAGTGATTGTAGTGTAGGATTCCAAACAGGGCCTGTAATCTCTAGATATAATGTTTGGAGGCTTCTTAATCTACCAATAGAGTCTAGAGTAAACCCCTTTCTTTCTCCATTCAATTTTACATAAAGCTCGCGAAGATTGATTAAATCCCTTAATGGATTAAATTCCATCCGATCATCAACCTCAATGTAGTTTAGAGTTTGAAGGTTTGTTAGGTTTTCCACTCGGAAAGGCCAATTGAAGTGTCCAATTAAATGTCTCAACTGCTTTGCATTGCATATCTCATCTGGTAACATAATTGGGCCAGACCGTTGGGAAAATTCCAGGGTTTGTAGGGTTTGCAAGTCACCTATGGATGGTGGAATCTTATTTATTTGGGAGTCACTTATCCTAAGGTACCTCAAGTGAATCAATTTATCTATTGCATCAGGTAACCTTGCATGCTCTGTTTCTTGGGAATGATTGAATATAATTTCCTCAAGATCTAACACTCTCAACAATCTCAATTTTTTGCACAGAAATTGTAACTCTCCCATTTCGGTGGATTCATTTTCCGAGTTGAAGAACAAAGGGGTTCGCAAATGCAAATTTGATGAGTGATCAAAGGCATCAAACCTTTTTAATCCACCGCTATGAGAAGCTAGTCTTCGATCTTTGCAGGGAGAGGGTGCGGAATAAACATTTCCATCATAGATATGAAGGAAATTTAACTCCTTCGACTTTTCAATTGCAAAATCTCGAAGAAGATCATGCACTCGGCATCTTCTCATTCTCATCCAGTTTCTTCGAGCTACTTGAATCAAATTTCTATCAATCAGCTCATTTAGATATTCCACAGCTGTCTCCTCTAAAGTTTCTCCTTCTGCTGCTTGTATGAAACCTTCTGCCACCCATAACCGTATAAGTCTCTCTGCTTGAATTTCAAAATCTTCAGGAAACAACCCCAAGTAAAGAAAGCACGACTTCAAGTGATGAGGCAAATCGTTGAAACTTAAAGCCAATATTTGTGTAACATGAGTCGAGTCATGGCTTTCAAAGTCGTCACCGCTTACATGGCGCCAGAAGCGGCCCTGCAACTTGGGCCACTCATCGGGATGTTTTCTTGACAATAGCCCACCCAAGACAACTATGGCCAGGGGTAAGCCACGGCATTTTCTGACCATATCTCTTGCCAATTTCTCCAAGCTTGGAGGGCAACGATTTGTTTTATCATCGACCCCATCATAGTCTGGAAACACTTTTGTACAAAACAATCCCCAACTTTCTTCTTCTTGTAGAAATGGAAGCTCATGGACAAATTTTCTCTCACCAGAACTCTTGGCAACAAGATTGATACGAGTGGTGATAATTACTCTACTTCCATTTTTGTAGTCTGGGAGGGCTCTCCTCAAGCTTGCCCAAGCATCTGTATCCCATACATCGTCAATCACCACCAGGTATCGACCTTCTTTCAACAACTCATGTAAATGGCACTCCAAATCTTCTTTTTCCATCTTTTCCAACATCTCGAATTCATCTTTGGTGGTTGGCATCTGGAAAGATTTTATTGTTCTTCGAAGACGATTCTGGATGTTGTAATCCTTGGATACAGAAACCCAACCTTTACGTTTAAATTTTCCTCCAACACTGCTAGAGTTGTAAAGTTTTCGAGCTAAGGTCGTCTTACCCAAACCACCCATGCCCACAATCGAAATCACACATCGATGGGGCGTTTCTTGGAGAAGTTTAGATGTCAGTAACTTAACATCCTTGGTGAAGCCTGCAACATGTTGGTCGTCATCATAAGGTGTTGTCCTTCGTAGTTGCTTGAACCTCTCATTCATGCCACTTGATCCCTCCACAGCAGCTTCGATATTTATAAGCTTGAAAAATTCATGATTACGATTGATTTCATCGAGTCTATTCTTCCATTCTTGAATCTCCGTACCTATCCCATACTTGTTTGCTTGTTTGTAGATGCAAAAGTACTTTCTGAAGCAAGCTTTGAACCCTGTCCTTTTGGGAATCCCTCCTTCTCCAACTTTGAGGATGAACTTGTCAATAATATCCTCGGCTTGGTAAGCAGCATCTCTAATATCGGATACCCATTTGCGTATCCTGTTATCTTCACCTTGTTTTTCTTCTGCATCTTTCAAGAAACACAACATGTAGTCCAATTTGTT
Source organism: Camellia lanceoleosa (assembly GCA_025200525.1). Lineage (NCBI taxonomy): Eukaryota > Viridiplantae > Streptophyta > Magnoliopsida > Ericales > Theaceae > Camellia > Camellia lanceoleosa. The sequence goes on from CM045763.1 coordinate 60,614,516, forward strand.
TTTCATAGAGTTGACTTCATCTCTCACTTCTCGCAAAAAATTAACTTGTTCGGTGAGAAGGTTACCAAGTCTCCGCGCTACGGAAGAGACAACAGCATCAACCATCCTTGGCAGTTATGTTCTTTTGTACACTCTGTATACGTATTGAATTTGGGTGGTTTGATCTCAAGAAGGTGGAAAATGTAAGGGCTTAATTACTTCGAACATCAAAGAACTTCTTTGATTGAATATGGCTTGTTACATCTCAAAAAGACGAGGGATTTAAGTTTTAAGCCAATACTTTATGGATGGTTTCTTCTTGGAAAGAATGGCAAGGGACTTTCAAGGGACTTGTTGAAGGACATCTTTGCCATTGCTGATGAGATCCAATCTCAGCGTCGGTATCTTGACCGCACAAAGTCTCCTTCAATGACAGGATGTGTTGTGTGGTCCACCCATGTGAAGGAAGAGAAGTTACTCGTAATTGTGATCGGTGAAAGAGATTGGGAACATAATTTTTTTTTGTTAGATAATTAAGAAATATGAAGAGATGATGATTTGTGATTGGTAAAAATTATCGTTACATAAAGCTCATGAAAGAGGGAAGATTGGGGTAGCAAAAGTTAATGGGACAATCATCTTAAGAAAATGATATATAATTTTAATATTTGGATTTATTTTTTAAATTTAATAATGTGTAAGTAAGATAATTGATTAATAATTAAAAAAGATATAAACGTGAGACAAATAAAACATAAAAGTAATTAATTGATTAATCATTAAATTTCAAAAATAAATTTAATTTTTGAATTCAAATAATACTACTCAGTGTGTTTAGTTTTAGTTTTCTGAATTTATTGTTCTAAAAATTGAGTTTTTTATTTTTTTATTTTTATTTTTAGTGAATATTTTTTAAAATTTTAAGTATTTTTTTAAAATTTTTTTTTTAGATACATCTTACTTAGATGTATCTAAAAATAAAATATTTGTGAAAAAATATTTTTAAAAATTAAAAAAAAAACCACAAAAATATGAAAAATATATTGAATTTTTATTTTTATTTTTTTATATTTTTGGTATTTAGTGAATTTTTTAAAGATTTTTTTTCATGAAAATTATACTTTTTAAGTGTATTTATGTTAGGTATGTCTAAAAATTAAAAAAAAAAACAGTAAAAATAATAAAAATACGAAAAAAAATGTAAAAAATTTTTATAAAGTGTTTTCTAAAAAAACTGGAAACAAACATAGTTATTTTTATTTTATTGTCTGCAAAGGACGCTTGCCCGTATGAAATCAAGAAAAGAAAAATGCAAGTGACATATGCGGGTGTGAAACGAAGAAAAGAAAAGTGGCTCACTTTGATGATAAGGTTTTTCTTTTTGCGTTAGGATCCTCTAGAGTGTTTTTCTATAGTGATCTCCCAGAGTTATTTATCCATGGCTGACACATGTTCCACTAGAGGGTTTAAGGGTTGAGATGCAAACTAATCAAAATGACTACGTCATTTTAGTTAGTAATTTGAAAATTTTTTTTTTTTTTTCAGATTTGTTTTGAAGTCGTTCCTGTGAAGTATTAAAGAGAGAGAGAGAGAGAGAGAGAGAGAGAAAAGGGTTGAGAGAAAAGGAGGCACTGAGGAAGAAGACCATCGAGTTGCCTGCTACTCAGTGCCGACAAAGTTGCGTCACCCACCACTGCCGTCGCTGCCGCTGCCGCTACCACCGAAGATAGCATCTTGTTTCTTCTTGTCTCCTCTACCTCTTTTCCCTTCTCTCTGTTTCTTTTTATCTTGTTTCTTCTCTCGCTGTCTCTCTTTCTTTCTCTCTACACCTTTCACTTTCTTTCTCTAGCTTCATCCTCAATCAATTGACGGATCTGGCATTATTATTTTCCTACAATTGGGTATCGTACATCTGTCTAGTCATAAATATCATATATATCTCTATTTGAATTTATTGGGGTTTTTTCTTTTTTTATTTTATTTTATAATTCCATCTCTGTTGAGTGATTTTCTGTTTTGGTCTCCTTTTTTTGTGATAGATTTTTTTATTAATCTAAAACCAATTTCCTTGGTTAGGTATTAATTCTGTTGAATTCATTCGTAGTTGTATTTGTATTTGTATTTTTTTTTTTTGGGGCAAACATAAAGTTCAATTAGTTACTTTTTTTTTTTGGAACCGTTTCAATTAGTTACTGGGTGTCACTTTTTTGAACTTAAGTGGGTTTGCTTCATTTTCTTCAATTTTTTTTCTTCCTTTGGATTGACTCTATGTTGCAGCTATAAACCTGTATTGCGGAACATTGAGAGCAGTCTCCTTAAAATGAAGTAAGATGGTTCTGTGACGATGCAGTGAAGATGTAGAGCAATTTCAAGATTGATCAACACCAAGCATCTCTCTTTTCTTCTCTCTCTCTCTCACTCTATTTTCTATCTACTGCGTTTATTGAAGCTAGGAGGGAATTTTGAATTTGAATTTCTTTTTTTTTTTCTTCTTCAAATTACCAACCAAAACGTTTGCATCTCAGCCCTTGAATCCTCTAGTGGAACACGTGTCGGCCTTGGATAGATCATTCTAGGAGATCACTCTAGGAATACACTCTAGAGGATCTTAACGTTTTTTTGTCACTTTAAGTGGGCCATGAAAAAGAAAAAGGACAAATGTGATATAAATTAATAAAATTTATGGTAGCATTTAAGCCAAGTTTGGCATCTTCAAAAAAATTTAAAAAGTCAAAAAGTCACTATCCTATTTAAGTCACATCATCTTATTTAAGTCACATCACCTCTCTAAGACATCACTTCAAACCCAACCCATATTTCATAAAAAGTCAAAAAGTGCACTTATTTAGTCTTCCCAAACTTTCACTTAGTAGAGTTTTTTTTTTTTTTTCTAAATATGATTTGAGAATAAGAGTTGTATTTTGAGTTTGTAAGTTTTAGAATTATGATTTGAGTATAGAAAATTTGTTTAGTGAATAAGTTTTGAATTGAGTGGAGAATTTTTGATGTGACATATTATATTTGATACAAAAGCTTACAACTCATAACTAAACACACAACTCAAAAATCTATTAAAAACTCATAAAAAAATATTATTTTATTAAAAATATATATTAAAAAAATAAATAAGTGCCAATTGTAAAAAAAAAAAAAAATCGCAATGTTTAGGTCAATCATCGACCGGACGATCGGTAGGCCAAATTTTAAAATTTAAAAGTCTGCCTGAAACAAGTTTTCAAAAGGAGGGGTGAAATTAATTTTTCAAAACTCAAACTAAATATCATACTAAAATGTAGGGGTAGAACTATAATTCCAAAACTCTTCCAAACACAGCTTATATATTTTTTTAATATATATGAGCATTTTGGCAACATTGATAAAAAGCTAGCTTTTTAGCTTTTTAATTATTTTAGTCAAAAAAGTCAATTTTTTTTTTTACCTAAAACAACCCAATTGTTGGCAAAAAATGTCATTAAAAAAATCAAAAAATTAATTTTTTACTAACTTCTCAAAACACTCTATAGATATATATATATATATATATAGGGTATGGCTTCTATCCAGTCTGGGATCGGATTGGACCGTGCTGTTGGGTCTGTGGGGGCCCACCACGGGTCCCATTTTGATAATCTGAACCGTTCAATGTGTAGAACTCGTTGAGTACTATATACCTATAAAAAATCACGTTAATCAGATATCGATAGTTATGTCATCAAAATAGTTTTTTGTCAACCGTTAATTTGTTTACTGTCTAATTTTTTTAATGCGAAACTAATTTGATTAGCTATCGATATCTGATCAACGTGATTTTTTACAGACATATAGTACTCGACGAGTTTTACACATTAAACGATTCAGATTATCAAAACAAGACCCGTAATAGACTTTTATGGACCCAACAATACAATTCAATCCGATCCCGGACTGGACAGAAGCCATACCCATATATATAATACTTTCAAGTTGAAGGGCATCTTTGCCATTGCCGATAATTAGGATCCAATCCCGGTATCCTTAATTGCATAAGTCTCCTCGAATTGACAGGCTATACGTGTTGGGTCACCATGTGAAGAAAGAGAATATATTGGTTGTTAGGTCACAATTTTGTTTTAAATAATTAAAAAATATAAAAAAATGTAAAAGAGAGTGATAATTTGTGATTGGAAAAAACCTAAAAAGAAGTTTACGATAGCAAAAATTAATGGATAATTATTTTTTAAAAATGATATATAAGTCTAATTTTTAGATTTATTTTTTAAATTTAATAATATATAAGTAAGATAATTAACTGATAATTAACAAAAATATGATAAAAACAGATAAAAATAGAAAAATAATTAATTGGTCAATCATTAAATTTAAAAAATGAATTTAATTTTTAAATTCAAATAATCGTACTGTTATTTTATTATATGCAAAGGACACATGCGCATGCGCCTATGAAAGCAAGAAAAAGAAAAGAAAACTGGCTCGCTTTGGGAAAATGAGTAGGAGCATTAATTAGTGCTCCTACTAATGATGTGGCAGTAGGCCTCACCATGAATGATTTGATATTTTGGCCTTAGTGTTGTATTTTTTTTCTTTTTTTATTGAGTGTCATGTCATTAGTGGTCTTTTTAGAGTTCCAAAATTAGTGGTCTCTATCATTGTTGCTCACTTTGCTGATAATGTTTTTTGTCACTTCAAGTGGGCCATGAAAAAAAGGAAAAGAACAAATGGCACATAAATTAATAAAATTTATATATATATTTTTAAATATATTATTTATAATATTTTAAAATTTTAATTTTGTTAATTTTATATTTAAAAAATTTGAGTCACTTTGATCTAATTTTAAATGGACTGTCTAAAGTTAATAAAATGATAATAAAATATACTTTGGTCTTTAAAGTTATTAATTTTGTCAATTTTATCTTGAAATATTGATAACAAAAATAAAATATAATTTTATAATATTGAGAGATGGAATTAATAATATTAAAATTTTAGATATTAAAATGACACAAAACATATAATTTAGAAATCATAGTTGAAATTTATAACTGTTTTGCTAACTATTTAAGTGACCGTTTGAAATTGAACCTATTTTATTCAAATTAAAAAATTCAGAGACAAAATTGAAAAAATTAAAGTAACATAAAACTCGTACTTTAAGAACAATAATAAGGAAGTATCATTTTACAACCTAAAGTATCATTCAAAAATCAATTTAACTCCTATTCTTTTAATAATATCAATTTTACGTCTAAACTATTTGATTTTGGATCAATTTTACCCCCACCGTTAGCTACCATTTATAATCAAACATAAGTTGCTAATGTGATACTAAAATTTCATTTGAAATTTTATTTTACCCCAAACTATCTCCAGATTATCAATTAGACCCCAAACTTTATTTTATTCAGGGGTCTAACTGATATTGTGGGAATAGTTTGGAAAGTAAAATAAAATTTCAAATGAAGTTTAGGTGCCACATCAGTAACTTCAATTTGATTATTGATGACAATTGACAGTGGGGTAAAACTGATGAAAAATTAAATAGTTTAAGTATAAAATTGATATTATTAAAAGAACAGGGTTGAATTGATTATTAAGTAATAGTTTACTAGAAAAAATGATATTTTCTCTAAATATATTTATCTTCTATTTTATTCATTGGTGTGGCACATAAATGTGTATTTAAAATGGAATTTAATAAGAATAATTCATGCAAGTAAAAGGATTTATAAAATTTATTAATTTATTGCATCTCAAAAATGTTGGGGGTACACTGTTTGCACCCATTTTCGTAAAATTCCTATCGATAGGTGGATTAATCGGATGATGACACGTAGCAGTGAAGTCAAAATGAAGTCTTTCAGCAGTCAGGGGGCTACGTGGTGTAAAGGAATTGATCATATGCATCAATTGGCTGAGAGGGTCATGAGCTAGTTATCAATTGGTTAATTGGCTTGGTGGTTTGATTTATAGGGGACCATATTTGTGAATTGGAAAGCTTTCCTCTGTCGATCATGCTTATTAATTAAAGGGAAATTGTGTGATGATATGATTGGAGGTTTAAAAGCGGAGTTGGGTCAAATATAAAGGTTTAAAGAAGCAAATGAGGTTGCAAGCAGTTATGGGCTTTAGTAAAATATTTTCCGCTATTGAAGATAGTGCTAGAGATCATGGGGGACATGTGGCAGCATTGAAGAAGTTGGTTTTGCTTCAGAAAGAGGAACCAAAGAAGGTTTGAAGGTTCAAAAGGGCCAAGGTAGTTTTGAGCAGTTGAATGAAAGTGGCTTGTTGATTTGAAACATCATGGGACAGTGTCTAACAAGAAGGAAGGCATGGCTGAGATTTGGGCATTACAAAGGTAGTAAAGGAGCAAGAGAGGGGGATCAACAATCCAACAATAACTTAGTCTTTATTTTAGGAGTAGATTATCAAGTTAGGAGTAGTTTTATTCTCTATAATTTGTGACTTGTAGTTCTTGTAAACTTGGATAATTTCATTTGGAGTTACCTTTGTTTATTTGAATACTCTTTCTTTTGATTGTTGATTGTTAATTATTCCAAATAAGTCCTTATACTTTCAAGGCATTTAGAACCTTTATACAATCGTCTGATTTTTTGTTTAAATTGTTCTTTTAAAATTATTGCTTGGTTGCTGTTGATCTAAGCCCAACATAATTTTTACTAACTATTTTTGGCACACCTAGCGGGACAACATCCTAATTTGGAACAATGGAAAAAACGAGACATCAAAGCCAAATGAGTGGCCCTTCTGTACTGCCTATTAGCATTTTGGTTTCACAATTGAAAAAGGCTCTTGCATCTCTTTCAGTTGAGGAAAACAGATGCTGGTTTGTGAGTCAAGAAATACTATTGATGATTTTTCTATAGGGAAGTGTCAGACAAGGGTGGAGGTCCACAAGACACCTTCAAATGTTGGTGTTGTTACTCCATCAATTGTCATGGTTGCAAAAACAAAAGGCCATGAGAATCAAAATTCCATGGCATGGGGCAATTTCACAATGAGGAAATATTTTCTGGGTTTTCAAAAAATATTTCTAACCCATTAATGTGTGAAACAAAAAATCAGTTCTTTGTTGAGAGTAATGCAAACAATTTGGTTAAAAAGTGTGATCTTAAGCCAACTATGCCTGAAAATTATCAACAATCAAATGCTCATGAGTTTGAAATCTTTGACATTGTTCAAGATGTGAAGTATGAGTTTTTAAGGCCACCTTATGCTATGGCTTTTATTATTCAAAGTCCTTTTTGGATTTGTGGATCACATCAAAGTTTGTTCTTTATGAAATGGCTAACAAGAGAACAAAGTTCAAAAAGTTATAGAAATATATTACCAATTGTGATTTCTTGATTAGCCAATTTCGAAGTACCAATAACTAAAACAATCTGATGTCCTAAATATTTGCTTTATTGTTTAGAGTGCTTGTCGACATTGGAAAGTTATTGTGCTCCAACTATTAGACCAATTCTTGATGAAGTATTTCTATGGTTAAAACACTCGGGTTTGTGCATTGCTTTATCGCTTGTGTAAATACATTGTCGATTGAAGTAATCTGTTACCAATTTAAAAACTCATACATGCCTTAAATTGGACTACATTTGTGAAGGATGCACAACATATTTATCATGGCCTTTGGTGGCTATCTTATTAACATATGCTTATAATAATCATTTTTTGTTGGTTAGTAAAAAAGATTTATTTTGGTGATGGTTTTCTAACAAATCAATTTTATATACAACTCTTCAAGAATTCGAGTCTTCTCATTCTTAAAGAGTTGGGGAGGGGCATTGTTTGCACCAATTTTCGTAAAATTCCTATCGACAGGTGGATTAATCGGATGATGACACATAGCAGTGAAGTCAAAATGAAGTCTTTCAGCAACCAAGGGGCTACGTGGTGTAAAGGAATTGATCATGTGCATCAATTGGTTGAGAGGGTCATGAGTTAGTTATCAATTGGTTAATTGGCTTGGTGGATTGATTTATAGGGGACCATATTTGTGAATGGGAAAGTTTTCCTCTGTCGATCATGCTCATTAATTGAAGGGAAATTGTGTGATGATGTGGTTGGAGGTTTAAAAGTGGAGTTGGGTCAAACATAAAGGTTTAAAGAAGCAAAAGAGGTTGTAAGCAGTTATGAGCCTTAGTAAAATGTTTTCCTCTGTCGAAGATAGTGCTAGAGATCATGGGGGACAAGTGGTAGCATTGAAGAAGTTGGTTTTGCTTCAGACAGAGGAACCAAAGAAGGTTTGAAGGTTCAAAAGGGCCAAGGCAGTTTTGAGCAGTTGAATGAAAGTGGCTTGCTGATTTGGAACATCATGGGACAATGTCTAACAAGAAGGAAGGCATGGCTGAGATTTGGGCATTATAAAGGTAGTAAAAGAGCAAGAGAGGAGGATCAACAATCCAACAATAACTTAGTCTTTATTTTAGGAGTAGATTATCAAGTTAGTAGTAGTTTTGTTCTCTATAATTTGTGACTTGTAGTTTTTGTAAACTTGGATAATTTCATTTGGAGTTACCTTTGTTTATTTGAATACTCTTTCTTTTGATTGTTAATTGTTCCAAAGGAATTCTTGTACTTTCAAGGCATTTAGAACCTTAATACAATCACTTAATTTTCTGTTTCAATTGTTCGTTTAAAATTATTGTTTAATTACTGTCAATCTAAGCCATACAACCATGTGAAAGAAAAGTTAAAAGAAAGAAAATAATTTGTGGCTACAAAAGTTTATGGACAATTATTGTATGCAAAGGACACATGGGCCTATAAAGTCAGGAAATGATTCTCAACATTTATAGTGCGTCATTTAACATATTTAAAATAAGAGATTAAATTGAAATAATTTTTATATATTAAACATTAAATTTATACAATTTAAATATTGAAAATTAAATTATAATATTTTTAACATAATTTAAGCATTGAAAGTAAAAGACCTTGGGGTGTGGTCTAATGGCCATACTTTAAGATGTGGTGAGTGAGATGTTAAGGGTTCAAGCTTATAGAGGCCCTGTTTGGTAAAACTTATAAGTAGCTTATTTCAGCTTTTAAATTAATTTAAGCTAAAAATATGTGTTTGGCTTAATTTATTTCACCAACTTATAGCTTAAATAAAGCTAATTTTCAACTTATTTTCGAAGTGGGTCTGGGGATGCTTAAGTTTATAGCTTATGCGGGAAGCTGTTTAGTCCAATATGTAATGACTTAAATGCCCCGGATATTTCAACTATTACCAAAAACCCACCTATATAAGATTTGTTCTCAAGCACTGTTCACTCGAGAGGGAGAGACAGAGGCGATTTCCGGCGAGTGCGATTTCCGACGAAGGTGATTTCTAGCTCTCAACACTGTTCTTAACTCTCTCTCACACACACACACACACGAACCAGACCTCTCACTCCCTTCCTCATTCTCTCCATCGCGCGTCAATGTCGTCGGCAGTTGGGGTTTCTTTCTCTCTCTCTCTCTCTCTTCCTCTCTCTTTCCATCGCGATCTGAAACTGGAAATCATCTCTACCGTTCGCTTTCTCTTCGCTGCCTCCCGCACCTATATCGACGGCTGGTCATCTCTGCCGATTGCGATTTTCTTTGAAACCCTAGCACCAGCGGTTATTCGACGGCTAGGTTGAAACCCTAGAAACAAATTGAAGAAAAAAAAAAATCAATATTAATATTAATTAAAAAAGATAAAAATGTATATTTTTGAAGAAGAAAAACCAATATTAATTAAAAAATCAATATTAATTGGTATTAATTATTAATAAATTAATATTATATATTTTTGTAATGAATTAATTGTTAATTGATACTAATTGATAACAATTGTTGATTATTAATATTAATTGATAATAATTAATAATTTTAGTATTAATTGAGACTAAGTAAGAAATTGACACTAATTAATAATTTTAGTGTTAATTGATACTAATAAAAATTAATTATTAATATTAATTGATACTAATTAATAATTTTATCATTAATTGAGACTAATTAAGAAATTGATACTAATTAATAATTTTAGTGTTAATTGATACTAATAAAAATTAATTATTAATATTAATTGATACTAATTAATAATTTTAGTATTAATTGAGACTAATTAAGAAATTGATACTAATTAATAATTTTGGTGTTAATTGATACTAATAAAAATTAATTATTAATATTAATTGATACTAATTAATAAATATTAATTGAGACTAATTAAGAAATTGATACTAATTAATAATTTTAGTATCAATTGACACTAATAAAATTTAATTATTAATATTAATTGATACTAATTAATAATTTTAGTATTAATTGATACTAATTAATTTTATAATGGAAAAAAATTGTTACAATACTACTTCCATTACATTTTTGTCAGATGTATCAATTTTTATATTAGTTGACACTAATTAATACTAATTATATTAAATTTTATTAATGAAATAATTTTTTTAAATTAAAATTGAAAAAAAATGACAAATTTATCATTTTTAATCATATAAGGGCAAAAAGGACAATTATACAGTAAAAAACTATTTTACAACTTATCAACCAAACACTACTCTACTGCTTAAATGTCACGACCTGCTCCCCATACCCAAGGGTTAAGCATCGTGATGGCCAGTAACTAAGGTTACCTCCGGCCAATTCTAAAACAGATCAATAAACGCAAGCGGAAGTAATATTTAAATAAGGGTACCAAAATAATAATTGGAGCTTCTGTTTTTATTACAAAATTTATTGACCAAAAAGGCCGATCTTTACATATAAAAATATCAATAAAAGTGCTGTGTGTATCTAATCCGCAGCCTCGCATCTAAGACTTTCCAAAAGCTATTTCTGAATTGCATGTTTCCTGAAAATTAGTAAACAACTATAAGCACATAGCAGAGTGAAAAATAAGAGAAGTAGAACTGAGCTGTCTAGAAGGCAAAGAAGAAGAAGACCAAAAAAACTGATGTAAAGAAGACAAAGAAGAAGATGCAGGTGCAGATGAAGAAAGAGTATGAAAAGGGAAACAAGATTCATTAAAATGAACATGCCGAGAAAGATACACACGACCTGTAAGAGGGTCTAAACACCTGTAACCTTTGGCAAATGGATGATACCCTAAGAAGACACAAGACACAGAGCGAGGTTGAAGTTTATTAGTCACATAAGGCTTGAGCCAAGGAAAACATTGACATCCAAAAACCCGAAGTTGAGAGTAATCAGGAATGGAGTGAAACAACAACTCAAAAGGAGATTTATGAGCGAGCTGAGAAGAAGGCAATCTGTTGATTAAAAAGGTAGCCACAGCAATAGCATCAAACCAGTACTTAAGAGGCATAGAAGCATGATGTAATAATGCAATAGTGGTATCAACAATATGTCTATGCTTTCTCTCGGCAACACCATTCTGAGATGGTGTGTAAGGACAAGAATGCTGATGAACAATACCCTCGGAGGCAAGAAAACGAATCATTTTGTTATTAAAATATTCAGTTCCACCATCGGTTCGCAGAATTTGTAAAGAAGTCTGAAATTGTTTTTCCACATATGCTTTAAACTCAATGAATTTAGAATAAACCTCACTCTTAAAAGATAAAGGATAAATCCAAGTGAATTTAGAAAAATCATCCACAAAAAGCACATAAAATTTGTAAGAAGAAGCAGACTGAAAAGGCCCCCATACATCACTATGAATTAAGGAAAGAGGTTGATTGCTAGTGGAATTAGACAAATGAAATGGAAGCCTATGGCTTTTAGCAACACAGCAGTCAACACAATTTGAAGAGACTGTCTTATGTGTAACATTATTAGAAACAAAATTCAAATGCTTCCTAAGATGAGACAATTTCAGTGAACTTGGATGATTTGCATGTTTCCTGAAAATTAGTAAACAACTATAAGCACATAGCAGAGTGAAAAATATTATACCAAGAGTATAAGGGACACGAAATAACCATGGATAGTTAGTTAGGCCAAAACATTTAGGATAACTTAGTCGGAACAAATAATATTTTAAGTAGCAAAACTGAGATTATGTAAATATATCATTTAGGTGGCAGAAACTGAAATACAGATTTTATGTAAATAAATAACCATAGCCACGGTACTGAATAGAACAGAACAGAGGTCACAGAAGTGACAGTTAGAACAGAGGTACGAATTCAAGAGGTGGCTCGTACGGATTCTAGAGGTGGCTCCCATAATAGTGTAGCACTTAGCTCCGCACAGCACTTTGCTCCGCACAAAACAGAGGTCAATGGATCCATGACAAACAGAGAACCACAAGGTGATCAAACACAGGTCAATGGTTATTTAAGTCCCCCAAGACGTGGGACTTCCGTGGTGGTACTTACAAAACATAATTGTATATAAGGTCTTAGTCAAATATTCTTTAAAATATAAACAAACATACCCATGAGTTTCCTTTTAAGCAAATATGGTTCAGAAATAAAACCACGTAACTGAAATCTTTATAAAACATAACTTTTATTAATATATTAATAAAATATACTTGTATAAAATAAATTTTGATAAGTCAAAATATAAGTAAAATATATATTGGTAACTCAAGGTATAATATAACTCACCTTAACTTTACCTTAACTTTAATACCTTACTCTTTCTTTCCACTATCAAAGACCCTCTCAACTTTCATTATTCTTTCCCTCCTCTCCTCTCTTTCTTTTCTTTCTTTCTCTCATTTTCCTTTTCTTTTACGCAGGTTGATCACCTTCTCCCTTAAATTGGGAGAGGAAGCCACCAGCCGGCTTACAAGTGGCGAACTCGAAAATTCACTCATTAATTCACTAAGATTTATACTTATCTTAATAGATATTTAGGATAATTATATTTTGACATAATATTTTAATATAATTATATAAATAAATAATTCTTAATTAAATTACACTTTATCATATATCAACGAAAAATTAATTATTTATTTTAGTATCACATACATTATTATTATTATTATTATTATTATTATTATTATTATTATTATTATTTATATTATCTATATTATTATTATTTATATTTTGATTCCTAAATTTTTAATAATTATATTATTTTACAAAATTACGAATAATAATATATAATAAATTATATATTTTCCGAACTGAGATTAAATAATATTAGTATAAATTCTACAGAATAATTAAAAATCTGGGTTGTTACATTAAATCCATAATCCAATAGCTGCACCAAAGAAGTTAACAACTTATGCTCACAGTTATAAGCTATAATTTATAATCACTTTTCTACAACTTTACCAAACGGGGTCAAAGTAGTGGTGACTCTTCAATTATAATCTAATTATACTAATATACTAACGTTATCTTTGAAAAAAAAATTTTAAAAATTAAAATGATACATAACTCATATTTTATGTGCTAAAAAAATAATTAAAATGTTTTGTTTTAAAATAAATGGTCTACATTAAAATGTTCACAACAAGATTTGCTCAAAATATAAATGGCCCTATGTGGTTTTAAAATTTTTAATCGTGTAACAAATGACTCTTTCATTAATTATTTATTAAGTTAATTAACAATTTTATTGTATTGAAGGAAAGTTAAGAAATTTTATTTTTTCTGATGAAATCTAATCTAAATTTCATATATAAGTGGAGAGATTTCAACTCGTAATGGAAAATGATTTGGAGCCCTAATTTTCCTCCCCTAATCCCCCTAATTTCCTGTTTTGGCAACTGTTTCCTTTTTTTTTTTTTTTTCTTACTTGATATGGAAATTAGGAGATTAGGGGGAGGGAAATTAGGAGATTAGGGGGAGGGAAATTAAGGGGATGTAGCAAGACCCACTGGTAATCGTTTAGTGAGATGTTGAAATTCTTACCAATCAAAATAATCCAATTGATTAACTTCAAAATGATTAACTAAAGACAATATAAGTAGTTCCCTTCAAGACTCTATTTTCTCCATAAACCGCAATGCTTCATTTTGTTGGTCCTATGGGACCCCAAAATGCTGTTCCGAACTTTTCAACTCATAAGCCTTGAAAAGAAAAATACATAGGTAAAAAATTAACTTGATGAAAAATTGATAGACACACTAATAAATTATGCTTTGTTTTATAAAATTATGATAAATATAGTTTTGAACTAAAACCGTTTATTTTATAAAATTAAATACAATAAATTAATATGTTTATGGATGTCTAATTAAAGAGTGAATTACACTAATAGTCCCTATAGTTTGGGGCTTGTATAACTTTGGTCACTGATTTTTCAATTGTGACACATTTAATCCTAAATTTTGAATTTTGTTTCAAATAAGGACAATTGAAAATATCATTAGATTTTTCAAGAGTAAAATCGTCAATTTGATAAAATATAAACTAATCTAACAAAAATAAATGTCAAACATATATTTTTGAATTTTAAAAAATTATTTCTACCCACTAAAAATAAAATTATGTAAAATTGATAAGTCTTTTAGACATTTATTTATTTTTTTTACCAAATTAATTTTTATTATGTGTTTGGATAATGACCATGTAAAATTAATTTTTAAAAATTAATCATGTAATTTTTATTAATTTTTATCAATTTTACATAATTTTATCATTGGTGGATAAAAATAATTTTTTAAAAATTAAAAATATTTTTTTGACATTTATTTTTGTCAAATTAGTTTATATTTTTATTTAACTAATGATTTTGCCCTTAAAATTAAACAATGATATCTTCAATTGTCCTTATTTGGAACAAGATTCAAAATTCAGGGTTAAATGTGTTACAATTGAAAAGTCAGGGATCAAAGTGACACGAGTTCCAAACTATAGGAACTGTTAGTGTAATTTGCCCTTAAACTAATCTTTTCCATATATTGTCTTTCCTTTGAGGTTTGCGAAATAAATAGTTCAGATCACTATTGTAGTGCTTTACGAAACACATAAAATAAAAACCTCAAGCCTTGTTTGTTTGGCAAATTAGATTGGATTTTGGCAAATTAGATTGGATGAGATTATAAATACGGTGGAATTGAATAAAGAGATTATTAGTGTGGCAATGTTAAATTAGAAACGTAAGATAAAGCGTGCTTGTTTGTGAACTACTGTAGTAGTACTAGTTAGTTTAAAATTAAATATATAAAATTACCTAAAAATCATCACATATAATATAATTTTGTTGATTTTGTAAAGTCGAGGACAAACAAAACATGGGTATTTTTAACCATCAATTTGTATGAAGAGATTAACAATCTGAACCCTCCCATAAGAATGTTAATCTCATCATGAGAAGTGATTCATACTCTTATAAAATTGCTAAATCCATTTCATTTTGTTTTACACAAATATGGGTTTAATGAGTCTCACAAATTGATAATTCAATCCTATTCCTAAAATCCCAATCAAACATGGCCTAAGAGTTATGGAGGAGATAGTGTAGGGAACTGCTCCCATATTGATTAGCAAGCCGATATTGTTCGTGTGTGTGTGTCTCTCTCTGGGGAGGGGAGGGGGGTTTGTAACGCCCCACTCCCGGGTCGTTAAACACACTAAAATAACCTAAAAAAAATACAAGTTTTGCTCCCAAAAATAATAACTATAAAATTGCCTCCAAATTGTACCGTATTCTCCAAAATATTTTACAATCCATTTATCTCCGAAATAAATAATATTACAACTATTTTCAAATTTAATAATTACAGTGGTCGGTCCCAAATCTCTTTATTAATAAATCTTTATAATCTCAATTTTGATCTCCACTAAAATTTGCTCCGTACCTGAAAAATAAATTAATTCGGAAAGTATATAATATGACACGAATACAAGGCTCAAATACAAAATAAATTAATAGGAATCCAACAATTTATGACATTAAATCAACGATACGATAATCAAACAATTTACCAAATTGCACAATAAATCAACCATAATTTATCTAGGACCAAATACTCAATCCTGCTCAGTATATGACCAGTGAATAAATTTATTTATTCACCCACCTCACCCAAGCTCCACGCTTATCCGAGCATATTGGTATAAACAATTAATAAGATTCACTCGATCCATGTACGGAGTATTTCCATGTTATTCAGTCAGACAAATCGCCATTTTAACATTGAAATATTTGTAGAAAATTTTACCAAATGATCAGAATATCAACGATTCGATAACAAATGATTTTACCATAATAATCAAGTGGATTACAAATTGAGGATAATTTAAAATAGAGAACTCTTTGCAAAGAGATTTAAATAGAGCATATTGTATACAATCCGAATGTACCTCAAAATAATTAATTCCATCACCATAAATCTGAAATAACTCCATAGATCTCCAAAAATAGCTTTGATCAAACTTTTAAAACATAAAGTATGTATAATTTAATAAAATCGACAACTCTCAATTTATTTATTTTATAAAATACTCATTTTCACTCAAAATACTCGCATATCTAATCTTGATATTTCTACTCTACATAATTTATGAGAAGATGAGAGCAGATATAGAGAATGAATGAAGAAGAAGAAGGGAATGTGAGGAACTCTTCCCATTCGGTTAGTTTATAGAAGAAATAAAGGAGAGAGAAGATAAAAAAATTAAAATAAATGAAATGAAGGAATGGTGGGTTTGGGGATATTGTGGGTGTTATCCACGGCTTTTTTCTTTTTTTTCTTCATGTGATGGGGAATGGTAAGATTTATTATTAAATGAGAATAAATAATAATATGATAGATATAAAAGAGATGAGATAAATATAAATAAATAATTTAAAATTAAATTTTTATCTAAAAATCTCACAAATAAATTATTATAATAAACCACCAATACCACTCACTAAATATTAATACCTCAAAATACGGGATGTTACAATCTTTCCCCCTTAAAATAATTTCGTCCTCGAAATTCCAATCCGTAATGCTCCAAAATTTAATCTCAACTAAAACTCTAAATAACACGGTTCCGCTACACACTCTGATATAAAAATAATTTTTTTTTTTTTTCATCTTAAATATCAACACCCTGCTTTTTTTTTTTTTTTTTCGCCCGCCACCCAACAGATCTCATGTAAGACCTAATCCCTACGCTCTGATACCATTTTGTAACGTCCCACTCCCGGGGTCGTTAAATACACTAAAATAGCCTCAAAAAAATACAAGTTTTGCTCCCAAAAATAATAACTACAAAATTGCCTCCAAATTGTACCGTATTCTCCAAAATATTCTACAGTACATTTATCTCCGAAATAAACAATATTACAACTGTCTCCAAATTTAATAATTACAGTGGTGGGTCCCAAATCTCTTTATTAATAAATCTTTCTAATCTCAATTTTGATCTCCGCTAAAATTTGCTCTGCACCTGAAAAATAAATTAATTTGGGAAGTATACAATACGACATGAATACAAGGCTCGAATACAGAATAAATTAACAGAAATCTAACAATTTATGACATTAAATCAACGATACGATAATCAAGCATTTTACCAAATTGCACAACAAATCAATCATAATTTATTTAGGACCAAATACCCGGTTCTACTCAGTACATGACTAGTGAATAAATTTATTTATTCACCCACCTCACCCAAGCTCCATGCTTATATAGACATATTGGTGTAAACAATTAATAAAATTTACTCAATTCATGTATGGAGTATTTTCATGTCATTCAGTCAGACAAATCACAATTTTAACACTGAAATATTTGTAGAGAATTTTACCAAATGATCAGAATATCAACGATTCGACAACAAATGATTTTACCACAATAATCAAGTGGATTACAAATTGAGGATAATTTAAAATAGAGAACTCTTTGCAAAGAGATTTAAATAGAGCATATTGTATATAATCCGAATTTACCTCAAAATAATTAAATCTGAAATTGCTCCATGGATCTCCAAAAATAGTTTTGATCAAACTTTTAAAACATAAAGTATGTATAATTTAATAAAATCTACAACTCTCAATTTATTTATTTTATAAAATATACATTTTCACTCTAAATACTCTCGTATCTAATCTTGATATTTCTATTCTACATAATTTATGAAAAGATGAGAGCAGATGCTGAGAATGAATGAAGAAGAAGAAAAGAATGTGAGGAACTCTTCTCACGCAGTTAGTTTATAGAAGAAATAAAGGAGAGAAAAGATAAAAAAATTAAAATAAATGAAATGATGGAATGGTTGGTTTGGGGATATTGTGGGTGTTACCCACCGTTTTTTTTTTCTTCATGTGATGGGGAATGATAAGATTTATTATTAAATGAGAATAAACAATTATATAATAGATATAAAAGAGATAAGATAAATACAAATAAATAATTTAAAATTAAATTCTTATCTAAAAATCTCACCACTAAATTATTATAATAAACCACCAATACCACTCACTAAATATTAATACCTCAAAATACGGGGTGTTACAGGTTGGGCAATTTGACATGCATTATGAATTTGGAGAAATTGAAATTCAGTAGAAGTTTGTAAACCAAAAAAAAAAAATTCAAATCAGTGATATACTTTATCAGTTTAATAATTAAAATCATATATATATATATTTTTTATTTTATCAGTTTAATAATTAAAATCATATATATATATTTTTTTTATAAATTTGTAAATACTATCACTGGATTGTAGTTTTTCCTATGAATTTTCAAATAGCAATAAAATGATAATCGATGCCTGCCAATAATGGTGGTCATTCACTTGGTCAGGCCAGCACTACCTAATAAGGGGTTGTTTGGGAAGTGGATTTGGGTGAGTTTAGGACTAAAATAACTACAAAAAACAAAAGGGAAAAGTTAGGAATCATGAAAATTTTGTCATGAAAATGATCATGAAAAATTTATGATCCTTGGATTACCTTGGTTAGTGTGGTGCTTTATTCTAAGTGTAATCCAAAGGTCACAAAGCTTTTATGATTATTTTCATGAAAAAATTTTCATGATACCTAGCATTGTTGAAAAGAAAATAGATTTTTTAGCTCCAATAAGACAAAATATCATATTTAACTCATAATCATTACATTATTTCTTTTACAAAAAGGCTAAAAAAGCTAAAAAAACCAAAAGCTAAAAAAACCAAAAGCCCTTCCCAAACCAGACATTTTAGCCACAAGTTAAAATAGCCAAAAAAGCTAAAAAGTAAAAAAAAAGCCGACCCACTTCCCAAACCAAGCCTAAGAGATTTTGTGTCTACCCAATCCTGCACGGCCCAAACATCGGGCCTATAAAATCATTCCAAGCCCAATCCTAAATAAATTATAATTCACAAATCTGCTATTAAACCATATACATAACCTATTAAAAAAACGCCAAATATGCTTTCATAAATAAACAAAGGCTTATAAAGCAACTAGCTTTTATAAAGATTCAATACCATATTAATTAAAACATTACAAATTTTTTTAAACCAAACACATTCCATAGCAGCTGTGTACTCGGAGAGTTCAACAATAGCATTTGTAGAATGTATATATTTTAGTACTCATTTTTCTTAGAAAAACTAAAAATGAAGTTTGACATGGATAGGCCCATAAAGACCACAGCCCACAGTGAACGGACCCAAACCCACCATTTAGACCCCATTGCATAACCCGGGTAGTAAAACCAGCCTGAGTGGAGGCCAATGAGGCAGAAGGCCAATGATACTCGGACACATGGCGGGTGCAGAACGGGCCATGTCAGCAGACAAAGATCTGCAAAGTAATTGCCACAACACATCACCATTAATGCGGCCCATCACAGCATTTATTGCAACAACACCTCTCAGTCGGAATGGCACCCCCTCACCCTGAACAAGGTAAACCACGGCACAAGCTTTGTGGGAAGGTCGAGCAGCGAAAAGTGAAATGATTACCAAAGGATATAAGCAAAGTTGGAAGACAAGAAGAAGGTTAAGTTTTCCTATCTCTCTCTCTCTCTCTCTCTACATTGTCTACTTCCCCTTCTAATTCACACACCGGAGGGTTCGCCGGGGGACTACCCCGTTCCCCGTTGGACTTGTTTGCAGGTCTTCCAGTGGGCTTCATCGTTTGGGAGTGGGCTTGAGGAGCTTGGATCGATCCAGTCCATCTATTGCGAACGAACAGTATCATCAAAGTTCATAAAGTTAAGAGTTTTGCATTGCAGAAGGATCCACGAAGTAAAAGAACAAAATGTATTACCTGAGTGTAATATATATATCTGTTCATAAAGTTAATATATATCTGTTCAAATTCCAACAAAATGGTATATATATGTATTTCAATATATTAAATAAATTAAAAATGTTAGGGCCGGGTTGGGCCAGGCCAAAATGAGATTTCCCAAACCGAACCTATTAATTAATTGGATTAAAAAAATCAACCTAGCCCAGTCTTATGGACTAAAATAATATTACCAAATCCTAAAAAAATAGGATTGGAGTGGGCGGGTTAAGCGGGCTAGTGCACCGATACCCACCCCTACCTGCTAGTGCTTTGCTTTCATATCAGCCACTACTTTTTAAATTCTCTCAAATTTAAAATGTGATGTGTTAAGTTTGGCTCCGATGATTTCAATAGTTTATTTTATAAAATCTTTCATATATATTATCTATAAAAAAATATTAAATCTATTTAATAATTATATATTTTTTAATTTTATTATATTTATTTTATATATTTTTAAAAATGAACCATCTCTAGTCACAACTGGGTGGTACATTTAAAAAAAAAAAAAAAGAAGGTTAAACACAATTATATTAAGATAAACAAATAACATACATGAAAAGAACAACAGTAAAGTCCCAAAGAACCAAACAAAAAATCTAACACAAAATATAAACAACAAAATACAAAAGTTGTCAAAAAAATCAGTCACAACTCAGAAAAACCACCTGTACGGACATAAAAAATAATGTATTTGATAATGAAGAAATCCAAAGAAGAAGATGACTTGAACTATCACGCGATCGCCATCTACAAGACAAAACACTGACATCCATAGCTGGGGATCTTCCGACATCCAAGTCAGTCCTCCAATATTATCAAAATATTTAATGGACAAAATCATAGAGAGAAATCATGTACCTCAACCCATGGTGGTGTTGCCTATTTATAATATCTAGTGACTCGCCTAACAAGTAGTTTGAATATTCTAGATGTCCTATCTCTAGTTGTTTAGGACTCCTATATCGATAAGATTTAATCTCCTAATGAGTTTTTCATAACACAAAACACTAATACCGTGTTTGATAAGGATTTGACAACTGCAATACACGTGATAATTCATAATTACACCACGTGACAGTATCAGGACCCATATAATTCCTTTGATTATTTTTATTCCCTCTCAATTGCCCGTAATTACACCACATGACAGTATCGGAACCCACATAATTCCTTTGATTATTTTTATTCCCTCTCAATTGCTCGTTATTATTTTGATAAAAAAAATCGTGTAATATTGCCTAACTATAACAATATATGGGCGCTAGGGCTCATTCCAATAATGTCTAACCTATTCCAAAAATACCTATACCTAGATGATGATCATGTAATATGTGGCTGTTTTTGTTGATATTTTTTTTTATGGTTATCATGTAATAAATAGTTTTATTTGTTGTTAACAGATATTTTTTGATGATTATCATGTAATTGATACTTATTAGGTTTTCATTTATTTATTTATTTATTTTATGTATAATCGATATGTTTAATATATAAAATATTTTTAGTTTTAAATTTTTTGATTTAATAGATTGGTTTAATAATGATATCAAAATTGTTGCCATGTTTGACTTTTAAAAAAAATGGAAACTAATTTAACGAAAATAAATATAAAAAAATATTTTAAAAAATTATTTCTACTCTCCCAAAAGATAAAATTATATAAAAATAATGTATTTTTTTAATTTCATTTCACCAATTTAATTTTTAGTTTATTAGAAATTTTTTCTTAAAATAGATTCTAACAAACTAAACCAAATAGAACTTTATAACTAAGAAAGTTTAAGTATTATTCATTAATAAAAAGGCCATTACATTTTTAACAACATACAAAATAACTAACACAAAATAAGTTGTATGTCGACTTTGCCATTGAAATAGATCGTTTGCAAAGAAAAAACCATCTTTGATTATTCTTATTTGGATCAAGATTCAAAATTTAAAATCAAATCTATTATAATTAAAAAATTAAAAATTAAAATAATACAAATTTCAAACTATAGGGACGGTTAGAATAATTCGGCCCAAGAAGTTTATCACGACGGTTAGTGTAATTTGGCCCAAGAAGTTTGCCACAGCAAAAAGTGTTTGTAACTCATTAACTTTTAGCAACTGTAAAGTGTCATTTCAAAAAATGTGCAAAACTCAAAAGCTTTATCGACCTAATAGTACCATCACAAAAAATAAAAAAAAATAAAAAAAAATGTGCAACAATCAAAACAATTAGGGACGGTTAAGTGTCCAGCCAAATAATCATATAATTTTTTTTATACGATACTATTAAATTAAATTAATATGTCTATATTATTAATAAAGGGAACACCTTAGTTTCCTAAAGCCATCCTCCACTTTAATGTTTAGTGTCCATTTTGTCATTAAAAAAAAAAATAAAATAAAATAAAATAATAATAATGGGTATGAGACTTGAACTATAAACGAATAGTATTATTATTTGAATTAAACACAAAATATATAATAAATATATATTTTTTATTTTTATTTATTTAAATTGCACATGCATTGTGTGTGCCAATCGTTAGAGTATATATATACTATTGATAAAGGGAACAACTTAGTTGGTGTCGTGAAGCCATCTTCCACTTTAATGCCAAGTGTCCATTTTGTCATTAAAAATAAAAATGAAAAACCATTAGACAAATAATGGGTATAAGACTAGAACTATGGATAAATAGTACTCTAACCCTTGAATCAAACACAATATATATGATAAATATTTTATTTATTTATACTTATTTAAATTACATACGCATTGCATGTGCCAATCACCATTATATTAAACTCAAAGTGTATCTTACCATTGAAATTCCGCCATATCTAGAAACCTTTTCTTGCATCTTTAGTTGGTTGCTTCAACTGTGGGTTTACATTAATCTAATGTGACAGAGATAGGCATATATTTTTATAACTTTTTATTGATTTCTATATGAGAGGGTAATTTATATGGATAAATTGGGCCACACGAAGGGCCAGGCGATGGGCCGTAGTAAGGGCTGGTAGCTTAGTCTTGGGCCAGGCTAGCACCAACCCAGTCAGCTGTGTCATTGAGACTTGGACCTAGCTGTTTAAAGGAAGTTCTGTAATAGACTGAGGTAACATCAATTAAGAGGGCCGAGTCAAGCTTAACTCGGTAAAGCACCATCTTTATCATGGTTTTGCTGAGAGTAGAGCAGAGCCAAGTTAGTTCGGTTGACCGCGTCAACAGTTGAGGTAAAACCATCTCACTTGGTTAGCCGTGAATGACTGTTATCAGGATAAGTATTATCCTTGGGAGTGTGATTCCTAGTAGAAAGAATAAGAGTTCTAATAGCAGTGTGCCAGGCAGAATCTATAAAAGCTCATAGTAGGACCTATGCACAGATATTGGAATTTTTACTCTCAAATACACAGAGTTTTTGTGCCTATTGTCTATTTGCTAACTTACGCGTCGGAGGCGTTTTTGGCACACGTCCGCCGGCTAGCTCACGTTTGTGTTTTCAGGTAGCAAAGCGATGGCATTTGGAGGAGTGCAAACTTGATCAACGGGATTATACGAGAAGATTATTCTGTGCTCGTACAATTGGCGCTGTCTATGGAAATTTTACAGAGAACAAATGTTTTGATCGAGTTTTCCTTCGATTAATTTCAATGGTGCATAATGAAGACTTGCCACATTTTGTTATCAATGGGCAAACCCTGGAAGGGGGCAGGAGGCGTGAAGGCTTTCCCTTTGTCTTGCCCATGGCAGAATTAGATCCCCAGCAATGGAACCCATGGAGAGACACGCGAGAAAAACGGGGCTCAAGTCCCTGTCATTCTTAGAACGTTGATAGATAGAGGCGAAGGATAGATCCTAAGGTTCTGGAAGATCGTATAAGGGAGCAAGATGAAGTGATAAGGAGAATGACGGCTGACATGGAGACGATGAAGCTCCAGATAAAAGGCAAAGGGATGACAGAAGAAGAGATGGGCAAAGGCAGAACAAACTCTTGCTACTTAGGGGATCGTGACAGGCAAGTCACACCATCACAGATTGAAAACAGAAGCCTCAGGACAGGCGACGCACAATCAAGGATTTCTCCAAGTCTGAGAGAACGAGGACTAAAAGGTCTTGTATAGAAGGAAGTAGTTGTCAGCCCTCGCATACGCACCAGACGACATCAAGGCACACAAAGTTGCCTAGGTCGGTGGACTACAGTGCTAGAAGAGAGGGCTCGAAGGAGAGAAGATGCCCAGGTACGCGACCTCCAAAGGGTCTCTGCTTTGTAGCGGCTGGCTCGGATACATGGAAGTGTCGAGGTTGGAATGCCAGTATCGCGCCTTGCCTACGAACCAGCAGACAAAGCGTTATTAAGGTTACAAAGCTCACCATTCATTCCGGCAATAGAGAACGCACCATTACCCTTGGGCTTCCACCAGCCTAAGTTCACAACCTACGAGGGGAAGTCAAACCCCTACATGCAGTTTCGTTACTTTCACCAGGTTATGGCCGTATATCGACGAAACGAGGCCCTAATTTGCATCTTGTTTCCCTCAAGCTTAGGCGACCTGGCCCTAAATTGGTTTGAGAGGTTGCCAGAAGGCAGCATAGCTTTATGGACATAATTGGCAGAGGCGTTTGTGACCAGGTTTAGAACAAACACTAAAACGCCAATGGAGATAGACCAACTGCTCTCTATCAACATGGGTGAGAAGGAAACACTGAAGTCTTACAACAACCGGTATTGGGAGACTTTTAATCAGATCGGAGACTGCCCCACAAAGCTAGCTATCGCACAGTACAAACGTGGTTTGCCGGCAGAAAATAAATTGAGGGATTCAATGACAATGACGCCACCCCTCACGATGGAAGCCCTAATAGAAAGAGTGCATTAGCACATCAAGGTAGACGAAGATGGCACTCGAGCCAAGGCAAAGTCCAGCATAACAGCAGTGTCAAATAAAAAGCCCATGACAAAAGTTAACACGGTTCGCCAGGAGGAACGACCAAACAAAAATGGTCGAGGAAGATGACCGAACGGTGAGGACTCCCAGACAAGAAGGTTGAAAGTTTGCACTGCCATCACTACGGTGTTCAATAAACCTATCTGCCGAATTCTTAGCGACATACGCGATGAACCCTTCGTTCGGCGGCCGCCCAGGTTGGGAGAAGCACAGAGGGGCTATGATAATAGATATCGGTGTACCTTTCACGATGAGGTAGGGCACCGAACTAAAAATTGCACGCCACTAAGGTAGCACTTGGAAGAGTTAGTGGTCGCGGCCCACTTGGATTAGTACATTGCAGGGGGAGCTCGGCCATCCTCCCAGGACTGTAATGAGCTTAATGGGATGCTAGCTGAAGGACTGCCTCAAGGCATAATTAATGTAATACATGGGATCGTCGAGCCAGAGCGAGTCTACGAGCTTAGAGGAATGATCAAGAAAGCAGGGCACCTGAAGGAAGTACTGAGTGTACAACCCACTGTGAAAAGAGGGAAGACGAAAGTGACTAACGTCATCACCTTCTCTGATAAGGACTTGGCAAGGTTGCAAAACCCCCACAATGACGTGCTAGTAGTTACACTATGCATGAAGAATTTCGATATCAAGCGGATCTTGATAGATCAAGGGAGCTCATGCGAGATAATGTACTATAAGACCTTCAAACAACTCAAGTTGGAAGACAAAGATTTAGCACCCACGACATCTCCCTTGGTCGGCTTCAACTCAATGTCGGAGGGGCCAGTTGGCAAGATAATTTTGCTGGTTAAAGTTGGAACGATGATAAAACAAGTGAAATTTTGGATATTGAAAGTCCCTTCCACTTATAACATAATCTTGGGAAGAGCATGGTTACACGCCATGCGAGCGGTAGCATCGACTTACTATCAGGTGATGCGGTTCCTTAACGAAGCTGGAATAATTGAAGAGGTTTTAGGAGACCAAATCATGTCCAAGCAATGCTTTGTGACAATAAACGGTAGCTGAGCTGCCAAAAGGTTAGTACAAATGGTAGAGGAACTAGAAAGCAACGAGTTGTTTGTAGATGTCGGCAAGGCAGCCGAATAGAAGGCAGTAGAAGATCTGGTGGATGTGAAGATAAACGAGAAAAATCTAAAGAAGTTCTTTTTGCTTGGCTCGTCTCTGTCCAACACCGAGAGAATAGAGATCATGGAGTTCTTGATCTCTAACATTGAGGTGTTTTCCTAGACACCGTATGATATGCCAAGCATTGATCCAACTTTCATCTACCATCAACTTAATGTCCACCAAACTGCCAAACCAATTATACAACGAACACGCCAATTGACACTCTACCACGCCGAGATAGTGGCTGAGGAAGTGGGAAACCTGCTGGAAGCGGGGACAATCAGAGAGGTCCACTATCCTAAGTAAATCTCCAACACCGTGGTGGTGCCAAAGAAGAATAGCAAATGGCGCATATGTGTAGATTACAAGATGGTCAACAAAGCATGCCCAAAAGACAGTTTCCTCTTACCTCGGATAAACCAACTGGTGGACCTAACTGCAGGTCACCATGGACTTATCTTTCTTAATGCATATCGTGGATACCATCAGATCGCTATATATGAATCGGACTAGGAGGTTACATTCTTTACAAAACCAAGGAGATTGTATTGTTATAAGGTCATGCCCTTTGGCCTAAAAAATGCAAGGGCAATGTTCTAGCGAACGATCACCAAAATGTTCGAGCCATTGTTAGGAAAAATAACGGAAGTATACATAGACGACATGGTGGTCAAGAGTAAGAACAAAGAAAACCATCTCAATCACCCAGCTGAGATGTTTCACATTTTGAAGGCCCACAATCTGCGATTGAACACATCTAAATGCGTGTTTGGCGTAGGGTTAGGTAAATTTCTTGGCTTTCTGGTGACCAACTAGGGTATAGAAGCCAATCCTTCTCAGATCAAATCCATTCAAGATCTCGAGAGGCCCAACACAGTCAAGGAAGTACAACATCTCATTGGCTTAGCAGCCACGCTAAACTGATTGATAAGTCAGTCGTTAAACAGATGTCAACCGTTCTTTCAAGTACTGAAGGCCAAATTTGAATGGGATGACGAGTGCGATCGCGCTCTGGAAAGCTTGAAAGAGTACATTGGTAACCCCAGTACCAAGAGGGGAACTTTTCCTATACTTAGCAGTTTCCCAGCATGTAGTTAGTGTAGTGTTGGTATGAGCCGAGGGAATACAACATCTGCCTATCTTTTATGTTAGCAAGACATTGCTGGGCGTCGAAATGAGGTACCTGCCGTTGGAGAAGTTGGCTTTAGTTTTGATGATGGCTTTAAGAAAATTGTTGCACTACTTCCATGCCCATACCGTGACCGTCTTAATAGCCTTTTCGTTAAAAGCCTTGTTTGAAAGGGCATATTTTTCTAGGCGAATTTTGAAGTGGGCCATGGAGTTAGGACAATTCAACATTATGGTTAGACCAAGAAATAAGATAAAATAAAAGTCCAAGCTTTAGCAGACTTCATGACCGAGTTTGCTCCAGGAAGTCATCATGTTTTCCCGATCGACTTAACCAAGGAAACTAGGCTAAAAGGAGAAAATGCCGCAGGGATAGCGCAGCCCCCACAGCAAGTCTCTCAACTGCATAGCGACCTATTCAGCCTTGCAGAAAGAGAAGAAGGAGTAGATTGCACTGCTACAGCCAAGGCTCAAAGTGAAATCCTAAGATAGTCAGGCAGTAAGGATCAGATCTTGACGACAGACAACAACTTAGAAGAAGACCTTGATCCTAAGGCGTCATCAGATCCCTCT
The DNA here is from genome assembly GCA_025200525.1 of Camellia lanceoleosa. NCBI lineage: Eukaryota > Viridiplantae > Streptophyta > Magnoliopsida > Ericales > Theaceae > Camellia > Camellia lanceoleosa. The sequence continues at coordinate 60,642,428 of CM045763.1, forward strand.
ACTTGCTAGAAGCTATTCATGGGCGAGATGTGAAAGCTCTTTGTGGATAGGACATCCAACAGAAACACGGTGCAGGGCTTGGGATAGTCCTCATCTCACTAGATGGATTGACCATTGAACATACGATCAACCTCGATTTTCTAGCATCTAATAATGAGGTGGAGTACGAAGCATTGTTAGCCGGTTTGAAGTCAGCCTGTCGAATAGAGGCCACTGAACTGATGGTGTACAGTAACTCCCAACTGGTGGTCAACCAAATATTGGGTGACTATGAAGCAAAGGATAATAGAATGGCCAAGTACCAAGAGTTGGTCAGAAGGGAAATCATGAAGTTTGAAGTGGTGAGGATAGAGCAAATCAGTCGAGAAGAAAATAGCAAGGCAGATGAACTGGTTGGTTTTGCGTCAATGGCAGACACATCTGTCCCACACCCATTGTTAATGGACTACTTACCAAGACCAAGTATTGAAGAACTTGAAGCTACTGAAGTATGCTGTGCCGAGCGAGATCCCTCCTAGATGGACCCCATAGTGGTGTTCTTAAAAGATGGCATCTTGCCAGAAGACAAGAAGGAGGCCAACAAAATTAGAGCGAAGTCACAATGATTTTGGCTCTCCCCATCACTAGCATTGTACTAAAAGTCCTTCACAAGACCATACTTGAAGTGTGTCCATCCTAGCAAGGTCGAGGCATTCTTGTTCGAAATTTACGAAGGCATTTGTGGAAGCCACCAAAGGGGGAGATCGCTGGCCTACTGAGCTATTTTACAAGGGTATTGGTGGCCATACATGCAAGCAGACACTAAGAAATATGTCAAAAAATGTGAGAAATGTCAGAAGTTCGCGCATCAAATCCATCTGCCAACAAGAGAGCTCCTACCTTTGACCAGCCCTTGGCCTTTTGCAATGTGGGGCTTAAACATAGTAGGACCACTCCCAACTACGCCGGGCAACATAAAGTTCTTTATTGTGGTAATAGACTACTTCACCAAATGGGTGGAAGCAGAGGCACTCACTTCCATCAAAGAGAAAGACGTCAAGAAGTTTGTTTGGCAGAACATCATAACTCGATTTAGAATTCCCGAGGTCTTGATATCTGACAACGACACTCAATTTGATGGACGAATCTTTAGGGGTTTTTGCGAAGAGCACAAGATCGAATTCTACAACTCTAAGCTGGCATACCCCCAAGCTAATGGCCAGACCGAGGCCTCCAACAAAGTAGTCTTAGAAGGTCTGAAAAAGAGGCTGGAAAAGGCAAAAGGAAAATGGGCAGAAGAACTCCCCCACGTCTTATGGGCTTACCGAACTACACCTAGGCGGTCGACTTGCGAAATACCTTTTGTTTTAGCCTATTGAATAAAGGCAGTAATCCCCTTAGAAGTTGGCCTCCCCATTATTAAAAGCAAAAATTTTGATCCTGATGTAAACGGAAAGGTCATAGCCTTGGAGCTAGATCTAGCTGATGAACGGAGAGAGAGGGCATTGGTCTACGTCGCCTCGTATTAACAAGAATTGTCTAGAAAATACAGCAAGATGGTACATCCAAGGAAATTCAAGATTAGAGATTGGGTGTTGCGCAAAGTAATGGGAAACACTATGGTTCCTGGAGATGGCAAATTGGGACCCAACTGGGAAGGACCATACAGAGTGATCGGTTTGGCAGAAAAATGAGCATACCACCTCAAAGACGTGGACGGTCGAGCTATTCCAAGGCCATGGAACACGGCCAATCTCAAAGTATTTTATTTTTAGTTCTTTCAAAACTTGTAATTTTTCTTTTTGACATTCAATAAAACAAGTAGACATTTTTTTTCGTATAATTTCGTTTAGTACTCGTATTCCTCTGTTTGTAAAATTGTTTGTACTTTTTGCCCGACTGGGGGGCAATGTAGGTTGGCATGTTTGACCAACAAAATTTTTTGCACTCTTTGGTCGAGATAAGGTCTAGGTTAAAGAAGGTTGGCAGGTTTGAAAAATGAAACTTTTTGCACTCTTTAGCCGAGATAAGGATCTAGGTTAAAGAAGGTTGGCAGGTTTGACCAACACAAATTTTTGCATTCTTTGGTCGAGATAAGGATCTAGGCTAAAGAAGGTTGGCAAGTTTGACCAATACAAATTTTTGCATTCTTTGGCCGAGATAAAGATCTAGGCTAAAAAAGGTTGGCAGGTTTGACCAACATAAGTTTTTGCACTCTTTAGTCGAGACAAGGATCTACGCTAAAGAAGGTTGGCAGGTTTGACCAATGAAACTTTTTGCACTCTTTAGCCGAGATAAGGATCTAAGCTAACGAAGGTTGACAAGTTTGACCAATACAAATTTTTGTATTCTTTGGCCGAGATAAGGATCTAGGCTAAAAAAGGTTGGTAGGTTTGACCAACACAACTTTTTACACTCTTTAGCCGCGATAAGGATCTAGGCTAAAGAAGATTGACAAGTTTGACCAACACAAATTTTGACATTCTTTGGCCAAGATAAGGATCTAGACTAAAGAAGATTGGCAGGTTTGACCAATACAACTTTTTTTACTCTTTAGCCGAGTTAAGGATCTAAGCTAAAGTAGATTAGCAAGTTTGACCAACACACTTTTTGCACTCTTTAGCTGAAATAAGGATCTTGTAGACACCCCATTTTTGACCGCCCTTAAGACTTGGGCACTACTAATGGTTTACTCGGTGATGAAGGTGCGCAGGGCAAAGGTTCAGTTTCTTCGGCAAGGAGAGAGTCAAATCTCAACTTCATACCCCTTTTGGACCAAAACAATCTTGATCAAAAGATTTTAGACCTTGAAACCCTCTCTTTCAAAATGTTTTGAAAATAAAGTTCCTACGATGTTCCGATGCTCGCATTTTGTTAAATGTTGCGCTTTTCGGTAAATCGAGCAAGGACAAAGTAGAAATGAATGAAAGAGAGATGAAATCTTTGAAAAATATTTCAAAACACTTTGTTCAGGGGTTTGGAGTTGAAGAAAAGAGGAAAGGAGAGAAGAAAACTAGTTTGGAAGAAGTTCGGCATGAATTCGAGTAGGACCAAAACTGCGCGGCTTCACCAAAACAGGCATAAATTTTTCCACAGTTGCAATTTTGATGCAAGGCTGGTGCGATTGGAAAGATAACTTCCGGGGCTTCAATTTTGATGCAATAATAACCTAAAAAAGAGTTCATATGAAGGAGTTATGTCCATTTTAAGTTGGACCTGAAAAGCAGAATTTTCCTACCGACCAAGAAAACTAGCTGGCCGACCAGAAAAGGTGGCTGGCCGACCACTTTCTCCTGAAAAAGTGGTTGGCTGACCAGAAAAGTGGTCTACAAGTCCCAAACTTAGATATTTATCTTCCAGCTGTCTTCCACAACCTCCAGCTGTCCCATAGACAGATATTTTCGAGCCAACTCTCATTTTTGCTATATATGAGGCTATATCTCTCATTTTCAAGGGACAATCTTCTTGGAGAAGCTTGGGAGCTTCTCACTCTAAAAAGTCTCTCTCTCTCTCTCTACAACTTCTAGGGCTGAATCTCTGCCCCTCTCTCTATATACTCCACTCCCTTGCCCATTTTGAGCATAGAAGTGCTTAAAAGTGAAGAAATGCTTCTAGTTTGCCTAGGCATCCTTCATCAAAGTTAACCACCATTGGCCTGAGGTTCTTTGAGGATCATTTTGAGTTTCAAAAGCTAGTCTTGGCTCAGATTTTCGGCTGGTTTTGCAGTGCTTCAAGGGTAACGCACTTTTTTCCTCTTTTAAGTTTTATTTTGATCCATCTCTTAGCCTTATTTGCATGCATATTTGAGCTTTGTTGTCAACTAAAAGAAGTCTTGTTTTGAGGTCCTTTACATGTTCGTTTAAGGTCATTTTTCTGTTGGGGGTCATCTACCCCCTTGCATGCTTGTTTTCACCTTGTTTTGAGCCATGCACCTAGACCTTTGCATTGAGCTTTGTTTGCCCTTTTGACCACTGAAATTCAGTGGATTTTTAGTGGTTATTATGTATTTTTGAGAGCCAAAATCAGGGAGGGGTGACCCTCTCACCCCTTGTTTTATTTTCTAGCATATATGGCCTAACAAGGGAGCCCATGTGTGCATGCTTCCAAGCCATATTTCAAGCCATTTTTGGTGAGTTTTGGGTCCTGCATGAGCTCTGTCCAAAGCTATTTTTGCCATATTAGGCGTCCCTCTTGCATGTGTAGAATAACCCTCTTCATAGCATATCAAAGGAGCCTATACTTGCATGCTTCCTAGCCTCATTTCAGGCCCTTTTCAGTGAGTTTTAAGGCTTGCATAACCTCTTTCCAGAGGTGGTTTTGTCATATTAGGTGTCCCTCTTGCATGTGTAGAACAACCTTCTTCATGGCCTATCAAAGGAGCATCTCATTTTTGCATGCATAGACCATGTTTCAGTGAGTTTTTAGGCTTTATTTGTTATGTCATACCTCTGAATTTTTCTGGTTTAGTGGCCTCTTGAATGCTTAATATATTTGTAATGTGAGCCCTCTTCACTAGCTTGTATTGCATGTTGTTTTGGCCCTTGATTCTAGCACTTTTTGGCCATGCCTTAACCTGATTTTTTGCATGTTTTGGACTGTCTTAGCTCTATTTTTGTGCCTCATGGTCGAATGATGCATGCTATGCATGGTTGTAGTTCAATATCCATGCCTAGCCTTGAGTTTTGTAGCCTCTTGCATGCTTGAATAGAGGTGTTTACATGTCATGGCATCATTATGCGTGTTATTTCAGACCTCATACTTGTGCCATGTTCCCATGTTTTCCACTCCTTAAGTGCATTTGAGTGTTGTGCTTGTTTGCCTCATTTTCGGACCATTGCATGAGTTTCATTTCCATGCCTTTTGAGCCACCATTTTAGTCCATATTTGCTACTATTTTGGTCTGCATAGGGACTATTTGGGGATGGTTTGGTCATTTGAGCATCGCTTTGCATACCTCTAATGTAATCCACTTCACTAGTTTCGGTATTTGGGCCACCTAGCATGCATTATGTGAGATGTTTGCATGATTCGGGACCCTTTTGTATGTCATTTCAGAGCTGAAAAATGTGTTGTTGTATGCTATATTACATGCTTGCCATGCCTTGGTAGAGTTGCACTTGGTGCCTTAGTTTTGGTCCCATGCATTTGGGCATGTTTGCATGAGTGTTGTTGCTTCGTTTCATTATGTTTGGCCACTAATTTGAGTGTGGTTGAGGTCCACTCATATTGGTTTAAGTCCATCTTGCATTGTGTATGCCATATTATGTCATGTGCATTGAGTATGCCATTGATAGTTCATAGCATTGCGCATACTAGTTGCACTTTTGCATATCACTCCTTGCATGTTTGCGTGTCTTAGTTGCATTTCGTTTAGGATTGCATGGTAGTTGTTGCATTGTGTTTGCATGCCATGCCATTCTAGTTGTTGCATAGTGTTTGGAGTAGGGTTTAGTCCAAACACGGGAAACGAGGGACGTTTCGTACTCAAAGTGACGAAACGTGCTTCAATTCCCGGTCGCTGACACTCTTGACTATCCGTGATAGAGTTGTTGGCTTTAGGTGTCCATTTGTGCATTCATTTCACATTGAGTCGTGCAATTCGACTCCTCGGCCATCATGCATCGAGATGCGTGATTGGTGGCACGGCGATCGAGGACTACACTCCCTAGAGCTCATGCAATGACGGGGAGAGTGGTTGTGCATACATATGTTGAAAATACTGTGACATGCCCCTTTCTTGCTCTCTGTTGCAGCAAACCGAAGCCGGCTGACAGAAAAGCGGTCGTAGTATCCTATAAGTTCCCATGGGTTAGTCTGATGCTCCGGGGTCAATTGTAAACAGAGACAAATCGGGACATCGCGATGGATTTCCCGACAAGGCGACTCGAGCATGCATGCATCTTTCATCATTCCGAACAGAGCTGAGGCAGTCTACTTCATGTAGCATTGCATGCTAGTTTACTCGCTTTCTTAGTTAATTTGTTAATTAACTAGTTTTGTGTAATAATTAGTTATTCATTTTGGTTGTGTAATATTTATTCGGACCCTCTGCGAGAGGGCAATATTGTAATAAGTGTGCGTGTGTGATGCATGTCTTCCAACCCCACGTCTTTCTCCCTTTTATTTACTAGCTTATAATGGTTAGTTTTAGGGCACGTTTCAAATCAGCATCTATATGTTTGCATGTTTGCATTCATTCATTTGTATTGCATGCACCGGGCTCGGCGCATCATACTAACTGCATTGTATTTCAATTCCAAGTTGAATACATGTTATTTGTTGCATTCCATATGCCATGTTTAGAATAGCCGAGCCTATCTTAATTGCATTTTTGCATGTGTTGCATTAGGCATTTCAGCATAGTTAGAATTCATGTATCTTTTCTAATTAGCTTCTTTCTTTGGCTTGGAGTACTCGGTAAGTACTTATGCTTTAGCATCCTTGCATGCGTGTGAGTGACTGCCATGATAGCATGCTTACTATGAGGCTATGTGCTTATGTGATATAACTGCCTAAATGCCTGTGGGTGAAGGTTGGGTTGTTTGAATTGGAATAATTCGTCGAAACCCGTGTTTTAGCCTACTTACAACTAGCAAAATTCAATCCATTTTCAAAACAAACGGATATGCGATCCTTTGTTCCAACTTAGGCAATCCAGTCTATACTTGTATGCTGTGCGCATCACATAGTAATTCTAGGCTAATAAACCGGAATACGAGTATATAATGTTTTCAAAACTTGATATCATGGTTAGTAGAGGCCGATCTTTGATCAGGCGAGCGGGGGTGCTCACGAAGTGACCTTCCCCAATTGTACCCAAGTTCCCGAGCCGAGGCAACTTTGGTGATGACAGACACATGGCCTTAGGCAACGAGTTAGGGTTTCCTAAATTCCCCAAAAATAAATATTTAGGTGACGACTCTGTATTTGGCAAAGCAGTCCATGTTTGGCACTTCTTTCTAAAAATCTGTTTTTCAAAAATGATTTGCCGGATTTGGACTCTTTGATGATTCATCGGTCTTGCATTGCACTCTGCGAGATTAGATACAGGACCGTGACATTGAGTCTTGAACTGAAGTGAGCCCAATGAACAAAACGGGATTCACTCCCGGGACGTTCGGGGACGTCTACAGTTTCTGGCGACTCCGCTGGGGAGTTAGAGAACTTGACTCGAACTCATGATATCTTGTTTTGTTTGCACTTATGTGTTTCTTTGCATTGCATGCGCATTGGTGCGCCTAGGACACCGTGTTTGCTATCTGCTATTCCTGAACGGTTTGCCGAAGGCTCGCTTTGAGAAGCGTGCCATAAGGCTGACCGGTTATGGGCTCTGCCACGATGGGAACATAAACCCCGATTTTTACTGGGGCACCATTTTTGACCATTCGACCTAGTGCATATTCGGAATCCATAGTGACTAGCCCAAGCTAGGACATGTTGTTTACCCGATTGTAGGTTGTTTGAAACCGCTGTGTGCATAGTGAAACCCTAGTTCCTGACAAAGTAGGACAGGGAAACCCTACCCTAACATAGGGGTGTTTTGGCTCTCATTTGCTTGCTATGTGCTTTTAGAGTGCGTCTCTACAAGAATGCATGTATCCATTTGCAAATCTGGGTATCAGGCCTACGGGCATCAATATTTGGAAGAATCAGCTTTACCTGAGGGTATCAGTTTACAGGCAGAATTTTGGGCAGAATTCTGTAGGGAGGCACCATCATTCAGCTTTGCTCATATTGGTTATGGTGAAATCAGGCTGAGATGCTGTCTGTTTTCTTTTTTGCAAGGTAGTCTAGAAACCATAGCTTCAGAAGGCTCCAATATCCCCCGGGTGCATTGGATTTGTGTTGATAGACTTTGTCAGGTCAGAGATTCAGTTCAAGGGCAACCAGTTTTCCTTTGCCAGTGGTAAGGCGAAGAAGGGCCAGACAGGGTTCATTAGTTCATCTAATCCGATAGTCACCAGTCACATCATCAGCAGACCCGTGACAAGACAGGGTTCGGAAGAATTTGTGGCCGAGATATTAGCGTTAAATCAGGGAACTGCCATGCAGGATGAGACCAATGCTGAAACACAACGCCCATCTAGCGCATCTACCACACATCCAGCCTCGGGACCCCAGCCGAACTTTGATCCACTTCCGCCAGCTGAAGATTTGCATGATTCGGATCCCCAAGAAGGGTTGGCTCAAGCTCGAGTTTCCACACCCCTGGTGCAGCCTACTAAGAGGCTTCAACCCTTTCATGTTAATGAGTTCAATGCGACTGCAGTGAAAATTGCGAATCTTGAGAAGCAATTCAAAAAGGCACAGCGCCTTAACTCCATTCCCGACATTGAGGATGGATACACCAAGGCTGCCATACGGCTCCCAGACAGATTCAAAATGCCACATATTGACCATTTCGACGGGTCTGGAGATCCTGTAGACACCCCATTTTTGACCGTCCTCAAGACTTGGACATCACCGCTTGAACACCCGGTGATTATCCATGTTTGTGTTCGTTTTGAGTCCCCGGAGGTCCCGACTGCACGCTGTGCCTCGTGATCTCTTAACGGTTTGTTACGTGCTTGGTTTTCCACCAAGGCTTGTGTGTGTTGCATTTGAGGGTAGGGAAGGCTTGTTAGCCATCCTAGAACCCACCGGCTGCCTCACACCTCCACCGGCTCTCCCTAGTAGCCATCGGCACTATTTTATTAAAATCCTTGGCCGATCGGCCTTTGTATGATGCCTAGGCACATTTTTGTGCCGGTGGCTATTTTGGCCGACGGTGACCCTTCTGAACCCCTCTGAGGATGGTGCATGCCAGCTGTGCCAGCTGGATTACACCATCACCACTCCCCGTACGAGGGATTGAACCCTTTGCACCCTTGACCCTCCTTGAAGCTTCTAGAAGCTTGAACCCTTGGCCAAGCTTCTTGGAGAAGCTTGGCCAGCTGTCCTAGCTTCCCTTGGAAGCCAGGAACCCCTTGCACCCTTTGGCCTTACTTAGCCATTAAGTTTTAGCTTAGTTTTGGCCTATATATACTTGCATTCATCTCCATTGCTTGAGGTTAGAAACTTTAGGTCAAAAACCAGAGCTTAGGCATATATTCTCTGATATACATCCATATATATCTATATCTCCCTTCTCCCTCCTTGTGTGTGTGTGTTTTGGGACCAAATAGTGTGATTTACCTTACTTTTGCACTAAAACACACACCCTTACACCTTAGCTCGAGATTGGGAGGCTTGGAAGGTTGTTTGAGGTGGTTTTGGACTGGTTTTGAGCATTAAAGGAGGGCTGCAACCTTTGTTCTTCAAGTGTTCTTCAAGGGTAAGCTTGTTGCTTTAGATTCCCCATTCTTGCAACCTCTTTCTACCCTCTTTACTTTGTGTTTTTGAGTTTGTGTTTAAGATAAAAAGTCTTGTTTTTACTTGTTCTTGAACCTTCATTAAGGTCATTTCATGGTTTGAGTTAAGCCTCATCACTTTAAGCCTTGTTTGGCCATCTTTGGTGCCTTTTTCTTAGGCCTTTTGGTTTTGGTGTTCTTTGATTTTCCACCCGAAAACCAGTGGGTTTTCAGTGGTGAGGATGATATTTTCGAGTCTCATTTAAGGGAGAGACACCCCTCTCCCCTTGGTCCTTTATTTGCCTTTGTTTTTGGGCTCATAGCATAGCATGTGTGCATGTTTGCATTTGGCTTCATTTCAGGACTTTTTGGGCTGTTTTAGGTCATGTTTGATCTCTGTTTTTGGTTGGAATTATAGCCTCTAACATGCTTCTCACACTTCCTTTGAAATGCTCTTTTATGCCTAAAAGCATGCCATATGTTTAAGCCTTATTTCGTGCATATCTTAGCTTGATTTCATGAAGATATGAGTATCATCTTGTCATGCATAAGGGCTGTGAGCCACTGTTTTGGCCATGTTTGACATGCTTAGCATGGTTGCCTTGCTTATTGGCTTGTAGGCCTTGCTTCTATGGAGTTCTAGCATGCTTAACCTATCTTTATCTCATGATTTGGCATCATCTTAGACCCTATTTCAGTCCATCAGTCATGTTTGTATGTTGGCATATGTGGCTTAGTTCATGCTTTAAGGGTGTGCTCTTGTATGCTTTAAAGTAGGCCTTTGCATGCTTACATGTTTAGTGCATTTTTGGGGGTGCCATGAAGGGGGTTTGGGTGCTATTTTGTATGCTAAAAAACCTGTTTTGGTTGCCTCACATGTGCCATGATTGGTCTTGTTAAGTGGTGGTTCAATGTCTCACTTTGTGCTTTAGCCTTGAGCCTTATGGCTTGCATGCTTGTGTAGCATTTTGTCCATGTTTTGAGGCATGTTTTGCCACTGATTTAGGGGGTTTTAAGGGCTGCCTCATTGAGCTTAGCCCATCTTTGCATGCTCATATCATGGTTGTTGCATGTTTGATTGATGAAACCTAGTATACATGCTAGTTCCATGTTTAATTAGTCCATGTTGCATGACATTTGTACCTTGCATACTTTAGCTCTTTGCATGCCTAACATGATAGGTTGCCTTGCATTTGAGGCATGTTGCATGAATTGCATTCCATGGTTTGGTTTGGGGTTGTCAAACCAAGCATGAAGATTGAGAGGAGTTCACACTTGAGTGGTGAAACCCGTCTCCATCCTCAAGTCCCTAAGGCCCTTGATCTCCATATGATAGGGACTTAGTCTTCATTTGTTTGTGTTGCATGCATTTTCATATCAAAAGAGCAATCTTGATTCCTTAGGCTATCATGCATCAAATGCATAATTGATGGCCCTAGAACCAAGGGTCTTACCTCCTTGAGTCCCCAAGCATGATAGGAGGCAATGACCATGCTTACATGTCCCCCAAAACCCATGCCTTGCATTCTTTGTCTTCTTCTTCTTTGTCAATCTGTCTGCTGCAGGGACTTTCACGGCGGCGGTTTAATGTGCCGATCGGCACTTTATTTGTGCGGTAATCACCACGAGCAGCCGATGGTCAAAAAGCGGTACCGATGAGCTCTTCCTCGGCGTGGGGTACTTCAGCCATCCCGGAGGCATCTGAAACTTTGGGAATTTTGGAGGCAGGCGGTAAAGCGAAGCAGCAATGCCATGGCACGGGCTTTCAGGCAAGTCATGACGAGCATGCATCATTCGCAAGATTCCGAAAGGTGAGGCTCCATTTTTATTTGTTTAATTTAATTTTAGTAATTAGAATTTGTAATATTTATTCATTTATTCTTTGGACTGTATTATTATTTTGGTCCCTCCGAGTGAGGGCGCAATTGTAATAAGTGTGGGTGAGTGGCATGTATGTCTTCCAACCCCCATTTCTTTCTCCCTTTTATTTACCCGCTTATGTTGGTAGATTAGGGCACATTTAAATTAGCATACCTTATGCAATGCATGTGTGCATTCATGCATTTGTTTACATGCATCGGGCTCGGCACATCATGCAAACTGCATCGTACTTTCAATTCCAAATTGAATACGTGATAGTTGTTACATCTCATGTGCCATGTTTAGGGTTAGCCGAGCCTGTTTAGATTGCACCCCTGTATGTGATGCATTAGCCATTTAAACATGAACTAGGTCATGCATGTTTTGCTCACTAGTTTCTTGTTTTGGCACGGAGTACAATGTAAGTTTTATGCTTTAGCATGTCGCATGCGTGTGAATGTTAACATGACAGTATATCTACCATGCGGCTAAGTGCTTATGTGATAAACTGTTTGAATGCCTGTGGGTGGAGGTTGGATTGCCTAAGTTGGAACAACTCGTTGAAATCCGTATTTTAGCCTACTTGCGAGTAGCAAAATCTAACACGTTTTTCGAGACAAAACGGATATGCAATGTTTATTTCCAAGTTAGGTAATCTAGTCTATACTTTTGTGTTGTGCGCATCACATAGTAATTCTAGGTTAATAACCGGAATAAGAACGCATAAAGTTTTCAAAAACGGATATCACGGTTAGTAGAGGCCGGTCTTCGGACCGGGCGAAAGGTGCTCATAGTGACCTTCCCGATCGTACCCACGCCCCCGAGCCAAGACCTCTTTGGTGATGACGGACACGTGGCCTTTGGCACCGAGTCAGGGTTTCCTAAATTTCCCATTTTAAATATTTAGGTGGCGACTCAGAATCCGCAAAGCGCCCATGTTTGGCACTACTTTTCAAAACATCTGCTTTTCTCAAACGATTTGCGATTTGGACTCTTTGGTTCAGATGAATCGACACAAATCGAGTCCGAATCAGAGCGAAGCCCACGAGCGTGCTCTGCTTTCGCAACTTCTGAGGAGTTTGGGAGCTTGACTCGAACTCGTGATATCCTGCTTTGTTTGACTACACTTATGTGTTTCTTTGCATTGCATGTGCATTGGTGCGCCTAGGACACCGTGTTGGTCATCCGCTATTCTCGAGCGGTTTGTCGGAGGCTTGTCTTGTCAAGACATGTCCATAAGGTTGACCGTTATGCTCTCGCCAAGATGGGAACACAAACCCGGCTTTTACCGGGCACCTTGGACCATTCGACCTAGTGCATATTCTAATCCATAGTGACCATTCCAAACTAGGACAAGTTGCTCACCCGATATAGGTTGTTTGAAACCGCCATGCGTAGTGAAACCCTAGCTCCGGCAAAATAGGACAGGGAAACCCTACCCCAATATAGGGTGTTTTGGGTTCTCATTTATCCGTTATGTGCTTTAGAGTGTAACTCACAGGGAACGCATGCATCGGTTTGCAAGATTAAGTATCAAGTCCGAGGGCATCAAGACGTTGTTTTGAGAATCGCTTGTCCGTGGATATCGATTCGTGCCTAGGGCAATGGTTCATGAATCAGTAATCAGTGTTTGAGAAACAGTGCATCCAGCATTCAACCGTTTACTTTAAAATACCCGACCGTGTGTTGTGTGTTTATTTACTTTGCGCCGTTATGCTGTCCGATTGTCTGTTTATTTATATGTTTTATTTATCTTTTTATTAGGTAGTTTAGCACAATTGCTACCAATCCGATAGACATTCTCTAAGCACTCGGGTCGAGGTCACCGACTCTTCGATCCGAGGATCCGATAGACGGACAACCGCAGTACTACTCACTACCCCTACATTAAACGAGGTCAAGAAGGTAAAGCATCAAGACAAAGAAACAGTTCAGAGAGCTTTATCTACCCCACCTGTGTTCAGTAGGGATCCGGATTCTGTGTCACCAACAGAGAGGGAAAATATACCAGTAATTCAACCAGAACAAGATAATATGGCTAGTTTGGAGGAGATGGTGCGCCACCTTCAAGAAAGCATGAAAGCGATGCAACAGGATGCCGTCCGTCAGGCAGACTTCGCCAGGCAACAGGCCACAGTTGTAAGAAAACAGGCAGAGACAATTGCTGATTGGAGCAAAGAGATCGAGATCTGCCAGATCAAATTCCTCCCCCACCAGGAGTTCCCAATGCCGGGGAAACGACCAATACTCAGATTGATACAGAACTTCCCACAGGACCACCTCCGCCTCCAGCTCCACCCCAAATCCAACCCCAGCAATCAAAGACACCCACCAACCTACCGGACTCTCCCTTTGAGTTCGAGACTGATCCCACCGCATTAAAGTTGAGCAAGCTTGAGAAGCTGTTCAAGAGATCCCAGGGAGCCAAGACCATCCCTGACATTGAAGATGGATACACAGACGCAGCCGTGACGCTGCCAGATCGGTTCAAAATGCCTCATATCGATCGGTTTGATGGGTCCGGGGACCCCATGGTGCACTTAAGACTGTTTTCGGACGTTCTAAGGCCAATGGGCCTCAGTAGGCTCCAGAAGTTGTCTTTGTTCGGTCGGACCTTGTCAGGAGTGGCATCCGCGTGGTATGCCAAACTAGAAGATGACGTCAAGAGAAATTGGGACGAAATGGCCGAGGCCTTCATCGCGCAATACTCATACAACACGCAGATTGAGATTACGACTCGTGATCTCGAGACAACTAGGCAAGAGCCTAAGGAGAGTTTCTCAGAGTTCGTGACCAGATGGAGGGCCAAGGCTTCGATGATGACCTTGAGGCCTACGGACAAAGACCAGATTCGGATGATTGTGCGCAATCTACAGCCGAAATTGATGCAAAAGATGATAGTAGTCCCATTTCCCACCTTTTCTGACCTACATGAAATGGGGGTGCAGATTGAAGATGCCTTGAAGCAAGGCTGGATTGATAATGATCGGGAGCAGCCCGATTTAACTTTTAATCGCAGTAGCAATGCAGGCCCGAGTGGCGGTACTACTGCAAGAGCTCAGGAAGTGAGCATGGTCACCACTAACCCCCCTCCAAGGAATACGGCAGCTACGCCATTCTACGGCGCGTCCGGAAGCAACCCGCAAACAACCAAATACCCACCCAAGAACACCAACCTTCGCTTCCACTATACATGCCCCTATCCAAAGCTCGGGGTTTTGACTAAGAAAGGGCACTCAAGCCCCCGGAGCCGCTGCCCTACCGTAAAACTTCCCCTAACCATAACTCCGCCAAGCATCGTATGCTCCACCAACAAAGACGGCCACGCATTCCACCGACCAGTGTTATTTGCTACGCCATGAAATCCAGGATCTCATTGATAATGGGGTGATTCTACCTCCGAGAGACCCAACGTTACTACAAATCCTCCCTACATACAACCAAGCTCCACCACCCAAAAGACTCAACTTCATCCACATCGGGGCGTGTCTTACGACCCTAGTATCTACATCACACCTACCATCCGCCCAAACCAGAGGTGTCCTTCCGATTGCACCAACTTGTGCATGATAGGCACCTCCATCACCCAACCTAAGCCAAGGCGGTGACCGCCGAGAACAAAGGAGAGGAGATCCCGGAAAACGAGTTGTTGAGCCAAGTCCGCAGGATTTACAAACTTGCATTGAGAAAACGATAGTCCGAATGACTACATTTTACCGATAGGCCAGATGTGGCGGTGAAGCTTCCACCAGAGGAGAACTGTGTAATCCAAGGAGATAGTCTAGGACAGAAATGGATAGTGTAACAACCGGAGAGGACTTTGCCAACCTTCGGTTTTACTACAACCAAGATCCAGAGGACTCGGCGGTCAACGGTTCGATTATGGGAACAAAGAGAGGCCATCGGGTGGTTAGACGATCACCCAGATGTGATAGAAGAGTTTCAAAGGAGCCCAAGGAGTAGGGCAAGAACATCAAGAACATCCAGAGAGGTTGAAAAGCAAAGTGTATTGTCGAGAGCGCCAAGACGAAGAATTTCGCCGATTGGAGCATCTTGACCGCAGGAATCGCTGAACAACCGGATGTATTGGCACGGCCGTAACAGAAAGGTTTGAGGAATCTGAGAGAGCCAGAAGGCAAAGGCCCATGGGGATCAAACCGTGGTGCACAGAGATGATAATGCTACGAGTACGAGAATGGAAAGTGCATGAGTACGAGAACGTCCATGCCAGAGCCCGACGATGTTTGTCGATTGTCGATGGGATGTGGTGGGAAGATGAGGATCTTTGTCTTGCCCATACGCATTTAAGGCCGGGAAATGATCAACTTGACGGTACTCGTACTGGGGAAATCGACCACATGACTAGGAGGGACGGATTTCAGGCCTCCGCACCTGAAGCAACCAGAGACGTCCGGAAAGGAAAGGGAGGCAGAGAGAAAGAAAGAAAGGCAACTTGAGGATGAGGCCGTATAAAGACAGATGAAAAAGATACAGGCAGACATCTCCATCTGGGGCCGCTATGGCTTCTCGAGTGCATAGGGAGGCCGCTTTTATCGGCCATGGATAAGGCAAAGCTTAATAGAGACAACGCCGTAATGCCTAGTGGGGTTAGTCTTTCCGAGAGGAGCCGCCTGACATTGACGTCACGATATGAATTACCGCCTGAGGGCACGAATCACAACAAGCCACTCTACATCTCCGTAGAGTGTAGAAACAAATGGATACCGGTAGTCCTTGTCGATACAGGGTCCGCCATCAACGTCTGCCCTGCAAGGACAGCTTACGCGATCGGTCTGAAAGTCGCGGACTTTGTACCAACAGTCCAGGTCATCAGGGCATATGACAATACAAGCCGAGAGGTGATGGGAACCGTTAAAATCCAGACCAAGGTTGGCCCGGGACAGCAGGAGATAGATTTTCATGTCTTGGAAGTACCTGCAACTTTCAATTTGTTATTGGGGCGGCCGTGGCTACATCAGGTGAAGGCAGTATCATCTACTTTGCACCAAATGGTGAAATACCCCTATGGGAAGGGAGTAGCCATCGTCTTCAGGAATTCATCGATTCATCCACCACGGGAAGTATCCACGCCTGTTCTGGAGATAGAGCATGGCCTGGAGGACGTATTCATATCAGGTTTTACCTTGGCTGAGGCTCAGGTTGTACAGAACATCATGGCAGCTAGTGAGGGGGTATATATCAGTGCGCAGGCAGTATATCTCATGAACAAGCTCCAACACATCCCCGGGATGGGATTGGGAAGAAGCGGCCGTAAGGGCATTGCAACGTTGGGTCGGCCAAGATAACCCTCACGCCTTCGGCTTGGGTTACCTACCCACCAAGGAAGATTGGGTAAGAAAAGGAAAAGAGATGGCTGGAAGAGCCAAAGCAAAACAGATGGGGAGACCTTTTGAATTGATGCACCGGCCCGTCCGGTAATTTTGAACGGACGTTGTCCGGAAGGGAAGACTTCCCATTCTGGGTTTTCCTGAGCCATGGTCAATAAAGAAGGGAAACGCACGCCGATTCGAGATTTTCTTCGACTTGCGCTTATCTCGGGATGATGTTGTCAAGAGCGTATGACCTGACAGTTGAGACTGAACATAGCAAGGAATTGGAGTCTGCGGACACAGAGTTTGAAATGGGGGTAGCACTGGCATGTCTACTTTCAGATCCTTTGATCAACCAGGTGTGCTTGGGGGACGACTCTTCGGTGTCCATGATCGGAGATGAAACGGCTGCGGGCCAACCACCAGCTATTTTGGATGCATCCATCGCACCCTCCCTTATCTGGCAGTACGAGGAGGGATTTTTATCAAACAAAGACCGGTCGTAGTGAGCCGGAATCGATTCCATCGAAGTCTTGTGAGTCGAATCAGTTCCACTGCGTCGAAGTCTGAGTTCGGTATTCCTGGGAGTGATAACCCGGATGCCACAGTCCTGTCCAGGTCGTCTTTTTCTTTCTCTTTTGAGTCTGTTGTAACAGAAGAATCGGGCGGTTTGGAAGTATCTAATGAGAATGAGGTAACTGTGGTTTCCGAGTACTTTTCTGTGCCTTTGGTTTATTGCTTAAATCAGGACTTTCAAAATTTTGATGAAAACGACGAGGACGAAATTCCTCCGGTTTTGCAACGACTAATTGAACAAGAGCAAGAGAGGTTTGTTAAACCCTTAATTGATGAAATCACTACCGTGAATGTTGGTACTGAGAAGGACCCGCCACCGTCCAGACGGGTCCACGTTGTCTTCGAGGAACGCGAGCGCTTAGTCGCTTTATTAAAAGATTTCAAAGATGTTTTCGTGGTCCTACGAAGACATGCCCGAATCGATCCCGAGATCGTGACAAGACCAGATCCTCTTGACCCGAGGCCCGACTCACAAACAGAAACTCCGAGGATCCGCCGATTGGGCCATTAAGATCAAGGAAGAGGTCACCAGATTGACGCAGCTTCCTGTTGGTATCGGAATACCCGACTTGGTTGGCCAACATTGTTCCAAAGGTCAAAAAGGATGGCGAATCCGTATGTGTGGATTTCAGGATTTGAACAGAGCCATCAAGGATGACTTTCCTTACGCATATCGACGAAGTTGGTAGATTTCACAATGGGCATGCTTTGCTCTCGCTCATGGATGGCTTTTCGTGCTATAATCGATAGTAATGGCACCAAGACCGGAGAAGATCGCTTTACCACCCGTAAGTACATATTGCTACAGAGTGATGCCATTTGGGCTAAAGAACGCTGGGGCTACGTATCAACGGGCTGCAACTACAATATTACATGACATGATCCATAAAGAGGTCGAGGTGTATGTGGATGACATGATTGTCAAGTCCAAAGAAAGAAAGGACCACTACACCGCCTTGCAAAAGTTTTTCCAAAGGATCAGAGAATTTCGGCCATGTTGAATCCTCGTATGTACGCTTGGTGTTACAATGGAAAAATGCCGATTTTTATTACACAAAGGCATCAAGTCGACCCTTCTAAAATCAAGGCCATCTTAGAAATGCCACCACCAATGACTGAAAAGGAGGTGCGAGGCTTTCTGGGTAAAGTGCAATTCATAAGGCGGTTTATCTCAAAACTAACCTTAACTTGTGAACCACTTTTTGGTCTTTTGAAAAAAGGAAAGAAGTTCCAATGGGACGGCCGATGCCAAGCCGCATTTGAACAGATTAAAGAGTATCTACAGAATCCGCCCATATTGTCACCACCAAAGCCAGGAAAACCGTTGATACTGTACTGCAAGAATCGAAACTACATGGGTCAGATGCTCGCCAAGAAGAGTCGAAGACAAAGTGGAAAGGGCCATCTACTATCTCGAGCAAGAAGATGCTAGATTACGAGACCCGCTACACCGCTAGAGAAGGCTTGTTTGGCCTTGGTATGGGCTACTAGGAAGTCAAGGCACTACCTCGTTAACTCACTGTAATGTTGGTTTCACGACTTGATCCCATCAAATATCTTTTCGAGAAACCAGCGCTTACGGGTAGGCTAGCTCGTTGGTTGTTGCTCTCTGAATTTGACCTCAAGTATGTGACGCGCAAGTCCAGAAAGGGAGAGCGGTGGCAGAGTTCCTGTCCGACCACCCGTTGAAGGGATGAAGCGGGTGAGTGCCTAGTCCCAGATGAAGCCATTTTGCACATCGAAAATGAAACTTGATTTATGTACTTTGACGAGGCCAAATCAAGACGGTATGGAATAGGGTGTTGCCGATAGCGCCGACGAGTCCCAGATCCCTTTAGCATTCAAGCTTCTCAAGGTCTCGAACAATGAGGCAGAGTACGAGGCGGTATTGCCGGTCGAAGCGCCCTAGAACTAGGGGCAAGGCGATTGACGTCATTGGAGACTCGAACCTAGTTGTGTCTCAAGCAAAAGGAGATTGGAAAGTAAAGGAGGAAAAGATGATAATATACCACTGCACTCGGATTTGTTAATCCTCGGTTTGAAAAGCTAAGTTTCACTCACCTAGTGAGAGAACAACAAAGTTCGCAGATTCACTAGCAACTCTATCTTCCATGATAGACATCCCGTCGAACTGGATGCGCCCAAAGAATCATTGATCAAAAGTTTGCGCCAAAGATATGAGACAATCTCTGCCATAGTAGAAGTGCAGGACAACAACCCTTGGTATCATGATATATGGAATTTCTTGGAAAAGGAGGCATATCCACTAGGGGCACATGCCAAAGACAAAAGGGCAATCAGAAGAATGGCTGTTCAATTTATCATCTGCGGGGGTAAATTGTACAAGAGAGGTCATCTGGGAATGCACAAGCGGCGTGGAAGTCAAGAATCGGTTACCGATGGAGGCCATCCATGGAGGAGAATGTGGGCGATATGAACGGGTGATGCCGCACGAAAAATTCTCGACAAGGCTACTACCGGGTCTACCATGGAGGAAGATTGTATCGGTTTTGTTCGATGCCACAAATGCCGATTCACGCGAACCGTATGAACATCCCGCCATCAAAGTTATACAACATGACATCACCATGGCCGCTTCTCGGTTTGGGGAATCGATGTGATTGAGTCGCATTCTCAAGGGGTCGAATGGGCATGAGTTTATCTTGGTAGCAATAGACTATTTCACAAAGTGGGTTGAGGCCCAATCTTATGCCGTATTGAAGGCTTCGCACGTCGCGAAGTTTATCCGAAACAACATTATCTGCCGTTATGGAGTCCCGAATGAGATCATTTCAGACAATGGTTCTCACTTCAAGAAAGAGGTGATTGATTTGCTGGAGAAGTATAATGTGGCTTTTCATAAGTCATCCACGTATCGGCCGCAGACCAACGGAGCAGTTGAGGCCGCCAACAAGAACATCAAACACATACTGCAGAAGATGGTGGAAACTTACCGGGACTGGCCAGACAAATTGCCATTCGCTCTATGGGGCTACCGGACTTCAATTAGAACTTCGACTGTTGCAACTCCCCATTCGCCGCTCTATCTGATGGAGGCCGCTCTACCGATTGAGATTGTGGTTCCATCGCTAAGTAGTGGCCCGAGTGTCGATAGCCGAGGCAGATTGCCAGAGTAGGTTCGAGGAACTCATGCTCTTTGATGAAAGAAGGTCGAAAAGCACTGCACATGTCCAAGGTTACCCTAGCAGATCGCCTGCTTTCAACAAGAAGGTTAAGTCCAGAATTTGAAGGAAGGAGATTTGGTGCTCAAAGACAATCGAGCTCCCATCCACGCACCCAAGGGGCAAGTTCGACCTAATTGGACGGGTCCTTATATCATCAAGTCTATCCGGTCGTGGAGCCGTGGTTCGATGGACCTAGATGGCCTAGAGTTCTCCCAACCGATCAACATGGACAAGCTGAAGAAATATCACCCCTGAGAGGCTCGCTAGGCCGAAAACCCGGAAGGGCGACCTAGGCAAAATTCAGAGCACAAAAAAATAGAAAATATAAAAACTGAGCTCGCAAGGTTGAAAACCCGCAAAGGGCGGCCTTGGCAAAAGTTAGAGCGCAAAAGGAGAGTGAAAATACTCGAGTGAACCCAAGCCAGAACTACGTAAGGCTTGATTCCCATCCTTGGGATACGTAGGCAGCTTCATCCCGAAGTTCAGCCATAAACATTTTCCCCGATCAGCTTTGTCTATTTGATCATCTTGGTCATCTTTGTCCATCAGCATTCATCGCAATCTCCGGTGCAGTGTTATTCAGACTAGGGCAACTTTCCGTTGTTATGCATACCGGCACCATTCAAACTAGGGGCAATTTTCCAATTGCAGGAGTCTGGGGTTGCACATTTCAGTGACAAATTTCAGGCGTGTCCAGTTCTGATCCATATCGAAAATAGTTTTGAGAAGTTTTAATAAAGATGACTTTGTTCAAATAAATCTTTTTACAACTAAGACCATTTACGACCAAAACGGAAAATTTTCAAGACACAACCTTCAATTTCATTGATTTCAAATAGAGTTCTCTTGCTCTTGCATACAATTGAAGTTGCTTTTTATTACATTCATAAGGAAAACTTGAAAGTACTAATAAAGCAATAAATTTGGGGCATGGTCAAGTCAAATGTCCTCGCGCCTCCCGTGAGTGGTCGAAGCCTCTCGATGCCAAAGTGGGCCCTCCTGCCTCTTCATTAAGCCAATCCAAGCACTCATCGACAAAGTGCAATCGAAGCGGAGCGGGGCCAGAGCTCTCTCGCCCTCCATGCCGTGGCATACCGCCACCGTGAGCCTCGGATTAGAATGCGGTCGCATTTCTATCCTTCCGGCGGGCAAGTCTGATCATGACCAAACTGGCGCAGGATACGGAATGGGAAGTAGAAAACACAGTGAGTCAAGCCAATCAATTGGATCCTCGGCTGACGGGTCATGTCAGAACTCATCATTGGGAGATTGAGCCAAGGGCACCGCCAAGCAATGCGATCTGCGGACAAACTGCACATCCACTCAAACCACCAACCTTCATCAAGGGCGTCAACTAGGCGTTGTCTGAAGAAATAGCCGCGCGCTGAATATGCTGGGCAAGAGTCCACAACCTTCAGTTTATCCATTAACCACACCTGGGGAGGGATGAAAAATGAGAGAATAAAGAATAGAGAGAAGTACGATGAGAGAAAAAGTAAGAAAGGGGTTTTTGTGAGAAAAACCGAGCCTGAGGGCCGAGTGATGTAAGCAAATATTAAAAAGTGAGATGGGGTGGGAAACGTTACTTGCAGTAGTAGTGGACTCCCTGCTAATCTGATCGTCTCTCGACGATAAAAGGCGTCTAAGCCCAGCAGTGTCTCAGCCAGGACCATGGCAATGCAGCTTTTGCCCTCCTTCAAGCCTCGTGCAACTTCAATCAACCGGACACTGGATCCTCCGGAACCAGAGACGAACAGAAAATGAGATAGCATGCATAGACAGAGGGCGTGCCGTCGAAAGCCTTGCCAGTGATGGTCGCCACGATCACCAGTCTCAGAAAAACGACAGACCAAGCTCGGAACATCTAGTGTCCCGTCACAAATCAAAGAACGAGCATCGGGTATTGAGAGCCCACACATTTGTCCTAAGGCTTGAGCCAAAAACGAAATTGGGGCAGATTTCCTCATTGCGCCCAGATTCCATTAGAGTTTGGAAATCTTGAAAGTGGGACACACTTCTTGCCCGCTAAAGCTAAAGACATGTGTTACCGGGTTCCGTAACCTTGCCGCATGGAGGAACGGAAAATGCGGGTGCGCAAAAGTGAAAGTGAATAGTGCGTTTATGCCGAAAGTCCGAAATTCAAATTTTTCCGAGCCATCCAGGTTGTTAATCCAAGTTGCGAGATTTTGAGCAAGAAATTCCTCCATTTGGAGTCAATCAGTGTGGAAATGAAGAAAACCACGAGGCTAAGATCTTTTGTAGAGGATAAGGTTGAGTGGAGGACACATGTCAACATTCTGCTGGTGCAGACAGTCTACAGCCGACCGGCAGTAAATAGTGCCGACCGGCCACAATTTTGTGCCGACCGACCAGATTATGTGCCGATGACCATCCTCCCCGGCCGATGGTCCTTGTGTCCAGTCGATGGTCTTCCCCATGTGTTTTCTAAGCCGTTCATGCTGAATATTGGGGAATTCCACCACTTATAGCACTCTCCGGTGATTTGATTCCCACCGAGTCGTGCATTTGTTTATCGAGTTGTTGTATATTTGCTTATCGAGTTGTATGTCACTCACTTTAAGTCTTTGATGTGTCTATCAAGTTGTGCTTGCACTTGGCTAGTCTGTCGAGTCTTTGATTTGCTTATCGAGTTGTAAGTTGGTTCACTACCTGGTTATTACGATGCGATGTTTTGTTTTCAAAAAAAAAAAAACAGTTTCAATTTCATTCATATTGTCATGTGATGCCTTGCGATGCGATGCACACAAGCGCAACACCTTTTCAAGCAAATAGCTGTTCCATTTCCATCATGTGTTTTTGTAAAAACCCGCAATTTCAAAAGAATTTAAACCTGCCTGACGCAGTGCAATGTGCTCAAACTCCTAGTAAAAAAGGAATGTAAAGCAGAAGGCAGCGGGGTAACAGAATACCGGATTGGATACCGAAAACCTCCCCTTGCAATCAGAGTACCTTTCATGCCCTTGTCCGGGCTGATTACGAGGTCTGGCACCTTCGTCACTCAAGAACAGTGCGGGAAAGTACACTTCTGAAATGTTAATGGATCTTCGAGCTAATTTCAAGCCATGACTTTTGTGAACAATGCTCGGAACATGCGAAGGATGTCCCTTCTCGTATCCTTTTATGTCTCGTAAATTTCAAAAGAAATTGTTTCAATTATACTGTGTTGCAGTACGTTGCATTTCAACATCATGTTTTACCATGTTCAATTTCAAGTTCCTTTCTCTATACACATTGCATTGTATGCGTGCTTTGCTTTACTGACATGTGTTCAAATACCTTCTATACACATTGCATTGTATGCGTGCTTTGCTTTACTTACATGTGTTCAATTACCTTCTATACACATTGCATTGTATGCGTGCTTTGCTTTACTTACATGTGTTCAATTACCTTCTATACACATTGCATTGTATGCGTGCTTTGCTTTACTGACATGTGTTCAAATACCTTCTATACACATTGCATTGTATGCGTGCTTTGCTTTACTTACATGTGTTCAATTACCTTCTATACACATTGCATTGTATGCGTGCTTTGCTTCTTGACATGTGTTCAAATACCTTCTATACACATTGCATTGTATGCGTGCTTTGCTTTACTTACATGTGTTCAATTACCTTCTATACACATTGCATTGTATGCGTGCTTTGCTTTACTTACATGTGTTCAATTACCTTCTATACACATTGCATTGTATGCGTGCTTTGCTTTACTGACATGTGTTCAATTACCTTTTATACACATTGCATTGTATGCGTGCTTTGCTTTACTGACATGTGTTCAATTACCTTTTATACACATTGCATTGTATGCGTGCTTTGCTTTACTTACATGTGTTCAATTATCTCACTATACACATTGCATTGTATGCGTGCTCTGCTTTACTATGTGTGTTCAATCACACTTTTCTATACACACTGAATGCGTTGTCACGCACTGTCGATTGCATTGTCATAGATATTGCTAACAGTGTCATACCTGCTAAGTTTGTTTTCTTTTCAGGCACGATATTGTATGTACGGCTCATTTGAGGCCGGTGAAACCGGACGAACCGCGCAGGTATTGTATCTCCCGAGTTGAGACGTATTGAGAATGCCATAATTCTCTTACACCCTTTCTGCATTGTAATGTAGACTGATGTATGCTAGCTTGTAACTGTTGCATGTGTGCTCCATTACGGCTTCCTTTGCATTTTCATGAGTTATGCTAGGCTTCTTGCATTTTCAGTTGCATTTTGCCCCTGCCCTCGGGCGCATATCTTGTTTGCCTTGTATGCTTGTCCAAGTCTTCGGCCTTGTCAAAGATGGGTCGTCTCTGGGCTTTGACATTCACTCCCGTCATTGTTATGACTTGAAGTTCTGTCAAGAGAACAGCTGTAGACACCCCATTTTTGACCGTCCTCAAGACTTGGACATCACCGCTTGAACACCCGGTGATTATCCATGTTTGTGTTCGTTTTGAGTTCCCGGAGGTCCCTGGCCTGCATGCCTCGGGATCTCTTAACGGTTTGTTACGTGCTTGGTTTTCCACCAAGGCTTGTGTGTGTTGCATTTGAGGGTAGGGGAAGGCTTGTTAGCCATCCCTAGAACCCACCGGCTGCCTCACACCTCCACCGGCTCTCCCTAGTAGCCATCGGCACTATTTTATTAAAATCCTTGGCCGATCGGCACTGTATGATGCCGGGCGGCACATTTTTGTGCCGGTGACTGTTTTGGCCGGCCGGTGACCCTTCTGAACCCCTCTGAGGATGGTGCATGCCAGCTGTGCCAGCTGGATTACACCATCACCACTCCTCGTACGAGGGATTGAACCCTTTGCACCCTTGACCCTTCTTGAAGCTTCTAGAAGCTTGAACCCTTGGCCAAGCTTCCCTTGGAAGCCAGGAACCCCTTGCACCCTTTGGCCTTACTTAGCCATTAAGTTTTAGCTTAGTTTTGGCCTATATATACTTGCATTCATCTCCATTGCTTGAGGTTAGAAACTTTAGGTCAAAAACCAGAGCTTAGGCATATATTCTCTGATATACATCCATATATATCTATATCTCCCTTCTCCCTCCTTGTGTGTGTGTGTTTTGGGACCAAATAGTGTGATTTACCTTACTTTTGCACTAAAACACACACCCTTACACCTTAGCTCGAGATTGGGAGGCTTGGAAGGTTGTTTGAGGTGGTTTTGGACTGGTTTTGAGCATTAAGGAGGCTGCAACCTTTGTTCTTCAAGTGTTCTTCAAGGGTAAGCTTGTTGCTTTAGATTCCCCATTCTTGCAACCTCTTTCTACCCTCTTTACTTTGTGTTTTTGAGTTTGTGTTTAAGATAAAAAAAGTCTTGTTTTTACTTGTTCTTGAACCTTCATTAAGGTCATTTCATGGTTTGAGTTAAGCCTCATCACTTTAAGCCTTGTTTGGCCATCTTTGGTGCCTTTTTCTTAGGCCTTTTGGTTTTGGTGTTCTTTGATTTTCTCACCACTGAAAACCAGTGGGTTTTCAGTGGTGAGGATGATATTTTCGAGTCTCATTTAAGGGAGAGACACCCCTCTCCCCTTGGTCCTTTATTTGCCTTTGTTTTGGGCTCATAGCATAGCATGTGTGCATGTTTGCATTTGGCTTCATTTCAGGACTTTTTGGGCTGTTTTAGGTCATGTTTGATCTCTGTTTTTGGTTGGAATTATAGCCTCTAACATGCTTCTCACACTTCCTTTGAAATGCTCTTTTATGCCTAAAAGCATGCCATATGTTTAAGCCTTATTTCGTGCACATCTTAGCTTGATTTCATGAAGATATGAGTATCATCTTGTCATGCATAAGGGCTGTGAGCCACTGTTTTGGCCATGTTTGACATGCTTAGCATGGTTGCCTTGCTTATTGGCTTGTAGGCCTTGCTTCTATGGAGTTCTAGCATGCTTAACCTATCTTTATCTCATGATTTGGCATCATCTTAGACCCTATTTCAGTCCATCAGTCATGTTTGTATGTTGGCATATGTGGCTTAGTTCATGCTTTAAGGGTGTGCTCTTGTATGCTTTAAAGTAGGCCTTTGCATGCTTACATGTTTAGTGCATTTTTGGGGGTGCCATGAAGGGGGTTTGGGTGCTATTTTGTATGCTAAAAAACCTGTTTTGGTTGCCTCACATGTGCCATGATTGGTCTTGTTAAGTGGTGGTTCAATGTCTCACTTTGTGCTTTAGCCTTGAGCCTTATGGCTTGCATGCTTGTGTAGCATTTTGTCCATGTTTTGAGGCATGTTTTGCCACTGATTTAGGGGGTTTTGAGGGCTGCCTCATTGAGCTTAGCCCATCTTTGCATGCTCATATCATGGTTGTTGCATGTTTGATTGATGAAACCTAGTATACATGCTAGTTCCATGTTTAATTAGTCCATGTTGCATGACATTTGTACCTTGCATACTTTAGCTCTTTGCATGCCTAACATGATAGGTTGCCTTGCATTTGAGGCATGTTGCATGAATTGCATTCCATGGTTTGGTTTGGGGTTGTCAAACCAAGCATGAAGATTGAGAGGAGTTCACACTTGAGTGGTGAAACCCGTCTCCATCCTTAAGTCCCTAAGGCCCTTGATCTCCATATGATAGGGACTTAGTCTTCATTTGTTTGTGTTGCATGCATTTTCATATCAAAAGAGCAATCTTGATTCCTTAGGCTATCATGCATCAAATGCATAATTGATGGCCCTAGAACCAAGGGTCTTACCTCCTTGAGTCCCCAAGCATGATAGGAGGCAATGACCATGCTTACATGTCCCCAAAACCCATGCCTTGCATTCTTTGTCTTCTTCTTCTTTGTCAATCTGTCTCTGCGCAGGGACTTTACCGGCCGGCAGTTTAATGTGCCGATCGGCACTTTATTTGTGCCGGTAATCACCACAAGCAGCCGATGGTCAAAAGAAGCAGCCGATGAGCTCTTCCCTCAGCCGGTGGGGTACTTCAGGCCATCCGGGAGGCATCCTGAAACTTTGGGAATTTTTGGAGAGGCAGGGCAGTAGAAACAGAAGCAGCAATGCCATGGCACGGGCTTTCCGGGCGAGTCGCGACGAGCATGCATCATTCGCGCATTCCGAGGCAGGGCTGAGGCTCCATTTTTTTTATTTGTTTAATTTAATTTTAGTAATTAGAATTTGTAATATTTATTCATTTATTCTTTGGACTGTATTATTATTTTGGTCCCTCCGAGTGAGGGCGCAATTGTAATAAGTGTGGGTGAGTGGCATGTATGTCTTCCAACCCCCATTTCTTTCTCCCTTTTATTTACCCGCTTATGTTGGTAGATTAGGGCACATTTAAATTAGCATACCTTATGCAATGCATGTGTGCATTCATGCATTTGTTTACATGCATCGGGCTCGGCACATCATGCAAACTGCATCGTACTTTCAATTCCAAATTGAATACGTGATAGTTGTTACATCTCATGTGCCATGTTTAGGGTTAGCCGAGCTTGTTTAGATTGCACCCCTGTATGTGATGCATTAGCCATTTAAACATGAACTAGGTCATGCATGTTTTGCTCACTAGTTTCTTGTTTTGGCACGGAGTACAATGTAAGTTTTATGCTTTAGCATGTCGCATGCGTGTGAATGTTAACATGACAGTATATCTACCATGCGGCTAAGTGCTTATGTGATAAACTGTTTGAATGCCTGTGGGTGGAGGTTGGATTGCCTAAGTTGGAACAACTCGTTGAAATCCGTATTTTAGCCTACTTGCGAGTAGCAAAATCTAACACGTTTTTCGAGACAAAACGGATATGCAATGTTTATTTCCAAGTTAGGTAATCTAGTCTATACTTTTGTGTTGTGCGCATCACATAGTAATTCTAGGTTAATAACCGGAATAAGAACGCATAAAGTTTTCAAAAACGGATATCACGGTTAGTAGAGGCGGTCTTGACGAGGCGAAAGGGGGTGCTCATAGCTGACCTTCCCCGATCGTACCCAAGCTCCCGAGCCAAGACCACTTTGGTGATGACGGACACGTGGCCTTTGGCACCGAGTCAGGGTTTCCTAAATTTCCCATTTTAAATATTTAGGTGGCGACTCTGTAATCTGGCAAAGCAGTCCATGTTTGGCACTACTTTTCAAAACATCTGTTTTCTCAAACGATTTGCCGGATTTGGACTCTTTGGTTCAGATTTAGAACCGACACAAATCGAGTCCGAACTGTAGAGCGAAGCCCACGGGCGCGTCTACAGATCCTATGGTACATATCTGGCTTTTCTTGGATGTCCTGAAGCCGATGGGTCTGACTAAGCCACAGAAACTCTCTCTGTATGGAAGAACCCTGTCAGGTGTAGCAGCCGCTTGGTATGCCAAGTTAGAGAATCCAGTGAAGCAGAACTGGGAAGAGTTGGCTGAGGCCTTTGTCGATCAATATTCTTACAATACCCAAGTTGAAATGACCATGCAAGAGCTTGAAACAACTCGCCAGAACCTAACAGAGCCTTTCATAGAATTTGTTGCAAGATGGAGAGCAAAGGCAGCACAGATGACAGATCGGCCTTCCGAGAGGGATCAAGTGCAGATGATGGTGCGAAACCTCAAGCATGATATGTTGCAAAAGTTGATAGTTGCTCCACTATCCACTTTCAAAAGTTTGCATGAACTGGGGGTTCAGGTTGAGAATGCGTTCAACAATGGGATCATTCCCAGAACAAGTGAACCGACAAGGAGGGCGATTTCAGGGAGTACCAATGCTAGTAGTAGCATTATTCCCAAACCCACCGAAATCAATACAGTCACCACAGCCGACCCTTTTGCCAATCCAAGCCTACAAACCGTTGACCCAGCCCGAGCTCAGGGCAGAACTTTCACTCCCCTCTATATGAGCCTGACTAGCGCACTAAAAGTCTTGATGGAAAGAGGGTATCTCAAACCCCTCGATCCTCAACCTCTGTTTGACCCACTCCCAGCCAGACACAACCCCTCCAAGTACTGTATGTACCATAAGCAGCGCAGTCATGGCACCAACCGTTGCTACCGCCTTCGTCATGAAGTCGAAAATCTCATCGACAACCGGACGATAGCTCTACCTTCGGACCCCAATGACCAAGTACCTCATCCACATCTCAATCTAATCCACACACTGGCCGTCCCTTACGACCCCAGTGTATACATCACTCCAACCCATTTACCCAAACCGGAAGTGTTCATTCCAGTCAGCATGGACTTATGTATGATGGATGCACCTGGACCCCAATCATCTCAAACCCGTGAGCCCACTACTTTTGAGCTCATGAGAATGATCGAAGATCTTCAGAGAACTGTGGCAAATTTATCCTTTGGGATATCAGCTCCGTCATCGACCACACCACATACTCGGAATTTCACGACAAAAGGCTCCCCAATCTTGGGACAGGTTGTATTACAAGAAGGCCAATCCCTTGGCAAAGTGGAGGCCAGTGGTAAGAACAAGGTAGGGGCAGGCATTGATCCCCATGAACACCTTCTGTGGGCTGTGGAGGCTTTGAAAGCGAAAGGGCTAAACAAACAGCAAGTGCTCGCAGTTGTTGCAAAGATTGTGGAGGATACTTTCGTCAATCAGAATGAGAGCAGTTTGAAGCAAAGGGAAAATCGGGAGAAGGGTCGTCGTACTAGAAACGATCTTTTGAGCTCTAATCCTACACTCGGAAGAGATCAACAAACCAGGCCAGCACCTACCAATCCCTTTGCTGGTGCGTCCAGCAAAAATCCAAAAACTTTGAAGTACCAACCCTGAGGTCAGAGGGTCTTCCACGCCCTCTATATGCCTTTGTCCAAAGCTCTCCAAATCCTTGTTGGACAAGGCCATCTCAAACCCTTTGAGCCTCGCCCTCTCGCGAATCCTCTTCCGGCTACGCATGATGCTGCCCAGTACTGTGCCTTCCATCAACAAACTGGTCATGGCACTTACAATTGCTTTCGTCTTCGCTACGAAGTGCAAGATTTGATTGACAACGGGGTCATTGCCGCGCCAAGCTCGGCAAAGTCTATTGGCACTGGATTGGTGAACTTGGGGGATAATGTGACCATGTGATCGGGGGATGAACCAGCTGCGGGTGGCGCTTGATTTACTCCAGACGTGGGAATGGCATGCACTGTTTTGAGCAATATGCAAATACTAGTTTTTGTACTTTCTGACTTGGGTATTGGGTCAGTTTTGTTGTTTTGTATATAGTCAGTCTTTTTGTACTGAGTTAGTCAGGGTCTGTCTTGTTGTATCGAGTCAGTCCTGTTGCATTGGAGTCGGGTGATTCCGGGGGTGTTACCTCGGACATCACCATCTTGTTTTGTGTTTGTCTTTTTGCTTTCTTTTGAGTCTGTTTCTGCCTTGGAGCCAGTTATGCCAACAGATCTGAATGAAACAGCAGTGATTTTCACACTCTTGTGTTTGCTTCTGCCTTGCGCCAGTTGTGCCAGAAGTTTGAATGAAACGTCAGTGCATTTCATCTGCTCTTTTGTGCCTTTAAGTCATTGTATTGACCTAAGTTTTTCAAAACTTTTCGAACAATGTGTTGAAAACAAAGAGGAAGGAATTTCTCGGGATTTGTAAAAATTTGATCAAGTGAGAGAAAGAGAGGCATGCTAAGCCCTTAATGATTGAGATCATGTTTGTTAATGTGAGTATTGAGAAGGATCCTGGCTTGATCCAGATTGGTTCCGCATTGTCTTCAGCGCGAGCGACTAGTCGCTTTCTTAAAAGATTTCAAAAAATGTTTTGTGCGGTCCTGCGAAGACCTGTGTGGAATCGCTCTTGAGATTGTGCAGCTTAGGATCGCTCTCAGCCTCGAGATTCAACCTTTTTGTTCTCAAAACCTTGAACTTGGGTTCAGAATGTTCAACGGTCAACCACAATGTAAGGCCTATGTGGCCAGATTCAAAGCAGCCCTTGAACTAGAGGCAAGAAAGTTAGATCAAGAAGGTCGGACGTCCTCAAAAAAAAGCTTGCAAAGCTGGATGAGAAGCACCCCTCGGACTAGGGGCAAAAAATGTCAGATACGCTTGAAGAGTCAAAGATGAGTCTTTTCTGCAAACCAGGGAAGACTGGCAAGAATGCCAAATCCCAGAGGGGGGAAAGAAGAAAGTATTGCTGAAGGACAACCAAGTTCCTATCCACAACACTAGGGGCAAATTCACCCTCAATTGGATGGACTTCTACATCATCAGCGAACAGCAGCCATTCTTTTGGATTCAGATGGCTCCAAGATCTTAAACCATTCAACATGGACAAAGCTACACTTTTACCCTTGAGAGGCTCGCTGGGCCGAAAACTCGGATAGGCGACCCAGGCAAAAGTTAGAGCAAGAAAAAGAACAAAAAGAACAAAAAAAAATAAAAATGCAAAGAATGAAAAAAAGAAAAGAAGAAAAATGAAGAAAATGAAACAAAAATATGAAAAAGAAAAAAGAAGAAAAGAAATGAAAAGAATCGAAAAGAAAAGAAAAACAAAGCTCGCAAGGTTGAAAACCCGGAAGGACGGCCTTGGCAAAAGTTAGAACGTAAAAGGAGATGTTAATACCCGAGTGTACCTTAACCCTCGAACTACGTAAGGCTTGATTCCCATCTTTGGGATACGTAGGCAACTTCATTCTGAAGTCCAGTCATAAAACACTTCAAATTCGACTGTGTTCATGTGATGGTTCTGGTCATCTTTGTCCTCTCTGTATCCGAGAGCTCGGTTGTGATCGTCACCTTGAAAACCAGTTACAGTGTGCTGCGGTGCTATTCAAACAAGGGGCAACTTTTCATTGCCATACAGCGCGCTGCGGTGCCATTCAAACAAGGGACAAGTTTCCGTTGCCATGTAGTACCGTTTAGACAAGGGGCAATTCTCCTTCGGATATGAGGTTGTGCATCTCGAGAGTAGGTTCGGTGCTCATTGAGCAGTGGCCGTTTGCAAAAACAGTTTTGAGAATTTTTACTGAGGTTGACTAATTCTCTCGAAAATTATTCCACTTTTCCAAAACTTGACCATTTTTTGGACCAAAAAAGGAAAATTTTCAGTGCTCATAACCTAACTTGCATGATTTCAAATCAGAAAATCGAACAAGTGTGTTAATCTAACCCTCATATTGGTCAACTTTGTTTTAATAGAAAAAAAAAATGGTCAAAATGATGAATTAGGGGCACAGTTAAGTCAGGTGTTCTGTCTTTTTTCCATTGTCAACATACTTGCCAGAAAGGGCACTCTACCTGCCAGAAAAGGGCATAACTGAAGCTAACAACAAAGGGCTGAAAGCTCTCAACATCCTCCAAGCGACGAGGTATCAAGCCAAGTGCGAAGCATGAACTGGAATGGATTAAGATATTCCACTTCCTCGTCTGGACACATTTGATCATGTCCAAACTCCCGTGAACATCGTCGATCGATATCGGTCAGATTTGCTACACACCCAGTTGTAGCGCAACCCCTCTGCGGGAAAGGTCACTGTTGTGAGCAGAAGAAAAGAATCTAGCAGAATGCTAGGGGCAGGAGCCCGCAACTTCCTGTTTATCCATCAACCACCCTGGGGAGGGATGAAAAATGAGAGGTTGAAGAATAGAGAGATGTGCGATGAGAGAAAAAGTGAGAAAAGGGCTTTTTCAGAAAAATAGAGATTGAGTACCAGAGTGATGTGAGAATCACAAATGAGAAAGGGTGGGAAACAATACTTGGAGAAACTGGCTCCTCGTGCACCGAGAGGTCTCTTGCCTTTATAACACAGTTGAGTGTTGTGTTTGTGTGTTTTGTTTATTTCGATTCTTGTTTTAAGTGGTTTGAGTATCAATAGATGTGTTTAGGTTGTTTTGCCGTGTTTTTCCTTTGTTGAGTTGTGTTTAGGTTGTTTTACCTTGTTTTTCCTTTGTTGAGTTGTGTTTAGGTTGTTCTACCTTCTGTTTCCCGTTGTTGAGTCGTTTTGGCTGTGGTCAGTTGTAGGCTCAATACCCGATTGAAAACCCTTTTCTCATCTCACTTTCAAAAAATCGTTTTGTGCTCAGAGTACCGTGCCATTCTCCACATTTGTGTGAAACAGAATTTGTTCTTTCATAAAACCACAGGGTTCAACCCAGGTCATATGAGAATAGTAAAGACCATGACCTATCTGAAGCTATATAGGTTCCAGACTACAAAGCAAAAGAAATGGGGAAAATTTTGAGCATCTGAGTGTGTTTCACCTTCAGAAAATTCTAAGATTGCATTCCATATGCACCTCCTCAGGCCTTGTTAATGCTACCGAAGTATGAGTGCGCCTCTACCTCAAGTGTAAGCCTGCTTCAAGTCAGAATGACAGTCCAAGCAGTACATGTGGTTTTCACATGCAGATGTTATCTCTTGCCAACATAAACAGGGTGTCCCCTTTTCGAGCTGAGCGTGTTGCAAAGTCCTCTGAGAGGTAAATTGGAGACACCAGAGTACATGTTTGATGCCCCTCTATTGCATAGAATGTGCACTTTTATATACATTTTTGCTGCATGCGTGCCGCGCATCGTTATGATTCATGCATAGAATATGCTTGCTTTCGATTCCGCATAGAATATGCTTACTTTCAATGTTGCATAGAATATGCTCCTGTTTCATACATGGAAAATGCCCCCATATTTGCATAGAAAATGCTCGTATCTTTTGCATAGAAAATGCACCTCATTTGCATAGAACATGCATTACATCGCGTTGTCTTGTGCACATTATATTTTTGTATCACTCACGCTATCTTGTGCACTTACACTTTGTATCTCAATCGCATTGTTTTGTGCTGTTTATCACTCGCGCTTTCTTGCGCATCGCACTGTTTTGTGCAGTTTATCACTTGTGCTTTCTTGCGCATCGCACTGTTTTGTGCAGTTTATCACTCGCGCTTTCTGGCGCATCACACTGTTTTGTGCAGTTTATCACTTGCGCTTTCTTACTCCTTGCACTGTTTTGTGCAGTTTATCACTTGCGCTTTCTTGCGCATCGCACTGTTTTGTGCAATTATCGCACTGTTTTGTGCAGTTTATACTTGCGCAACCTCGCGCACCACACCTGCACTTGTTAGTGCATTGTATCGCGCTATCTTGCGCACCTCACCTGCACTTGTTAGTGCATTGCATTGTGCTATCTTGTGCACCTTACCTCAATCGCACTATTTTGTGCATTTACCCTGCTTGTACTGTTTTGTGCACCTTTAGCTCGCACTGTCTTGTGCACTTGTATCGCACTATTTTGTGCATTCACCCTGCTTGCACTATTTTGTGCACCTTCAGCTCGCACTGTCTTGTGCGCCTGTATTGCACTATTTTGTGCATTCACCCTACCCGCACTGTTTTGTGCACCTTTAGCTCGCACTGTCTTGTGCACTCACTTGGTCTGGGAGACCTTAAATCCTGCACCTTTATTCGCACTGTCTTGTACACTCTCTAGTCTAGGAGACCTTAAATCCTCTAAAGGTGCAATTCATTTGGTGTTGGTCGTGCCCGAACGACTTCCGGTGGTTTGGTATAGCCACCTGCCTGTGTTAGCAGTGAGTTCCTAGGAGATCAACTGAGATGGTAGAAACTAGAGTTCGAATGGCTTATGCCTAGAACGCAAAGGTTCAGGATTTCCGAGACTAAAGTCCGGTTTAAATACTTAGGGGTATATCCTCCGCTTGAAATCTGTATGGCAGCCCCACAGATTGAGATAGCATGTGTATGCGCCTCAATTCTGGATACTGAACCAACCTAGTCTGTCACCCTGTTGGAGAATAGGGAAAGCTGCGACCATAGTCAGGGAGAAAAGTAGTACTTGCGGTTCAACCGAGAAGAAGGGGAAGATTCTCACATCAGCATGAGGTAGGACATTGCCGAGGTAAGTCATTGCCAATTGCCCCTGTAAGGTACCTTCACCTTTTAGTTATTACATTGCATTTTAGCCGCTACATTACAGTGCTTTGCATAAATCCTTAATTTTCAAACCGGCTTCGTATAGCGTATAAGTCCAATTATCAAACTGGCTTCACATAGCGTATAAGTCCAATTATCAAAATCGGTTAACAATAGCAGGTGCACCTGTTTGTTCACACCACCCAAATCGGCTTCGCGTAGCATATAAATCCAATTATCAAAATCTTCCTGCATAACATTTTGCATCCTGCCCCTGAACTACGCTGGTTTGATTCCTTGCAAAGGGATACGTAGGCAGCCTGCGGGTTCAACCAACTGCATCCGTATGTTGTTTATTTGTCCAAGTCTTCGGCCTTGTCAAAAATGGGTCGTCTCTGGGCTTTGACATTCACTCCCGTCACTTCTTGACTTCCGAGTTCTATCAAAGAGGGGCAACTGTAGACACCCCATTTTTGACCGCCCTTAAGACTTGGGCACTACTAATGGTTTACTCGGTGATGAAGGTGCACAGGGCAAAGGTTCAGTTTCTTCAGCAAGGAGAGAGTCAAATCTCAAATTCATACCCCTTTTGGACCAAAACAATCTTGATCAAAATATTTTAGACCTTGAAACCCTCTCTTTCAAAATGTTTTGAAAATAAAGTTCCTACGATGTTCCGATGTTCGCATTTCATTAAATGTTGTGCTTTTCGGTAAACCGAGCAAGGACAAAGTAAAAATAAATGAAAAAGAGATGAAATCTTTGAAAAATCTTTCAAAACACTTTGTTTAGGGGTTTAGAGTTGAAGAAAAGAGGAAAGGAGAGAAGAAAACTAGTTTGGGAGAAGTTCGGCATGAATTCGGGTAGGAACAAAACTGTGCGGCTTCACCAAAACAAGCATAACTTTTTTCATAGTTGGAATTTTGATGCAAGGCTGGTTCCATTGGAAAGATAACTTCCGGGGCTTCAATTTGGACACAAGAATAACCTGAAAGGAGTTCATATGAAGGATTTATGGCCATTTGAAGTTGGACCTAAAAAGTAGAATTTTTCTACCGACCAAGAAAACTAGCTGGCCGACCAGAAAAGGTGGCTGGCCGACCACTTCCTCCTGAAAAAGTGGTCAGCCGACCAGAAAAGTGGTCTACAGGTCCCAAACTCAGATATTTATCTTCTAGCTGTCTTCCACAACCTCCAACTGTCCCATAGACAGATATTTTCGAGCCAACTCTCATTTTTGCTATATATGAGGCTATATCTCTCATTTTCAAGGGGCAATCATCTTGGAGAAGCTTGGGAGCTTCTCACTCTAAAAAGTCTCTCTCTCTCTCTCTCT
Organism: Camellia lanceoleosa; assembly: GCA_025200525.1. NCBI lineage: Eukaryota > Viridiplantae > Streptophyta > Magnoliopsida > Ericales > Theaceae > Camellia > Camellia lanceoleosa. Next base: position 60,678,854 of record CM045763.1, read on the forward strand.
ACAACTTCTAGGGCTGAATCTCTGCCCCTCTCTCTATATACTCCACTCCCTTGCCTATTTTGTGCATAGAAGTGCTTGAAAGTGAAGAAATGCTTCTAGTTTGCCTAGGCATCCTTCATCAAAGTTAACCACCATTGGGCTGAGGTTCTTTGAGGATCATTTTGAGTTTCAAAAGCTGGTCTTGGCTCAGATTTTGGGCTAGTTTTGCAGTGCTTCAAGGGTAACACACTTTTTCCCTTTTTTAAGCTTTATTTTGATCTATCTCTTAGCCTTATTTGCATGCATATTTGAGCTTTGTTATCAACTAAAAAAAGTCTTTTTTTGAGGTCCTTTACATGTTTGTTTAAGGTCATTTTTCTGTTGGGGGTCATCTACCCTCTTGCATGCTTGTTTTCACCTTGTTTTGAGCCATGCACCTAGACCTTTGCATTAAGCTTTGTTTGCCCTTTTGACCACTGAAATCCAGAGGATTTTCAGTGGTTATTATGTATTTTTGAGAGCCAAAATCAGAGAGGGATGACCCTCTCACCCTTTATTTTATTTTCTAGCATATATGGCCTAACAAGGGAACCCATGTGTGCATGCTTCCAAGCCATCTTTTAAGACATTTTTGGTGAGTTTTAGGACCTGCATGAGCTCTATCCAGAGCTGTTTTTGCCATATTAGGTGTTCCTCTTGCATGTGTAGAATAACCCTCTTCATAGCATATCAAAGGAGCCTATACTTGCATTTTTCCTAGCCTCATTTTAGGTCCTTTTCAGTGAGTTTTAAGGCCTGCATAACCTCTTTCTAGAGGTGGTTTTGTCATATTAGGTGTCCCTCTTGCATGTGTAGAACAACCTTCTTCATGGCCTATCAAAGGAGCATCTCATTCTTGCATGCATAGACCATGTTTCAGTGAGTCTTTGGGCTTTATTTGGCATGTCATACCTCTGAATTTTTCTGGTTTAGTGGCCTCTTGAATGCTTAATATACTTGTAGTGTAAACCCTTTTCACTAGCTTCTATTGCATGTTTTTTTTGGCCCTTGATTCTAGCACTTTTTGGCCATGCCTTAACCTGATTTTGTGCATGTTTTGGATTGCCTTAGCTCTGTTTTTGTGCCTCATGGTCGAATGATGCATTCTATGCATGGTTGTAGCTCAATATCCTGCCTAGCCTTAAGTTTTGTAGCCTCTTGCATTCTTGAATAGAGGTTTTTGCATGTCTTGGCATCATTATGCGTGTTATTTCAGACCTTATACTTGTGCCATGTTCCCATGTTTTTCACTCCTTAAGTGCATTTGAGTGTTGTGCTTGTTTGCCTCATTTTCGGACCATTGCATGAGCTTCATTTCTATGCCTTTTGAGCCACCATTTTAGTCCATATTTGCTACTATTTTGGTCTGCATAGGGACTGTTTGGGGATGGTTTGGTCATTTGAGCATCGCTTTGCATACCTTTAGTGTAATCCACTTCACTAGTTTCGGTATTTGGGCCACCTAGCATACATTGTGTGAGATGTTTGCATGATTTGGGACCCTTTCGTATGTCATTTCAGAGCTGAAAAATGTGTTGTTGTATGCTATATTACATGCTTGCCATGCCTTGGTAGAGTTGCACTTGGTGCCTTAGTTTTGGTCCCTTACATTTGGGCATGTTTGCATGAGTGTTGTTGCTTCGTTTCATCATGTTTGGCTACTGATTTGAGTGTGGCTGAGGTCCACTCATATTGGTTTAAGTCCATCTTGCATTGTGTATGTCATATTATGTCATGTGCATTGAGTATGCTATTGATAGTTCATAGCATTGCGCATGCTAGTTGCACCTTTGCATATCATTCCTTGCATGTTTGCTTGTCTTAGTTGCATTTCGTTTAGGATTGCATGGTAGTTGTTGCATTGTGTTTGCATGCCATGCCATTCTAGTTGTTGCATAGTGTTTGGAGTAGGGTTTAGTCCAAACACGGGAAACGAGGGACGTTTCGTACTCAAAGTGACGAAACGTGCTTCAATTCCCGGTCGCCGACACTCTTGACTATCCATGATAGAGTTGTTGGCTTTAGGTGTCCATTTGTGCATTCATTTCACATTGAGTCATGCAATTCGACTCCTCAGCCATCATGCATCGAGATGCGTGATTGGTGGCACAGGAATCGAGGACTACACTCCCTAGAGCTCATGCAATGACGAGGAGAGTGGTTGTGCATACATATGTTGAAAATACTATGACATGCCCCTTTCTTGCTCTCTGTTGCAGCAAACCAGAAGCCAATAGCAAAAACTGGTCAGCAGTATTGTAGACGTCCCCGAACGTCCCGGGAAAAATCCCGTTTTGTTCATTGGGCTTACTACAGTTCGGACTCAATGTCACGGTTCTGAATCTAATCTCACAAAGTGCAATGCAAGATCGATAAATTACCAAAGAGTCTAAATCTGGAAAATCATTTTGAAAAACTGATTTTTAGAAAGAAGTGCCAAACATGGACTGCTTTGCCAGATACAGAGTCGCCACCTAAATATTTTATTTTGGGGGAATTTAGGAAACCCTGACTCGTGCCTAATGCCACGTGTCCGTTATCACCAAAGTTGCCTCGGCTCGGGAACTTAAGTACGATTGGGGAAGGTCATTTCATGAGCACCTCCGCTCGCCCGATCAAAGATCGGCCACTACTAAGCATGATATCGAGTTTTTGAAAACACATGTGCTCTTTTTCCGGTTTATTAGCCTAGAATTACTATGTGATGTGCACAGCATACAAGTATAGACTGGATTGCCTAAGTTGGAACAAAGCATCGCATATTCGTTTGTTTTCAAAATGAATTGAAGTTTGCTACTCGCAAGTAGGCTAAAATACGAGTTTCGACGAATTATTCCAACTCAAGCAACCTAACCTTTACCCACAGACATTCAGGCAGTTATATCACATAAGCAAATAGCCTCATGGTAAGCATGCTATCATGGCAGCCACTCACACACATGCAAGGATGCTAAAGCATAAACAGTTACTGAGTACTCCGAGCCAAAGAAAGAAGCTAATTAGAAATCATGCATAAATCCTAACTATGCTAAGAATGCCTAATGCAACACATGCAAAAATGCAACTACAATAGGCTCGGCTATTCTAAGATGGCATATGAGATGCAACAATCGATACATGTATTCAAATTGGAATTGAAATACAATACAGTTAGCATGATGTGTCGAGCCCGATGCATGCAATATAGATGAATGAATGCAAGCATGTGAACATATAGATGCTAATTGAAACATGTCCTAAAACTAACCATCATAAGCTGGTAAATAAAAGGGAGAAAGACGTGGGGTTGGAAGACATGCATCATACACACGCACACTTATTACAAAGTTCACCCTCTCGCAGAGGGTCCGAATAAATAATACAGAACCAACTAGCTAATCTAAGCTAATTAAACTAGTTATTACACAGCATTTATTAATTAATGAATTAACTAAGTAAGTAAGGAAACTAGCATGCAAATTAAGCAAAATGGACTGCCTCAGCTCTGTTCCGAATGATAGGGATGCATGCATGGTCAAGTCGACTTGTCGGGAAATCCATCGCGATGCCCCTATTTGCCTCTGTTTGCAACTGGTCCCAGAACACTGTACAAAGCTCCAGAAGGCTGCTGACCAGTTTCTTCTTTGGTTTAGGTTTCTTTACAGCGAAGAGCGAAAGGGGCATGGCAAAGTATTTTTAACATATGTGTGCATGACCACTCTCCCCATCATTGCACAAGCTCCAGGGAGTGTAGTCCTCGATCCTCGTGCCACCAATCACGCATCTCGATGCATGATGGCCGAGGAGTCAAATTGCACGACTTAATGGGACATGAATGCACATATAAACAACTAAAACCAACAACTCGATCATGGATGGTCAAGAGTGTCGGTGACCGGGAATCGAGGCACGTTTGATCACTTGGAATATGAAACATTCCTCGCTTCCCGTGTTTGGACTAAACCCTACTCCAAACACAATGTAACAAATAGAATGGCATGGCGTGTACAAAATGCAACTCTAGTATGCAATCCTAAATGTAATGCGACTAAGTGACGTAAACATGTAAAGGATGACATGCAAGCATGGAAATGGCATACACAATGCTATGAACTAATCAATGGCATACTCAATGCACATGGATTATGTGGCATGCATACACAATGCACTAACATACGCGATGTTATGAACGAGACATACTCAATGCAATGATCGAACATGCAACAACATGGATATGGCATACATAATGCAAGATGGACTTAAACTAAAATGAATGGGCCTCCGCCACACTCAAATCAGTGGCCATACATGATGAAAATGAAGCAACAACACACATGCAAACATGTACAAATGTAAGGGACCAAACCTAAGGCACAAAGTGCAACTCCACCAAAGCATGGTAAGCATGAAATATGGCATACAACCACATATTTTCCAGCTCTGAAATGATATGCAAGATGGTCCCGAATCATGCAAACACCTCACACAATGCATGCTAGATGGCCCAAATACCGAAACTAGTGAAGTGGATTACACTATAGCCATGCAAAGCAATACTCAAATGACCAAACCAGCCCCAAACAGTCCCTATGCAGGCCAAAACAGTAGCAAATATGGACTAAAATGATGGCTCGCAAAGCATGGAAATGAAGCTCATGCAATGGTCCAAAAATGAGGTATTCATGCATAACTCTCAAACACATTTAAAGAGTGGAAAACATGGAAATATGGCATACATATAAGCTCTGAAATATGATTCACAATGATGCCAAAACATGGAAACACCTCAAAATACGCATGCAATAGGCTTCAAAACTCAAAGCTAGGCAAGGGTATTGAACTACAACCATGCATAGAAACATCATTCGACCATGAGGCCCAAAAATAGAGCTAAGGCAGTCCAAAACATGCACAGAATTAGTTTAAGACATGGCCAAAAAGTGCTAGAATCAAAGGCCAAAATAGCATGCAACGTAAGCTAGTAAAGAGGATTTGCACTACAAGCATGTGAGGCAATCAAGAGGCCACTAAACCAGAAAAAATCAGAGGTATGACATGCCAAATAAAGCCCAAAAACCCACTAAAACATGGTTAATGCATGCAAGAATGAGATGCTCCTTTGATATGCTATGAAGAGGATTGTTCTACACATGCAAGGTGGACATCCAATATGATAAAATTAGCTCTTGACAAAGCTTATGCAGGTCCTAAAAACCACCAAAAAAGGCCTGAAACAAGGCTTGAAGGCATGCAAGTATAGGCTCCTTTGTAAGGCCAAAAATGCTAGAAAACAAAACAAGAAGAGAGAGGGTCACCCCTCTCTGATTTTGGCACTCAAAATAGCATGCTAGCAACTGAAAATCCATTGGATTTCAGTGGCTAAAAGGCCAAACAAAGGCCAATACAAATACTCTAAGGCATGGCTCAAAACAAGGTAAAATTAAGCATGCAAGGGGGTAGATGACCCCCAACAGAAAAATGATCTCAAACAAACATGTTAAGGGCCTCAAAATAAGACTTTTTTCAGTTTACACCAAAGCTCAAATATGCTTGCAAGTATGGCTAAAGATGGAGCAAAATAAAGCTTACAAGAAGGAATAGTGTGTTACCCTTGTAGCTTCAGCAAAACCAGCAGCTTCTTCGACCAAAAAGCAGCTCTTTCAGACCTCTCAAGACCCTCCAAGAACCTTAGATCAATGGTGGAGGTGTGTGGCTATGAGGTGTGGTGTTAAAGGCCAAGAACAAACACCCTTTCTAAGCCTAGAATGCAGAGATATAGAGAGATATATGTGCTTTTCCTTAGACAAATTTTTTTCAACCTCTCTAAAGGAGAGGGAGGCCCTCTCTTATAAACAAACAAGAAGGTTCAAGCTTCTTGGAGAAGCTAGAGCAAAAGGTTCAAGCTTCCTCAAGAAGCTAAAACGAAGGTTCAAAAGGTTCAAGCTTCCTCAAGAAGCTAAAACAAGGGTTCAAAAGGTTCAAGCTTCCTCAAGAAGCTAAAATGAAGGTTCAAAATGTTCAAGTTCTCCAAAAACTGTGCCAAATGGAGAAAGTTAAGCGGTCCCGAACCGAGGCGCACGGCCAACGGCTTCGAAAATCGAAAACTGGTCTCCAAACGGAAAAAGTGGCCTATGACCACGAAAAGTAGTCTACGGCCATTGAGAGATGGTCTACGAGACCTCTCCCTTCCTTCAGGAAGAGAAAACAAGACCTGGTTCGCAAACCGAGGAAAAACACAAAAGGGTCCCGAGGTCCGGAGGTAAGGCTCTTAGCTGAAACTCTGAAACCCCAGAACGAGCACAACATGCACCATCACCGAGCGCTCAGTCAATGATGTCTGAGTCTTAAGGTCGGTCAAAAATGGGGTGTCTACAAGTATCCCTACAAGTTCCCATGGAGTTGAGTACAGTATTCCGGGGTCAATTGTAAATAGAGGCAAATCGGGGCATCGCGATGGATTTCTTGACAAGGCGACTCGAGCATGCATGCATCTTTCATCATTTCGAATAGAGTTGAGGCAGTCTACTTCATGTAGCATTGCATGCTAGTTTACTCGCTTTCTTAGTTAATTTGTTAATTAGCTAGTGTTGTGTAATAATTAGTTATTCATTTTGGTTGTGTAATATTTATTCGGACCGTCTGCGAGAGGGCAATATTGTAATAAGTGTACGTGTGTGATGTATGTCTTCCAACCCCACGTCTTTCTCTCTTTTATTTACTAGCTTATGATGGTTAGTTTTAGGGCATGTTTCAAATCAGCATCTATATGTTCGCATGTTTGCATTCATTCATCTGTATTGCATGCATCGGGCTCGGCGCATCATACTAACTGCATTGTATTTCAATTCCAAGTTGAATACATGTTATCTGTTACATTCCATATGACATGTTTAGAATAGTCGAGCATATCTTAATTGCATTTTTGCATGTGTTGCATTAGGTCTTTCAGCATAGTTAGAATTCATGCATGTTTTCTAATTAGCTTCTTTCTTTGGCTTGGAGTACTCGGTAAGTACTTATGCTTTAGCATCCTTGCATGCGTGTGAGTGACTGCCATGATAGCATGCTTACCATGAGGCTATGTGCTTATGTGATATAACTGCCTGAATGCCTGTGGGTGAAGGTTGGGTTGTTTGAATTGGAATAATTCGTCGAAACCCGTGTTTTAGCCTACTTTCAAGTAGCAAAATTCAATCCATTTTCAAAACAAATGGATATGCGATGCTTTGTTCCAACTTAGGCAATCCAGTCTATACTTGTATACTGTGCGCATCACATAGTAATTCTAGGCTAATAAACTGGAATACGAGCATATAATGTTTTCAAAACTCGATATCATGGTTAGTAGAGGCCAATCTTTGATCGGGCGAGCGGGGGTGCTCATGAAGTGACCTTCCCCAATTGTACCCAAGTTTCCGAGCCGAGGCAACTTTAGTGATGACGGACACGTGGCCTTAGGCAACGAGTCAGGGTTTCCTAAATTCCCCCAAAATAAATATTTAGATGGTGACTCTGTATTTGGCAAAGCAGTCCATGTTTGACACTTCTTTCTAAAAATCTATTTTTCAAAAACAATTTGTCGGATTTGGACTCTTTGATGATTTATCGGTCTTGCATTGCACTCTGCGAGATTAGATACAGGACCGTGACATTGAGTCCTGAACAGTAGTGAGCCCAATGAACAAAACGAGATTCCCTCTTGGGATGTTTGGGGACGTCTACAGATCTAAGCTAAAGAAGAATAACAGATTTGACCAACACAACTTTTTACATTCTTTAGCCGAGATAAGGATCTAGGCTAAAGAAGGTTGACAGGTTTGACCAAGAGAACTTTTTTGCGCTCTTTAGCTGAGATAAGGATCTAGGCTAAAGAAGGTTGGCTGGTTTGACTAAACACAACTTTCTATAATCTTTAGTCAAGATAAGGATCTAGGCCAAAGCAGATTGGTAGGGTTTGACCTCTTTAGCCGAGATGAGTATCTCGGCCAAAGAAGGCTGATAGGTTTGACTAAACACGACTTTCTATAATCTTTAGCCAAGATAAGGATCTAGGCTAAAGTAGATTGGCAGGGTTTGACCTCTTTAGCCTAGATGAGTATCTCGGCCAAAGAAGGCTGGCAGGTTTGACCAAACACAGCTTTTGGCAATCTTTAACCGATATAAGGTTGGCAGGGTGAGGTATGGCCGAGGTGGGTAGTTCGACCAAGCATGCATTAAAAATGTATGGAATATTCCATGGGAAACGTAATGGCCGTGTAAAAAGATCGAATTTTTTTTCATTAATTGGAAGCTATTTACAAGAAGTGGGGCTTATAGCCCAGTTACAAAAGGAAAATAGATAAAAGCAAAAAGAAAAACAATAGAAAGGAGAATTGTAGCCTGGTCACGCAAAGAGATCCTCCAACTCGACATCAAGGTCATCGCACACCTCGCCAGCTTCACCATCTTGAGTCAAGTCGATGATATCTCCTCCACCAGTCAAAGTTGGCTTGTTTTGACCTGGCACTTCCAGCTGAGCTGGCAAAGTCGTTGAGCGGCCGACGTTAGTGTTTGCAGGAGGGGCATCAACTAGATCTGGGATCTCCTCCTCTTTCTCTTGAAGGAACTTCTGCTGGATAGCATTTGCATAATCCGTCACATAGCTCGATATCAAATGGAAGGGAGTATTTAGGAATATCTCAGAGTCGTGCACTTGACCGAGCTTTTTAGCCACAACCTTCTAGTTGCACTTAAAAAAGATGTTTTTAGCAGCCTCACATTGTTAGACGTAGGCTTATTTGCCCTCCTTGAAACCCCGGTCTTCTGCGTTCTCCATCTTCTTCTTCAGCTCTTGGATTTCAGCTTCTCCTTTTCGGCACTCAGTTCGACTAGAGAAGCCTACAGGGCCTTTAGCTCGGCATCTTTCGTCTTCACCTCAGCGATGGCCACCTTAGCCGTTTTTTGCAACTCAATAACACGTTGATGGGCTACGTGGTTTTTTTGAATGACCTACACAGCGTATGAAGTGGTAAGTTCAATCACGCCAAGAGATTGTATAAGTAACAGTTATATTGAAATTTCAGACTTTACCAAGACCATCGACTTGGTGGCGGATCGAATCACCTTCAGCTTGGTCTAGTGGTCGTGTTTTTCCATATCGGCTGGAAGGCACAGGCTTTTGGATAGACCAAAGGCTGGCATGTGGTCTTTTTCGGTGGCAACTGAGTCGGTCATGGTCATAGCATGGCCTTTGTAGGTCACGACTGAAACCCACGCTGGAGGAGAAGAGAAACTAGCACGGCCTGGTTGGCGGCCCTCTTGACGAAGTTGGCTTGCTGGTAGCTCGGTCTCGGGGACCTCGGTCTCTTTTTCATCCACCAACCGCTGCGGTTGGAAGGCCAAGGTGCGTGGCCTCTTGCTAGGCCGGGATGAAATAGCTCGGGTGGAAAACAGGGAAACAATGGTCTCTACGGTCTGGCTGGTGGTAGGTTGCTCGGTTTGGACCTCGGCGTTTAAGGTGAATGCCTGCTCGGCAATTAAGGCTCGGGTGGCTCTCCTCTTGGCCATCTCCTGTTCTTCAGTGAGAGGGATTAGATTGATTTGGGAAAGGGTGGGGTCTGGCTCAGGTGAGGACTCTAAAAGGAAGTCGCTTACTTTAGTCTTTCTTCTACCACTGTAGTGGTAGGTCGGTTGGACATCAAGCAGTTCAGTCCAATCTCGGTGTCGGTAACATAGCGTGGCTCGTAATACGGCTTGATTAGCATGGAGGTAATTTGATTTAAGCTGGTTCAAATCTGCAAAAGGGACAAAATCACAAGGGTTAGCGCAACAGTTATTAATGCAGCAAAGAAAATCAAACCGGACTATCCATACCGGCTGTTCCTTTGTTCCAGTTGATGTTATAGCCCGGTATTTGGGCTTCTTGGTCTTCAAAATTTCCTGACACTCAGAGAAAATTATCATCATTTAAATCTTTATTTGTTGTACACTTAATGATTTCCTCTTGGCCCTTTCTTATTCTGACGTAATAGACCTAACCATCATCATTTTGGCCAAGTGAGTATTGATGGAAGAGCTTGGCCAATCCAAGGTTAAGACCGAGGCGACGATTTAGCCCGGCTATCCCGTTGATAATCCTATAAGTATTGGTGGATAGTTGGGTGGGGCATAGTCTGGCTTTCCTAAGGAACTCGCAAATTAGTAGTTGAACTGGGAACCGAAGTCCCCCTTCAACGATGGACACCATGGAGAAAGGAACAAAACTGAGGTTGCCCCATGGTGTGGTGTCTAGTTCGGCCAGGAAAAGATGGATATCATCTGGAATGTGGTAATCCCTTCGGAATTTGGTCATAGTGCTAGACAAGTTCACCAAAAATCGGTATTTGCCTATTATCTTAAATTTATTATGTTAAATAAAGTGTGCACAGTGGCCTAGCACGGCGTTGATGTGGACTTTGGTTGGTTCGGTTGAGCAAAGCCACCAAGGGGTAGAGTGCAAGGCATGCCTGGCCAGCCTAGTCAAGTCTACAAAGTGAAAAGCAATTTTGGTTATGACCATGTATTGGCCAGTTGAGCAGGTTTTGTTTCTCGGCCGAGATAAGGGGCAAAGTATTTAGCCTAATCCTGACCAAGGGACAATGAGGCAGCCCGGTTTAATCTCAAGATAATGATTGCTTGCTCGATTGAAGTCACTGGAAACCGTACAGACTATTTTTTATTTCGGTTTCAGTATGAGTTTAAATCAAATTCGATACTTATGGGCAATTCTAGTTCCAGCCAATGGGGATTTGTTGCAGAAATTGTGAGTCTAAGGGCTTACAGTGGTATTTGAGACCATTACAAGTTCATTTTGAGCTCGTTTGTTGGGTTAGGGTACGATTATGTGATTTTTAACCTATGTGCAAGAACTATTCGACATCAAAACACCCAAAACATGGAGAACATCATGAGTATTCATAGAGTAAAAGGGAAGGATTAAGAAACTTACAGAGTTGAAGGTTGATTCAGGGTTTCGAACGGAAGGAGAGCTTCAACAGATGATCGCAAGACCTCAATTGCAATCTTCAATATGGATTGGATGTAACAAATGGGAGAATTTAAGGAGTTTTGCTCTAGATCGGAGGATCTTACGCTGGAGAGGATGAATAGTGAATCCGAAAGGGTGAGTGTATAGGTTCTATATTGGCTTAAAGCGAAAAGGCAGGACTTTTCGAATTTTTGGGCAGTATGAGACGACTGTCATAGTACAGAGGGGCAATCAGCGTGTGCCATGTGTCCCAGCAAGGACACGACATCAGAAACGTGGGAGGACAGGCTGTATGATTGGAGTAACTTCTGAAAACCGAGCGAATCTTAGCTCGGTTGGCTTGAGCATTTTAGTTCGGTTGGCTTGCGCATCTTAGCTCAGTTGTCTTGAGCGTTTTAGTACAGTTGGCTTGCGCGTTTTAGATCAGTTGACTTGAGCATTTTTTCGGGTGGTTTGAATACCTTAGCACAGTTGGTAGTCAATAATCTCAATCATGTTTCGTAGATAGAATTAAGGGGCAATTGAGAGGGTAATTTATACAGATAAATATGGCCGCACTAAGGGCCGGGCTATGGGCTGTAGTAGGGGCTGGTAGCTCGGTCTTGGGCTAGGTTGCACCAACCCAGTCAGTTGTGTCATTGAGACTTGGACCTAGTTGTTTAAAAGAAGTTCTGTAGCAGACCGAGGTAACATCAGTGAAGAGGGTCGAGTCAAGCTTAGCTCAGCAGAGCTCCATCTTTATCATGATTTTGCTGAGAGCAGAACATAGCCAAGTTAGTTCAGTTGACCACGTCAACAGTCGAGGTAAAGCCATCTCACTTGGTTAGCAATGAGTGAGTGTTATCAGGATAAGCATTATCCTTAGGAGTGTGATTCCTATGAGGATTCTGCTAGAAAGAATAAAAGTCCTAATAGGAGCGTGTCAGGCGAAATCTATAAAAGCTTATAGTAGGACCTATGCACAGGTATTGAAATTTTTACTCTCAAATACACAGAGCTTTTATGTCTATTGTTTATTTGCTGACTTATGTGTCGGAGGAGTTTCTGATATACACCCGCCGACTAACTCATGTTTGTGTTTTCAGGTAGCAAAGCGATGGCGTTTGGAGGAATACAAACTTGATCAAGAAGATTATACGATAAGATTATTCTGTGCTTGTACACTATATATATTTATTCATCTCTTGGGGAAAAAAAAAAAAAAACATTTAGCCACTTAATTTATATGAGGGTATAAGTGTGTATTAGTATCTTATATGTTGTTTGATTCACAAATAAGGGACGAGGTAGGATTAAATGTGCCCATCTCATCCTCGGTAATCCTATGCAAATTAGAATCAAGTAGAGGCGTGTTATTCTTAATCCAAGGAGTTGAGATTAGATACCAAAGAAAGATTAGTCCCTACTCTTAAATTGTCAAAACGCCATTGCGGTAACATAAGCTCTAAAAAAAGCTGTCTTGGGACTGGTTTGATAATTATTTTTTAGTAATTTCTCTTTTTATTTTTAATGAACTTTTTTTTATAAAAAAAAAATATCAAATAATTCTTCCCCTTTAAGACAGACGACTTAAAAATATAATTTTTTTTTAAAATGTTCAAAAAGTTAAATACAAAAAAATAAAAATAATTAGTTTTTTAGTAAAAATATTTCAATAGATATTTGGGGAAAAAATATTGTAACTAAGAGTAATTGAAAAGAAATCATTTTTGGACACAAATGAAAAAAAATTTACATCAAATTTTAGAAAAAATTAGGCTCTGTTTGGTTTAATTTTTCAAAAGCTGTTTTTAAATGAGTTTTCATTTGTATTTAGGAATTTTTTTCTTCATATTTTAATTAATTTTTTTTAATATTTTTAAATGCACTTAATCTAAATACATATAAAAAGTATGTGCATTTTTATAATTGGATTTTTATAAAAAAAATAGTTGACTAAAAACAATCGAAAATCAAAAGAAAAAAAGCTATGTGTGTTTTTGTTTGAATTTTCATTTGCATTTAGTAATTTTTTTTTCTTGTACATTTTAGTCAATTTTATTTTTATATTTTTTAGATACATCTAATCTTGATGTATCTAAAATCTAAAAAAAATAAAATATAAATAGAATATAAAAAAAGGTCATTAAAAAGAAATGAAAACCTGTTTAAAAATGATTTAAAAAAAATAGAAATCCCTATATATATATATATATATTTGCGAAAATTGTGGTGGGATTAACAATATTTTGTCTAAATATCAAAGGAGATTAATGTAATTTATCTATAAAAAAAGTAAAGTATAAATACATTACTAAGATTTACTTAAAATAAAGATTACTCTTTATAGTTTTGAAAATTATAAATAATCTATTGTAAAAAAAAATTTATTTAACAAAATTAATAGAAAAAAATGAAATTTCTAACTAATCTCCTATAAAATAATAAAATTATCTGAATTATTAATTGAAATATATTTCTAATATCATAAAAAAATATTAATTAATTTAATAATCTTCTAATAAAATGCGTAATTTATTATGTGATTAAAAATTTAAAACAACGAGATGTAATTTCGAAAATTATAAGCTGCCATATGTATTCAATTTTTTTTTTTCATATATTGGTAATGCTATATGGCACAAACAATGGTTGATTTTTAGATGCCCAGAGTTAGACTGGGAATCAACGGATTTGAGGTAAGAAAACCCTAATTACTCCCCCTTTTCTTTTTTTCTTTTTCTTTTTTTTTTCAAATTCCCACCAATAATCGGTATTTGTTTCTGTTCAAACACGATTATGGAGCTAGAATTTGAAATTCAGATGATTATCAATATACATGCCGGTTCAATTCTTTACACTCCAATAGCATTTGCATCGAGAAATTTGTGTATGTGTGTAATAGAATATATATATATATATATGTACATTAGATTGAATTTCAGTCTCAGTAGTGCATCAAATCAGGCTTTTATTTGAATAGGCAGTGAAAAATCAGAGTCTTGTTGATTTATTTTAATTATTTTTCTGGCTGGGTTATTTTTATTTTAGTTAAGCTAATTTGCACTTTTGAAATAATAATTGAAAAGCTTTGATTTTGCTGACAACAGCCAAAATCAAAAAATTTATCCATTATCAAAAGTTTTCCTGGCAACGTATAGGACTGCCATGATTTATGAAACATAGATATGAATACAACAGGATAGAGAAACAACATGGGAAGGATACCAATATGACAAATTTATATATATATATATAAAAAAAAGTATGATACAACAATAAATATGTCTTGTACCAGCTACGATAAACTACTAAGAACCTAACAAAACTTTTAATTCAGTAGTTTTCACCTCCAGAACATTGCATCTGCACTTTGCCAAGTCAAAAAATGATGTGGTGTGTAGTGAGCTTTCTAGCAGAAAGGCAGACTTGAAATTGACTTACAACTTGCTTTGCTCTGGAGGGAGCTTTGTGGATCAGACCAACTCTGCTGGACTGATCGGTATACCAATAATCAAGTCTTCAGTCAACTGGTCGAATATAGGGATAGTAATTTGAACCCGGCTCGACGGGGACCCGACCCCGATCAGAATGGTTTTTTTCCGAAAAATACCCCCGTGGGGACGGGGATGGTATTTGAAATTAAATCCCTGAAGTATTTCGGGCCGGGGACGGGGATAGCATTCACAGCCCCGGACCCGGCCCGTCCCCGGCCCCAACCCCGTCCCCGTATCTCCCCCGAAGTGATATTATTGTCACACCCCTTTATATATACATGTTACATGTATAAACCAAACCCAAAAAACAAACCCAATTCACTCACACAGCCTCACACGGCCTCTCATCTTTCTCTCTCTCTCTCTTTCTGTCTAAAAGCCTCTCACCTCCGTCGCTGTCCTCCTCCCCTTCACCGCCAGTGCCGATCTCCCTCTCACAACTGTCCTCCTCTCCCTCCTCCTCCGTTGCCCTCATATCCCGTCTTCCATCACCGTTGAACTCAGATCTGCAAACTCAGATGTTCAAACAGAACTCAGATCCGCCAAGTCCTCTCATTCAGCGATCTCTCTCTCTGTATACTTAGATATCTCCCTCAGATCGCTCTCTCTCTCTCTTGTAATGTTGATGATGTTGGTGTTGATGTTGTTCGCTGAATCGATGATGATGTCGTTTGATGATGATGTTGCAGTTGATAACTTGTTGCTATTTGGATTTTTTTTTTTTGGTCCAAAGAACTTTTGAGGTCGGGAAAACTTGATCCCCGTTAGAGGGCGGGGACGGGGACTGACATAGGTTCCCCGTCGGGGACCGGGGCCGAGGACGGGGAAATTTTTGTCATCGGGGATCGGGGACGGGGGGTGTGGTCCAAGACCTCGCCCCGGCCCGTTGCCATTCCTAGTCGAATACATTGCATCAACCTAGGTGACTCGTCTAGAGCGAATATGCCACTAATGCATAAGGCAGTGTGGCACCTACTTAATCATATAGAGTTTATAGTTAGACATCACATACACAAAGACTTGAACATTGGGTGGTCAAAATAGAAAAAAGACGAGCTGCTAATATGGAGCTACTTTGCTTGCATTCTAGAAACGGTAGCTTCCACGCCCTTCCTGCTGTAACATGCCCCCGGGGGGGGAGGGGGGTACCCGCGCGCGTTAAACAGTTCAGACCCTCGATTTCTTTGATCTAGTCTCATGAGTGCAATGTGCAACATAAATGAGAGTCCAGATTTGGCAACTTTTATTGAAAATCCATTTTATTGTAAATTTGTCAAAAATGGACAGTGTCATCAAATCTCAGAGTCGCCACCTAATATTTTGGGAAATTAAGAAACCCATAACTCGTGCCAAGGCCACTGTTCATCGTAACCAAGGATGCTTGGCTCGGAACCTTAGGTATGAGAGGGGAAGGTCAATAATGAGCATCCCCACTCATTCGATCAAAGATCGGCCTCTACTAAACTATGATATGAATTTTATTTTCTTTATATGTTCATGTTCTGATTATTTAATAAATCTTCCAATTTACTATGTGAAGCATACAAGTATAGACTATGTCATCCACTTTGGAACGATTTGATTTCATGTAGTTTTGAAAGAGTTTTGAAGATGTACAACCCAAATAAATTGAGTTTACAAACATGAAAATCAACATCATTCCAAATTAAATAACACAACCTCCATCCACAGGCATTCATAGAGTTATATCACATAAGCAAATAGCCTCATGGTAGAATGCTAGACATAATAAAAAAAACACACACAAACGGGATGCTAAAGCATAAAAACTTACATGTTTGACGTCCCACGAACAAGTTACAAAACAAAGTTAGTAAAATATGCATGATCTTATATACAAAATCCTAATGCAATTCACTCATGAGATGCAACTAAAGATTCGACTTCTAAAATATGATATGTGAATCATCTCAAGAACATGAGGTAGCGCACATAATCACATAAGAATTGATTAAATCCACAAATGCAAACTTAGCCGAATCAAGATGCATGAAACATGGATGCAAAGCATAACTATGATGAAAAATAAATATGATGTTTATGTACAAATAAAGAAAGCAAGTAAAAGAACGGTATAGAAAGAAGCGGAGTGAGAAATTATTACAATATTTTAAAGAACAGTTACAAACCAAATTAGAGAGGGATGAGGAGAATATTACAACAAAATAAAAACCTCACAATACACTCAAAATAGAATAAACAAAAGAAAAAAAAAGTTTCATGTGCCTTGGGAACCACCGGAAGTTGGTTAACATCGAAAGACAACACCGTCTTGTCCAAAAGAAGCTAATCGGCCGGCCAAATAGGCCGACTGGACAATTAGGCCTAGTAAAACCTGTCTTATTGCAAAACTAAGAAAAGGAACAAACAAGAAATATGTAGGTGGCTCAACTAACCACTACCAGTTAGATTAAAAATGAGAAAACAAATATAAAATATAAAAAAAAAAAGTGCAAACTTACAACAAAACTAACATAAACCTAAAACAAGAAAAACAAGTATAAGATAGAACATGCAATATTATAACAATACATAATATAACAAGAAATCAAAGCAAAAGAGTAAAATAAGTATATATAAAAAAAAACAATGGTTCAATATGACGTCTGATTGAACCTAACTCAATTTTATTATCTTATGCCTCTTTTAGTCCAATTTTATTAGCCCTTTTAATTACCTTGCCATTTTTTAATCATTTTAGTCCAACAGTAAGAGTAATATCCACTAAAATAAGAAAAGCGTCAAACAAGGAGTTGTTCTTGGCATAAGAGAAATGTAATGCCATGGTAATGAACTTCCGAAGAAATTAAACCATTCAACATGGAAGATCTCTTTCTCATGCTAAATAAATATATATGGGACTTCAATTCACCATTTTCAATTAGATTACAATAATATACAATATAACAATAAATCAAAGCAAAAAAAGTAAGAAATGCAAGAAAATGAAAAGTTTGTGAAATTCACCTTCCAAGGAAAGAATGAACTCCTTAGTTCACAAACTCCCTCTTGATTACCCTCAAGTGTAGGAAGTATGTTCTCAAATCCTCAATTCGAAATTATGAAATTTATGGAGTTTATGGTACGGAAAGTGGCTAACTCTTGTTTTTCTCACTTTCAATTACTAAACACTCTTCCTTATGATCAAGGAAATTAATCTTTGGATATATCAGAATTTTTGGAGTGGTTTTGGTGTATGGAAATGAGGAATTTCAGTAGTTATGAGAGCTTGGAAGTGTTTTGGCTCAAAAACTCAATTTTTCTCTTTTTTTTTTCACCATTTTCTCACTCTTTTCTCTTCAATTTCGTGGTCCTCTCTCTCTCTTACAATGTGATCATTCTGTATAGGCAATGAGGGAGAGTAAAGGTCAAAAACAGGGTGGGAGACAAGGTGGGAGACAAGAATGTGATAGGAGGACAAATTTTCAAGGTGGTTGCATGGGATATTCCTTTAAAGATGCCAACAAAACCTCTTTTTGACAATGGCGGATGATTAGGTATAATGGAGGATGAGTGGGTGCACTTGAATGGATCAGAAAATAGGTAAATGGGGTGTCCCAACCGAACCAAAATCAAGAAAAATGGGGCTGTTGTTATTTTGGGCCGAGTCAACAAAATCTCCTATTAAGCCCAACTTCAAATGGGCATATCTCCCTTATCTGTACTTGGTTTTAGGTGATTCTTGGGTCTAAATTGAAAACCCAGAAGTCTACTTTCCAATGGTGGTAGCTTCACATCTAAATTCCAAGTATACAAAGAGATATTCCTAATTTAGTAAAGGCTGTTCATTTCCTTCTTAACAATTTGATGCTCATCCTTTCCCTAAACCAGTTTTCTTCCATCCCCTCATGTTTCCTTCAAATCTAAACCTATCCAAACCTATAAAGAAGATGTTTTTAAATATTGTTTTCAAAGAGTTCACCTCTCTTCCATTTATTTCCATTTTGTCCTTACTCGGTTTACTGAAAAGTACAATATTTTAATTGAAATGGGAGCCTCGGAACATCGTAGAAACATTTGGAAAAATATTTTGAAAAGAGGGTTTTAAGGTCTAAGATAATTTGGCCAAAAATATATGAAGGTAGGGATTAAAGCTCAAATTTCATTTTTCTTGTTGAGGACTTCTAGGGAACACATTCTGATTATCATCATCGGGTAATCAACAGAAAGCGCCCAAGTCTTAGGGCCGGTCAAAATGGGATGTCTACAGTTGCCCCTCTTTGACAGAGCTCGAAGTCATTTCATGACGTGAGTGAATGTCAAAGCTCGAAGACGACCCTTTTGACAAGGCCATAAGGCTTGGGCAAACAAACAAGATACAGTTGCAATTAGTTGAACCTGAAGGTTGCCTATGTATCCATTTGCAAGGAATCAAACCAGCGTAGTTCAGGGGCAGAATTCAAATGACATGTTCAAAATGTAGTTTGAAAGTTGGACTTACATGCTTCGTGAAGCCAGTTGTTTGAAAATTTATGATTATGCAATGTAATGCAATGTCATGGAGTGATGATAAAGCTATATGAAGATGGCAACATGAGAGGCAAGCCTCGTGCAAATGATAAGAAACATAACAGGGGGTGCATTGCATATAAATGTGCACAAGATCACATATAAATACGCCACAACACAATTTTAACCGAGTGAAACAACAGCCTAACACAACTCACGCGAAAGGAGGAAAGATGGTGTAAACACTAGGCGTGCCTGATGTTTTTAACTGAGTAAACTTGCAATCCCAACGCGTTTCACGTGATAGGAGGAATGGTGGTATAACCAACAAGCGTACCTAATCATATCTCATATGGAGAGGGGAAATGTTTTAACTGGGTAAACATCAAATCCTTAACAAATTTCACGTGAAAGGAGCAAAAGTGGTGTAACTAACAGACATACCTAACTGTATCTCATATGGAAAGGGGAAAGGTTTTAACCGGGGAGAAAAACAATGGTGTAACCAATAGGCATATCTCAACGTATTTCATACGGAGAGAGTGAAGGTTTTAACCAAGGAGAATGACACTAGTGTAACCAATAGGCGTATCTCAACGTATTTCATACGGAGAGAGGGAAGGTTTTAACTAGGTAAACTTCTCATCCTAGCACGTTTCTCATGAAAGGAACAAAAGTGGATTCGAAGTCCAAACGCGTCTCACGCGGTATGATAGAATGACAAGGGGTAACCTCTATATGTAGAAGTCGCGGATGCCGCATTTTTTCCTGATCATATTCACAATTTTTCCTATTTTCTAACAGGGTGACAGACTAGGTTAGTTCAGTATCCAGAATTGAGGCGCATACATGCTACCTCAACCTATGGGGCTGCCATACAAATTTCAAGTCGGGGATACACCCCTGGGTATCTGAACTAGACTTTAGTCTCAGAAATTCCAAACCTTTGCGTTCTAGGCCTCGCCATTCGAACTCTAGTTTCCACTGTCGCAGTTGGTCTCCTGGGAACTCCTTACGAACACAGGTAGGTGGCTGTACCAGACCGCCTGAAGTCGTTCAGGCACGACAAACACCAAAGGAATTACACCTCTAGAGGATTTAAAGTCTCCTAGACCCAGGGAGTGCACAAGATAGTGCGAACGGGGATTAAGATTGCACAAGACAGTGCGATGGAATTTGCCCAAGATAGTGCGATGCACAAAATAGCGCGATTGATTTGAATTTGCACAAGACAGTGCGATGGAATTGAAATTGCACAAGATAGTGTGATGCGCAAAATAGTACGATTGAATTGAATTTGCATAAGACAGTGCGATGCGCAAGATAGCGTGATTGATTTGAAATAGCACAAGATAGTGCGATGGGCAAGATAGCGCGATTGAATTGAAATTGCACAAGACAGTGTGATGCGCAAGATAGCGTGATTGAATTGAAATTGCACAAGACAATGCGATGCGCAAAATAGCGCGATTGATTTGAAATTGCACAAGACAGTGCGATACATGATGAGATTGTGCAATAGATGCACGAAGTGATTTGTGCGATAGATGCACAGAATGATTGATTGTGCGATAGATGTATGAGTGAGATTGTTGATAATGCGATAAATGCACAGACAGATATGGTCATACGATAGATGCACGATGTGGTATATGATCGTGCAATAGATGCACAATGTGGTATATGATCGTGCAATAGATGCACAATGCAGGTGTGATCGTGCGATAGATGCACGATGCGAGTGTGATTGATATGATATACACATATTCATATACAGACAAAATACATACAGATAAGTACATACGGTATATATATACGTACAGACAAAATACACAAACATATACAGACAATATGGTCATATACGCAGGCAAGGAATATTCTATCACCGATAAGGAATATTCTATTTATGGACGTCAGCGAGAAGATGCCGTTACTGAGAAGGCATATTCCGTTTGCTAACATCAGCGTGCGTATGCCAAACACGCAAAAGAAAAGAAAAACACAAATGCAAGGATACGGGGGCTCGAACCTCTGATCTCCAACCCGATCTCCCAATCTTCAAGCATTGAGCCAAAACACTAGACCGAAGCCAGTCTCGTGACAAGATATGCAAACAAATATATATACATAGATATGAGACATATATATATATATATATATATAACCAAAACAAAACAAAAGAAACATTTGTTGTGGGTTTCGAACCCCTGACCTCGGGCTCAGCCTTCCATCCTTCAACCACTGAGCCAAACCACTGAACCCAAGCCACTCTTGTAACCAAATGTTCAAAAAATATATATATAATACATAGATATACAATATATATACATATATGTATACAACTCTCCCGCCTCCCTTGTTTTTGTCTCACTCTCTCTTCCTTTATCTTCTTCGAGTGTAGGTAATACGGGCGCGATTTCAACAATCGCGGCGCTTTGGCCAAGCTATCAATCCTACCCCGATTGTCAATGATCGTCTCGGCCTTTCTCTCTCTTTGTCTTCTTCTTCGCTCTCTTCTTAAGTTGAGGCCTGTGAGAGAGAGAGAGGCAGAGCAAAAGCCTGTAAACTTTCTCTGCCACCACTTTGCAACCTCTTTTTTTTGCATTACTCTCTTCTATCATGGCTTCTTCACATGGTTTTCTCAATCTTTTTCTAGACCTGAACGAGTCCACGATAGAGATGACCGATTTTGACTCCCTTGAACCTCAACTGCGGGCTCCTCCTCCTTCCCCTATTTTCAGCTTTTTAGCGATGTCAGTTGAACAAATAATAGCGGCACAGTCTGACATCGAAGCTAACTTGTATACATTGAGGTCATGCGTGAAGATCGTGACTGCAGTCTCCAACTTGTCCTGTCGACTGCAGAACAGGATGTTTGATGTACATCAGTTAACTGCACAACTCTCTCTACTCCAACATATGTACAAGGACTCTCAAGTAGAAATTAGTGCACTAAAAAAGCAGAACAAAGAACTGAAACGACAGGCCACCTCCGCAGCCCGATTCAGAGTTCCTTCGCATAACCAATTTGATGGCCGGTGAGGAATAATCTCCTTCAGAAGTTCTACCAAGGCTAAAGCAGAGTCTTCAAGAGTTTCAAAGGACTAAAGATGAAGCGAGATAGTTGATGGTGAAGTCGGGCAACGAAACTGTGCGCAAATGAAGCCGATTGTAATCTTTGCCACCGGGCTGCTACAAGAAAACTAAGAAAATGCTACTCTCTCTCTTATTTTTATTTATTTAATTTTTTGTTTCTTTGTTTGTTTTGTTTTCTTTTTGTTTTTGCTTTTGTTTTTGTTTTGTTTTGTTTTTTTTTTTTTGTTTTTTTGTTTTTGTGTTTGGAGTGGGCACTTATAGCTTCAACTTCTTTTTGTACAACTTTGATCGGGGTTGATCCCTGGCATTTAATAAAACGAGTTTGTTCTGCAAATCTGGATAGCATGAATAGCGCAACATTGAACATAAAAATCATTTTGTTTTGAATTTTAAACTTGAAAATGGTTGTATTTTAGTGAATTCTGAACTGAATATTGAGCTTATCACTGACTAAAACACAAAACACAACTTAATGAAATGAAAATGAAGCAGAAACTATCCCAAAACACACCCTTTTGAGCTTGTTGGAGCAAAATGAACGCAAAACAGAGCAACATTGGTCGACCGCCCAACGGAAAAGCATCGCCGACAACAACTACTATGCATTTTCCAGCGATTGCTTGATTAAGGTGACGAGAACTCGATAGTGTGGGTAAAAGACAGTAAACCTAACTCAACTGTACCCCTAGTTCATCACTTTGCCCCTTTTTTTTTTTCTTTTTTTTTCCCCTTTCTGCTAAAGCGATTTTGATTAACATGAGAGGTAAATTAGCACACTTGTTCCATTTTCCATCTTGAAGTCATATGAGCCAAATTGTGAGCACTGAAAATTCTCTTTTTGGTCCAAAGAATAGTTTGAGTTTTGGAAAAATGGAATAATTTTTGAGAAAATCAGTCAACTTCATTAAAAGTTCTCAAAATCTATTTTTGCAAATGATCACTACTCGATCAACATGAAATCAACCCTTGAGATGTACAACTGAATTCATCTTGGGATTGAACCCGTCATGAAGGAGAAATAGCACAACTGAATCAAATGGGGACGAGCCAATCAAATATGGATAGTCGAGTCGAATAAAGATACACCAATCAAACATGGACGAGATGAGTGAGTTGAAAAAATGATTAAAGCCGAACTTCAAGATGAAGCTGCCTACGTATCCCAAAGATAGGAATCAGGCCATACGTAGTTCCGGTTAAGGTTCACTCGGATATTGACACTCTTCTTTTGTGCTCTAACTTTTGCGCTCTAACTTTTGCCAAAGTCACCCTTTCAAGTTTTCAACCTTGCGAGCTTTTCATTTTTTCTATTTTTTGTCATTTTTTATTTTTTCATTTTTATTTTTTGTTTTTCTGCTCTAATTTTTGCCTGGGTTGCCCTTTCGGGTTTTCGGCCTAGTGAGTCTCTCAAGGGTAGTACTTCTTCAGCTTGTCCATGTTGATTGGTTGTGAGAACTCCAAACCATCCAAATCCATGAGAATGACTGTTCCTCCTGACCAGATTGATTTAATGACGTAGGGACCTGTCCAATTGGGTCTAAACTTGCCCCTAGGATCGTGAATAGAAGCTCGGTTGTCTTTCAACACTAAGTCCCCTTCCCTCAAATTCCTGGATCTAACCTTTTTGTTGAATGCTCTGGCAATCCTGCGTTGATACCTCTGAATGTGGTATAATGCTTTCAACCTTCGATCATCAAATAGCATCAATTCTTGAAATTGGTTCTGTTGCCAATCAGCTTCTGTTGCCAATCAGCTTCTGTTATCTAACATTCAGCCATAATCCTCAATGAAGGCATTTCTAACTCAATCGGCAAAATAGCCTCCATTCCATATACCAAAGAGTAAGGGGTTGCCCCTGTAGATGTTTGGATTGATGTCCTGTATCCTCAAAGTGCAAAAGGCAACTTATCTGGCTAATCTCTATAAGTTTCTACCATCTTACATAGAATGTTCTTGATGTTCTCATTTGCAGGTTCAACGGCTCCATTGGTTTATGGCCTGTAAGTTGATGACTTGTGAAAAGCCACGTTATACTTCTCAAGTAGAACTGCCACTTCTCCTTTGAAATGTGAGCCATTGTATGAAATTAATTCGTTTGGCACCCCGTATCTGTAGATAATGTTATTCTTGATAAATTTGGCCACGTGTGATGCTTTCAACACTGAATATGACTGTGCTTCAACCCATTTGGTAAAATAGTCAATGGCAACCAAGATGAACTGATGCCCATTTGAACCTTTCGGTATGACTGCCCCGATGACATCTATGCCCCATACTGAGAAAGGCCAAGACGAAGTCATGTTGTAGAGTTTTGATGGTGGGATGTTCACGCGATTGGCGTAGATTTGACATTTGTGGCATCGCCTAACAAAGTTGATGCAATCACTTTCCATGGTTAACCAGTAGTATCCTTGTCTAAGGATTTTTCTGGCTAGCATTATACCGTTCATATGGGCTCCACACTCTCCTCTATGGATGGCTTCCATGATACGTTTTGCTTCTTCTTCCTCTACACATAGCTTGTGCATTCCCAGATGCCCTCTCTTATATAACTTATCTCCACAAATGACGAACTGAGTGGCCAGACATCGTATCCCCCTTTTGTCTTTGGTGTTTGCCCCTTATGGATATGTACCACTTTCCAGGAAATTCCAAATATCAAAGTACCAAGGGTTTTCATCTTGAACTTCTTCCGTTACGGTTATCATTTCATACGCAGGGGTGTACCTTTGTTTTATAAGGATTGGGCACATCTTGACTCCGACCAGTATATCTATCATTAATGCCAAGGTTGCCAACGCATCAGCAAATCGGTTGTTCTCTCTTACCAGGTGCATAAAAGTCAGTTTTTTGAACCTCGGGATCAACATGTCTAAGGTCTGATGGTAGAATTTCATTTTTTCCTCTTTAAGTTTCCAATCTCCGTTGGCATGAGAGATGACCAAGTTCAAGTCCCCGATCACATCCAACCTTATTGCCCCTAGTTCCAAGGCTGCTTCCAATCCAGCAATGCATGCCTCATACTCTGCTTGGTTGTTAGATACCTTGAATTGGAGTTTGAAAGCTAAGGGGATATGGGAATCATTCGGCGTTATGAGCAACACGCCTATCCCATAGCCAAATTGGTTGGACGCTCCATCAAAGTACAACTTCCAAGTGTCTTCTTCCATCTGCATGACCTCTTCATCTGGGAATGAGTACTCCACATCTTTTCCTCCTTCAATTGGGTGATCAACCAAAAATTCTGCTACGGCCTTTCCTTTGACAGATTTACGAGTGACATACTTAAGGTCAAATTCGGAAAGCAAAAGTAACCAACGAGCTAGCCTATCAATAAGTGCTGGTTTCTCAAAAAGATATTTGATTGGGTCTAATCTTGAAACCAGAATTACCGAGTGAGCTAACAGGTAGTGTCTCAACTTCCTGGTGTCCCATACCAAAGCTAAGCAAGCTTTTTCCAAAGGAGTATAGCGGGTCTCATATTCAAGCATTTTCTTACTTAAATAGTAGATGGCTTTCTCCACTTTCGCATCTGACTCTTGTGCAAGCATGTATCCCATGGTTGATTCAGTCACTGATAAATACAAAATCAACAATTTTCCTAGCTCAGGTGGTGATAACACAGGTGGATTCTGCAAATATTGCTTAACTTGCTCAAAAGCGAACTGACATCGGTCATCCCATTAAAACTTTTTCCCTTTCTTTAGGAGACCAAACAGGGGTTCACAAGTCAAGGTTAGCTTGGAAATAAACTCCTTATGAATTGCACCTTTCCCAGAAAGCCCCGCACCTCCTTTTCAGTCATTGGTGGCGGCATTTCTAATATGACCTTAATTTTAGATGGATCAACTTCGATTCCCTGCTATGTGATTAGAAATCCTAACATCTTGCCCGCAATTACCCCAAAGGTGCATTTTTGTGGATTTACCCTTAGCCTGTATTCTCTAATTCTCTCAAAGAATTTCTTTAATGCAGTGTAATGGCTTTTCCGATCTTTGGACTTGACAATCATGTCATCTACATACACCTCAACTTCCTTGTGGATCATATCATGCAAAAGAGTGGTGGCAGCTCTCTGATAAGTGGCCCCGGCATTCTTCAAACCAAATGGCATAACCCTGTAGCAGTACGTCTCCCATGGTGTGGTAAATGCTGTCTTTTCTCTGTCCTCTGGAGCCATAAGGATCTGGTTATACCCTAAAAAACCATCCATGAATGATAGTAAGGCATGCCCTGCAGTGAAGTCTACCAATTCGTCAATATGTGGTAATGGGAAATCATCCTTTGAACTAGCCTTATTCAAATCCCGAAAGTCAATACAAACTCGAATTCTACCATCTTTCTTTGGAACTGGCACACTATTGGCTAACCAAGTAGGATATTCTGATAAGAGCAAAAACCCAGCATTGATTTGCTTGGTAACCTCTTCTTTAATTTTCAAGGCCTAGCTTGACAGGTCGGGCCACAAGGTCGAGAGGGATTCTATGCTGTACAATCTCAGGGTTAATTCTTGGCATGTCTTCATAGGACCATGCAAAAACATCTTTGAATTCCGTTAATAAAACAACTAATTGTTCACGTTCCTCTGAAGACAATGTAGAACCAATTTGGATCAAGCGAGGATCTTTTTTAGTACCCACATGTACAGAAACAATTTCATCTACTAATGGCTTAGCACGCCTTTCTTCCTCCCAGTTGATTAAAATTTTCAAAGCCCGAGGAATTTCTTCCTCTTCGTTTTTATCAAAATCTTGAAAATTTTGGTCAATGTTATGAACTATGAACACAAAAAAGTAGGCGGAAATCACATCTTCATTCAAAGCGTCGGGCTCACAAGTTGCAATAGACTCAAAAGAGAAAGAAAAAGAAGACTCAGACATTTTAGACAAACTTAAATCTGCTTCCAGCCCCACCGGCCCACCAAACTCAGACTCAACAACCAATTCAGAACTCTCAATACAACTCTTTTCAAAATGCCAATTTATTTGTGAGCCGTTCACTGCATCCATGATGAAGCTTGTACAGTCAGTAGATACCTCTTCCCCGATCACGGCAATGGTCATATCTCTCAAATTCATTGGTTTAGCGCTAGTAGGCGATTCTATTAGTAAGTCACCCAGTGTTAGACCCAGAACTTCCTCTGTGCTACTTTCCGAGCTAACTTCTCTATCTTGTTCGATGTTGATACTAGGATCTACCCATTCCTCATCACTGTCGGAGAGTTGATGATCGAAGAAGATCTCAAACCCAATGTATCTTTTCTTCTCCACTTGATCAATCCAGGGCTTAGGGAAACCACAGAAAGGGAAGTCTTCTCTTTGGCAGACAAAGCGTCCATTCAAGGTCCCACGAATTGGCTTATGAACCAACTCAAACTGCCACCCGGTTCTCTTGGCCTTGATCCTCTCTCTGATCTCTTAAGTTTTCCTTTTCCAATCATCATCCGTGGGTGCATACCCTAGTCCGAATTCATGTGGGTTATGAGGTACATCACTAGCTGTAGTAATACATTTCCTGCCACTTTGTCCCAATCCCATCCTTGGAATATGACCTAGTTTACTCATGAAATAGATTGATTGGGCACTGACGTATACACCTTCGTCTTCTGCCATGAGTGTTTGAACTAGCTAGGCCTCTGCCAATGTAAAACCTGATAGAAACACATCTTCTTCTCCATGTTGTATTTCTAGTAGTGGTGTTGTGACTTCTGGGGGAGGATGAATGGATGAATTTTCGAAGACAGTGGCAATTCCTCTGCCATATGAATACTTTACCAATTGATGTAGTGTGGATGATACAGCTTTCATCTGATGAAGCCAGGGCCTTTCCAATAGCAAGTTGAACGCTGCGAGAATATCCATGACATGAAATTCAACTTCTTGCTCAGATGGACCCACTGTTATTTGTACTTTGATTGTCCCCATCACTTCCCGACTAGTATTATCATAGGCCCGGATCAATTGAGTAATGGGCGTGAAATCTGCAGCTTTAACCCAATTGCATAAGCAGTGCGTGTAGGGCAGACATTGATGGCTAATCCGGTGTCAATCAGAACAATTGGGATCCATTTCTTTCTGCATTCCAATGATATATACAGAGGCTTATTATGTTCTGATCCTTCTTTTGGCAGCTCTTTGTCAGCAAAAGTTATTGCTGGGATGGTTTCTCTTGGGGTGATTAATGACACTAATTGCTTGGGAGTGATGTCAATTGATAACTTAGCCTTGTTCAACATTGACAACATTGCCTGTCGATGTTCTCAAGAAGCCATGAGAAGTCCCCAGATGGAGATGTTTGCTTGGATCTTTTTTAGCTGTCTTAAAATCGGGTCTTCTTCTGCTTCTTTCTCCTTCTCCTTCTCTTTCTCTTTCTCTTTATCAATGTCTGTTTCTTTGCCTAAGGACTCACCTTGGTCTAGTTGTGGAGGTTTAAAGTAATGCCCACTCCTAGTTAGGTGATCAATTTCTTCGGAATACCAAGTCTCATCATGCAAAGTACTACCCCACTTATCATCAGTGTGAGCGAGCTGCAGATCGCTATCATCCCACCATTCACCTTCGTTGACCGAAAGACAGTTGTCAGGCTCTACATGGATCATTCCCACGTTATACTTTGACAGACTTTCTGATTCTTCTTCTCTCTTGGAACC
Source organism: Camellia lanceoleosa (assembly GCA_025200525.1). Classification (NCBI taxonomy): domain Eukaryota; kingdom Viridiplantae; phylum Streptophyta; class Magnoliopsida; order Ericales; family Theaceae; genus Camellia; species Camellia lanceoleosa. The sequence goes on from CM045763.1 coordinate 60,707,547, forward strand.
CCTTTCGTTGCCACTGTTTTCAAACTTTCCAGCGTCAGTTTTTGGTTCATCATTTTTCCCCTTAGTTCCCCCATCAGAACCTTCATCATCGCTTGCCCAACCGTGAGTAGTATCGAAACTTCTTGGATCCCATTAGCCGATCTGTACATTTCCCAAATCCAATTCCTCAAAGAATTTGAGATTGTCCAAGTCTTCTTCTAGATTGGCCAAGTCATCTAATCCCTGTTCAAGCATATCTTCTCTAACGACATTGATAGTACATGAGTCGGGTAAGATAACTTCCGATTTCAACTGGCCAACAGGTACTATGTATTTGTTGGGATCATATCCTTCTTGTGGTAGTTTTCTAGTCTCAATCACTGATACTTCGGTTATGTCTTCTTTGGATCCTTCTTTTGATATGGTCTTTTCTTCCTCAATTTGCAATACTACCACCACTATGGTTTGTTTTGGCTTTAGCTGGGTTAGAAGTGCATCCATCATGCATAAATCAATGCTCTCTGGAATGTATATCTCGAGTTTGGATAAATGGACAGGTGTGATATATATACTAGGGTTAAAGGTGGAAGGGAGTGTATGGATATGGTTGAGGCGAGGAGGTGGTCGATTTTTGTCATGGGGTGGCAACGAGTTGGTAGTGACATTGGGTTTTTGTGGTTGTGGGGGAGCTGTGATCTTATTATCAATGAGGTTTTGGATTTCATGGCGAAGGTGAAAACATTGGTCAGTGTCATGTCCAGGTTATTGATGAAAGGCACAGTATTTGGTAGGGTCGTGTTTGGCTGGGAGAGGATCGGGAAGAGGTCGGGGGTCCAGAGGCTTAAGATACCCTCTTTCTATCAAGATTTTCATAGCTTTGGCCAGGGACATATAGAGAGGGTTAAAGGTTCTAGCCGTGGTTCAGGGTTGAGTTGGTTGTTTGTGGACTGGCATTGGCAAATGGGTCGACCATTTTGGCGGTGGTGGTAGTGACTGAATTGACCTCAGAAGGTCTTACAACTATACTACTACTAGTAGTAGTATTGGAACTGCGACCAAAAGGCTTCCGAACAGGTTCCTTATTATCCACAATGATTCCTTGTTTGATGGCATCCTCTATCTAGACCCCTATTTCATGTAAGTCATTAAAAGTGAAAAGCGGGAGGACTAGCATTTTTTGTAACATCTTTCCATGCAGATTTTTGACTATCATACGGATTTGGTCTTTTTCGAGTGGTCTGTTGGTCATCATTGCTGCTTTTGCCCTCCATCTGGTGACAAAAGCCACAAAACTTTCATTGGGCTCTTGGCGAGTTGCCTCCAAATCCCAAGTAGTTACCTCAATCTGGGTGTTGTAAGAATATTGGGTGATGAAAGCCTCAGCTAACTTCTCCCAATTTTGTTTCACCAAGTCTTCTAACTTGGTATACCAGATGGCAACCACTCCTGACAAAGTTCGTCCGAACAAAGAGAGCTTTTGCTAACGAGTCAAACCCATAGGCTTTAAGACATTAGAGAATAGGCGAATGTGCACCATTGGGTCACCGGAGCCATCAAACCTATCAATGTGTGGCATTTTGAACCGATCTAGCAACTTCACAGCTGTCTTAGTGTACCCGTCTTCAATGACTAGGATTAAATTGACTCCTTGTGACCTTTTGAAAAGTTTTTCCAACTTGGACAGCTTCAACATAGTTAGGTCAGACTCAGGTGCTTCGGATGGAAAGATCCCTCATGCTGGTTGTGGAAGGGGAAATGATCCTCCTGAAGTTTGTGCAGGAACCTTCAGATCTTCTGGTGAGTTAAGTTAGGGGAACTTGTCAGCTGGTGGAGGTGGAGGTGGAACTGGATAAGTCACTGAAGGTGGTTGAGTAATGAACACCCCAGATGAGCGTTGCAATTCAGCAAGAGTATTGCCTTGTGCGGCAAGAGTAGTGCCTTAGGAAGCAACCGTAGTGGTAACAGTATCCATGCTTCGTTGAAGGGCCAATAGTATGTCTACTATATTTTCTAGAATCTGAGCCATCACTGATTCTGGTGAGTTGAGTGGTGATGATCTAGCAGGTGAAAAAGGGGTATTCTGGACAGTTGATGAAGCTTTTGCTTTTCTTCGTGTAACCGGTGGCAAAGAAACTAACACTGGCTGACCCTAAACCAAATCTGCACTTTTACAAAGTCTACCAATGCGAGTCCACTAAACTTGAGGGATATCAGACCTTTCGGAAGCCATAGTGCCCGACTACCTTGCTAAAACAAAATGGGACCCCCAATCAGAATTTCATTAGCACAGCTCAACTAATTACTGCTAACTCATGTTGAAAAACTAAAGTTAACCCCACAAACTAAAATGATTGAACCACTCATCTGAATCTGAGAATTCTCATACATTGCACATAACACATAGTAGGAAAGAGAACAAACACCCCTATCGGGGCTAGGGTTACCCTGTCTTAACTTTGAAATGATCAAGCGTTTCACTATTCAAACAAGTGGCATCATACATCCTAGAAATGAGAGAGCATCCTGTCCTAATTTTAGAAGGTACTATAGCTCATTATATGCACAAGGTTAGCTCTACTCTAAGGGTTGAAGTCAAGGTGACGTTACCAAAGAATCCTTTGGGTCATAACCAATAAAGATCCCAGGAAATCAAAAGAGTCAAATAGCCTCTCTTCGGAGTTTGAGAACCTTAGATAGCAAAGCTACATAGCAAAGCTACCCTTTTGACAAGTCTCAAAAGGTTACAACATAAGGCCTCTAAAGTATCGTAAAGATAAGTGTAGTGTCACAAAAAGCTTGTCTGTGCTCCCATCAGTATCTAGGCAACACAGAGACTTAAAGTGCACCAATGAATGCAATGCAATGAACATATAATTGAAAATAAAGGTCATATCATGGAGTTTGAGTCAAGGTTTCATAAAATCCCCAACAGAGTCGCCAGAAACTGTAACATGCCCAGGGGGGTACCCGCGCGCGTTAAATAGTTCGGACCCTCGATTTCTTTGATCTAGTCTTACGAGTGCAATGTGAAACATAGATGAGAGTCCAGATTTGTCAACTTTTATTGAAAATCCATTTTATTGCAAATTTGTCAAAAATAGACTACGTCATCAGATCTCAAAGTCGCCACTTAATATTTTGGAAAATTAGGAAACCCATGACTCGTGCCAAGGCCATTGTTCGTCATAACCAAGGATGCTTAGCTCGGAACCTTAGGTATGAGAGGCGAAGGTCAATAATGAGCACCCTCGCTCACCCGATCAAAGATCGGCCTCTACTAAACCATGATATGAATTTTATTTTCTTTATATGTTCATGTTCTGATTATTTAATAAATCCTACAATTTACTATGTGAAGTATACAAGTATAGACTATGTCATCCACTTTGGAACGATTTGATTTCATGTAGTTTTGAAGGAGTTTTGAAGATGTACAATCCAAATAAATTGAGTTTACAAACATGAAAATCAACATCATTCCAAATTAAATGACACAACCTCCATCCACAGGCATTCATAAAGTTACATCACATAAGCAAATAGCCTCATGGTAGAATGCTAGACATAATAAGAAAAACACACACAAACGGGATACTAAAGTATAAAAACTTACATGTTTGACGTCCCACGAACAAACTACAAAACAAAATTAGTAAAATATGCATAATCTTATATACAAAATCCTAATGCAATTCACTCATGAGATACAACTAAAGATTCGGCTTCTAAAATATGATATGTGAATCTTCTCAAAAACATGAGGTAGCGCACATAATCACATAAGAATTGATTAAATCCACAAATGCAAACTTAGCCGAATCAAGATGCATGAAGCATGGATGCAAAGCATAACTATGATGAAAAATAAATATGATGTTTATGTACAAATAAAGAAAGCAAGTAAAAGAACGGGACAGAAAGAAGCGGGGCAGGGAATTATTATAACATTATAAAGAATAATTACAAACCAAATTAGAGAGGGATGAGAAGAATATTACAACAAAATAAAAATCTCACAATACACTCAAAATAGAATAAACAAAAGAAAAAAAAGTTTCATGTGCCTTGGGAACCACTAGAAGTTGGTTAACATCGAAAGACAACACCGTCTTGTCCAAAAAAAGCTAACCGGCTGACCAAATAGGCTGGTCGGACAACTAGGCCTAACAAAACCTGTCTTATTGCAAAACCAAGAAAAGGAACAAACAAGAAATATGTAGGTGGCTCAACTAACCACTACCGGTTAGATTAAAAATGAGAAAACAAATATATAAAAAAAAGAGTACAAACTTACAACAAAACTAACATGAACCTAAAACAAAAAAAAACAAGTATAAGATAGAACATGCAAGATTATAACAATATATAATATAACAAGAAATCAAAGCAAAAGAGCAAAATAAGTATATATAAAAAAAACAATGGGTTCAATATGACGTCTGATTGAACCCAACTCAATTTTATTATCTTGTGCCTCTTTTAGTCTAATTTTATTAGCCCTTTTAATTACCTTGCCATTTTTTAGTCATTTTAGTCCAAAAGTGAGAGTCATGTCCACTAAAATAAGAAAAGCGTCAAACAAGGAGTTGTTCTTGGCATGAGAGAGATGTAATGCCCTGGTTATGAACTTCCGAAGAGATTAAACCATTCGGCATGGAAGATCTTTTTCTCATGCTAAAGAAACATCTATGGGACTTCAATTCACCATTTTCAATTAGATTACAATAATATACAATATAACAACAAATCAAAGCAAAAAAAGCAAAATAAATAAGAAATGCAAGAAAATGAAAGGTTTGTGAAATTCACCTTCCAAGGAAAGAATGAACTCCTTAGTTCACAAACTCCCTCTTGATCACCCTTAAGCGTAGGAAGTGTGTTCTCAAATCCTCAATTCAAAATTATAAAATTTATGGAGTTTATGGTACGGAAAGTGGCTAACTCTCTTGTTTTTCTCACTTTCAATTACTAAACACTCTTCCTTATGATCAAGGCGATTGATCTTTGGAAATATCAGAATTTTTAGAGTGGTTTTGGTATATGAAAATGAGGAATTTCAGTAGCTATGGGAGTTTGGAAGTAATTTGGCTCAAAAACTCAATTTTTCTCTTTTTTTTCTCCTTTTTCTCACTCTTTTCTCTTCAATTTCGTGGTCCTTTCTCTCTCTTACAATATGATCATTCTATATAGGCAATGAGGGAGAGTAAAGGTCAAAAAGAAATTGGGAGACAAGGTGGGAGACAAGAATGTGATAGGAGGGTAAATTTTCAAGGTGGTTACATAGGATACTCCTTTATGGATGCCAACAAAACCTCTTTTTGACAATGGGGAATGATTAGGTATAATGAAAGATGAGTGGAGATATTGGAGGATGAGTGGGTGCACTTGAATGGATCAGAAAATAGGTAAATGGAGTGTCCCAACCGAACCAAAACCAAGAAAAATGGGGCTGCTGCTATTTTGGGCCGAGTCAACAAAATCTGTTATTAGGCCTAACTTCAAATGGGCATATCTCCCTTATCTGGACTTGGTTTTAGGTGATTCTTGGATCTAAATTGAAGCCCCAGAAGTCTACATTCCAATGGTGATGGCCTCACATCTAAATTCCAAGTGTACAAAGAGATATTCCTAATTTAGTAAAGGCAGTTCATTTCCTTCTTAACAATTTGATGCTCATCCTTTCCCTAAACCAGTTTTCTTCCATCCCCTCCTGTTTACTTCAAATCCAAACCTATCCAAACCTATAAAAAAAATATTTTTAAATATTGTTTTCAAAGAGTTCACATCTCTTCCATTTATTTCTATTTTGTCCTTACTCGGTTTACTGAAAAGTGCAATATTTTAATTGAAATGGGAGCCTCGGAACATCGTAGAAACATTTGGAAAATAATTTTGAAAAAAAGGTTTTAAGGTCTAAAATAGTTTGGCCAAAAATGTGTGAAGGTAGGGATTAAAGCTCAAATTCCATTTTTCTTGTTGAGGACTGCTAGGGAACGCATTCTGATTATCATCATTGGGTAATCAACAGAAAGCACCGAAGTCTTAGGGCCGATCAAAATGGAGTGTCTACACCTGCCTGCTGAAATTGATGTGACTGATCGTGGCAGCTCTTCAAATCCTATTCAGTCTGATTATATATGTCACTGAATCAAAGTGATTCTGTTTTGTCTTTGTTTTATTTTCGAATTCCAAGGATGAGCCACCACGGTCTGATGGTTGCCCATCATCATTCCTCACGGATTGGTCTACTGTTGATTGAGAAGCAGGGCGTTGAATCTGTTTTGTACTTTGATATGACAATATTCAAGAACAAGTTGGATTGGATTTGACTACACTAAACCTATATATTTATCTTTCTTGTATGTATGTGTATTAGCATAAAAGTAATTTTATCATAACATATTTATTACTAATTATGTATTTAAGTATCAGTTAAATATTCTTAATTTCAATTTTATAACGTATTCATTAAAAAAATATTAAGATTATGTTATGAGGATACAAATTTTGACAAAATTTGACATGCTTTAATTTTACTATTTCTCAATTTTTCTAGTCTAGTATGCAAAGTATTTGAAGAAACTTGTCTTACATTTATTCTAACAAATATACTCACATTACACAAGAAATGTCACATCTTATTGTCAAAATAAGTTGTACACTTATCGTATCTTGAACATATATGATACTTTGATTCTAAAATTAAAGACAAATAAACTTTAACTGGGATATTTTTGGGAAGTATTGGATAAGCATATGTGAGTATCCAAAGAGTATTGGGGTGTGTTTGGTTTGTGTTTTGAAACATGTTTTTGGAAGAAAATTTCCAAAAACATGTTTGGTTACAAATTTTCTCAAAAAAAATTCTAAAATTACTTATCTCTCTATTACACATCAATCAATCACTTTTTCCCTCTCCTCTCTCCTTCTCAATCACTTTTTCTATCGCACACATCTACTCAATTACAACAAAATATCAGATCATCCCAAACTCCCAAACTCCAAAACTATTTTCAAAATATACAACTAAACAAACTAAAAAAATTTCTAAATTGTCTTCCCAAATTTTTTCTTTTTCAAAATTTAGCTCAAAACACAAACCAAACACACCCTCAGTATCCAATACAATTTCAATATGGAAGTATCCATGCTTCATAAGCTATGATAACAGGGCTGCTGAAAATGTTAAGGTTGTTTTTCTTTTTGTTTACTAGTATTTTTAAAAACAAAAATGATTTATGTAACTAGATTTTTGTTGTTGTTTTATGTAATTGCCTAGTTGGATGCTTGTGATTAGTTCCATGTTTGGAATAAATTATATTATGAAGAAAGCTATATATATTTTTCCATGTTTGCGATGATAAAAGTTGGTGACCTTTAGTTGTATTTAGAACTTAAGTTATATATCTTTTAATAGGAATGGGGGAAAGGGAGTCAAACCCTTTACCAATTAGTTAGGCAGGCTAGGTGTGAGTTTTAGAAATGTTTTGTCAATGTATTTTTGTTTCTCATTCATTTTCTGAATTTGGAATCTTTTTTTTTTCTCTTCTTTTTCTCAAGTCTCAAAATTAGGTTATGGTTGTATGGGGCTTAGTGGAGCCTACAATTCTCCTGTCTCTGATTAGGATGGCATTGCGACAATTAAGTATGCATTTAGTAAAGGACTTACTTTCTTTGATACGTCAGATATTTATGGTGTTGACCACTCTAATGAAATATTAGTGGGAAAGGTAATGCTTTCATTAACATGGTACGTGAGCATTTGGGCTTGTTATGGGAATTTGGTTATAGCCATTTTTTACATTTCATGTACTTTGTTTATAGAGAAATATAAAGAATTCAACTTTGTAAGTCTTAAGAAATTGAAAGATTTTGTTGAAACTATTTTTTAGGAGAATCCTTGAAAAGAAAAACATGAGTTCTTGTTATTGGTGGTGCTGTCTTGTTAGGTGTTAGGGAGGGTTGAGCCGGATTTATTTTCCTTATTGGTTTTTGTTGATTCTTTAGTTGGCTGAGATGTAATTTTCTTGGTGTGGGTTGTTTTCGTTAGTATCGTCTTGATGCTCTTTTTCTAATAAAGTTACTCTTATTTATGAAATAAAATAAAAAAAGAAAAAGAAAACATGAGTTCTTCTCTACTCTACATTGGGATAAAGGACCGTTAGGATTATGCTCATTTAAAAACTTATTGAAAAGATGTCATATATACCAGATCAATTTTTCTTAGGGAAATGGCATCTTGGTGGAAACAAATAAAAAAAAAATTGCATTTTTATGGAGGTGCAAATGGGAGTTGTGTTGTATGCCACAACTTTCACTGATATCTGACTAAGACTAACTTGTATTTGTGAGAATATTAGGTTTATATATATATGGTAGCATATATTCTGTATATATTAGGAATTGAGCATGTATTGTTTGTTTCATTTTCTGGTTCTAGGGTTTGGATTGTTATATATACCAATGTATTCTTGGATCAATTACATAATATAATATACAGATTTGTCAGAAATCTTACATGGTATCCGAGCTGAAACCCTAGGTTTAGCCTTGTTTGTTCGAAGCTCTCTCTGTGGTTCTATGAAGTCGTAACTCTTTCTGGTTCAGAAACTCGACACCCATCCTCGTCGTTTCTGTTCGATCAAAGCTTAGTCTTTGATTCTGGTTTGTTGGTCTCGATCGAAGCTGTCTGATTCTAGTTCATTGGTGTCTATCTCTCTCCTAGGTCGTTATATCACCTCAGTCTCATTGTTCTCTCGTGCAACTTCTGGGTTTGCTCATCTGACCCATTTGGATTCATCTGGATTGTTTTGTTCGGGTCTCTCCATCTCTCCATCTCTCTCTGTGTTCATGGTTCCATTTGTATTGCTCTTGGTTTATTACAGTTCTATACTTATTATTGTTTGCCCATTAAGTCTCTCTTTATTACACTTACACCCAATCAGTTCATTATTTTTTCCTCTTTTGATCTATTATGATGCAAGATACTAAAATTCACGCAAGTCCATGTCTGGTGATGTTATTGTTTGCCTATGCTGATTCTGATTGGGCTGGTGATGTTACTGATCGCAAGTCCATGTCTAGTTTCTGTATGTTTCTTGGCGATTCCTTGATTTCTTAGAAAAGTAAAAAACAAACTGTTATTGCTCACTTCACTGCCGAAGCTGAGTACCGTGCTATGGCTCATGCTACTGCTGAGAATGTTTGATTTCGTTGTCTTTTATTTGATTTGGGTGTCACTTACTTTTCTCCGACCTCCCTCTATTATTGTGACAACCACAGTGCTATTCAAATTGCCCATAACACTGTCTTCCATAAGCGGGCGAAGCACATTGAAATTGATTGTCACTTTGTCTGTCAACATCTGTAGTCTGGCTCAATCTCGCTTCATTTCGTCTCTTCGACTTTGCAACTTGCTGACTTCTTTACCAAGCCTCACACCACTGCTCGATTTCAGTTTCTTCTTGGCAAACTCTCAGTGTTTTCTGCTAAAACACCTTGAGTTTGAGCGAAGGTGTCAGAATATTAGGTTTACATATATATTGTAGTATATATTCTGTATATATTAGGAACTGAACATATATTTTTTGTTTCCTTTTTCAGTTCTAGGGTTTGGATTGTTATATATACCGATGTATTATTATATCAATTACACAATAGAATATACAGATTCTTCATAAATCTTACAGTATCTTCATGAAAGTTGTAATTATTTTGAGTTGATCCCACTAAAACACAATTTTCCATTTTTTCAATCACACTTTCTCTGTCCTCTTTTTTTTTTTTTTTTTTTTGAACACGGAGGTAGGTCAATAGGGGAGGAAGTAGCTAGTAATAAGGAAAACCAAGACTAAAAATTCTATTTGCAGGATTAGGAATTTTGAAGTGGAGATTGCACTTAAGAAGATGAAATCGAATAAGGCTTTAGGACCTGATGATATTCCTATTGAAGTTTGGAAATGTTTAGGAAAGAAGGGGGTTGCTTGATTGGCTAGGTTATTTAGCAAAATTTTGTTGACTAGGAAAATGCCAGAGGAGTAGAGGAAGAATATTTTAGTGCCAATCTATAAGAATTAAGGAGATGTCCAGAATTGCAATAACTATAGAGGAATCAAGTTCATGTATCATATAATGAAAGTGTGGGAGAGAGTGATGGAACGTTAATTACGAGATATAACAGAGGTGTTAGAGAATTAATTTGGATTTATGCCTGGTAGGTCAACAATGGAAGTGATCTATCTTTTGAGGATAGTAATAGAAAAGTATTAAGAAAAAGAAAAGAGACATTCATATGATTTTTATCGATCTTGAGAAAGCTTACAATAGAGTGCCTTGGGATATAATCTGGTAGCTGTTAGAGAAGAAATGGGTGACAAAAGGTTACATTGATATGATTAGAGACATTTGTGATGGTGTGGTGACCACTATTAGATCGCCTGCTGAAGAGACAAGTGAATTTCCAATTACTGTAGGATTACACCAAGGATTAACCTTAAGTCCTTATCTTTCTACTTTAGTTATGAATGAGTTAACGAGAAATATTCAAGATGATGTGTTGTGGTGTATGCTTTTTTGCAAATGATATCGTGTTAGTGGACGAGACTAGAGAAGGAGTTAACACTAAGTTAGAGACTTGGAGAGAAGCACTTGAATTTAAAGGTTTTAGGATAAGTAGAACTAAGACAGAGTACATGGAGTGTAATTTTAGTAACAGTAACAATGGAAGTAGAGAATAAGTGAAGATTGAAAACGAAGAACTACTAAAGAGTGAACATTTTCATTATTTAGGATCGATTATGATAATACCCAAGTTCTGAATGTAGAAGTCCTGAATAAATTGATCCTGCTAACGAGCACTTTGAATCGTTGTTTCCAACTCATACCGTTTGGCAAAGTGAGATTGCTGATACATACCCAATAAATAGTCCCACACCTCCTTAGCAGTACTGTGTTTGGAAAATATCATTCCAATACGGCCATCCACAAAATTATGAAACCAGGTCAGAACTTGGGTATTATCACAATCTCAAGTGTCACAGGAACTCAGAACTTGGGTATTATCATAATCAATCCTAAATAACGAAAATGTTCACTCTTAGGTAGTTCTTCGTTTTCAATCTTCACTTCTTCTCTACTTCCATTGTTACTGTTACTAAAATTACACTCCATGTACTCTATCTTAGTTCTACTTATCCTAAAACCTTTAAATTCAAGTGCTTCTCTCCAAGTCTCTAACTTAGTGTTAACTCCTTCTCTAGTCTCGTCCACTAATACGATATCATCTGCTAACACGATATCATTTGCAAAAAAGCATACACCACAGCACATCATCTTGAATATTTCTCATTAACTCATCCATAACTAAAGTAGAAAGATAAGGACTTAAGGTTAATCCTTGGTGTAATCCTACAGTAATTGGAAATTTATTTGTCTCTCCAGTAAGCGATCTAATAGTGGTCATCACACCACCACAAATGTCCTTAATCATATCAATGTAACATTTTGTCAGCCATTTCTTCTCTAACAGCCACCAGATTATATCCCAATGCACTCTATCGTAAGCTTTCTCAAGATCGATAAAAATTATATGAATGTCTCTTTTCTTTTTCTTAATACTTTTCTATTACTATCCTCAAAAGATAGATCACTTCCATTGTTGACCTACCAGGCATAAATCCAAATTGATTCTGACACCTCTGTTATATCTCGTAATTGACGTTCCATTACTCTCTCCCACACTTTCATTATATGATACATGAACTTGATTCCTTTATAGTTATTGCAATTCTGGACATCTCCTTAATTCTTATAGATTGGCACTAAAATATTCTTCCTCTACTTCTCTGGCATTTTCCTAGTCAACAAAATCTTGTTAAATAACCTAGCCAACCAAGCAACCCCTTTCTTACCCAAACATTTCCAAGCTTCAATAGGGATATCATCAGGTCCTAAAGCCTTATTCGATTTCATCTTCTTCAGTGCAATCTCCACTTCAAAATTCCTAATCCTGCAAATAGAATTTTTAGTCTTGGTTTTCCTTATTACTAGCTACTTCCTCCCCTATTGACCTACCTCCGTGTTCAAAAAAAAAAAAAAAAAAAGGACAGAGAAAGTGTGATTGAAAAAATGGAAAATTGTGTTTTAGTGGGTCCAACTCAAAATAATTACAACTTTCATGAAGATACTGTAACATTTCTGAAGAAATTGTATATTCTATTGTGTAATTGATACAATAATACATCGGTATATATAACAATCCAAACCCTAGAATTGAAAAAGGAAACAAAAAATATATGTTCAGTTCCTAATATATACAGAATATATACTACCATCTATATATATAAACCTAATATTCTCACACCTTCGCTCAAACTCAAGGTGTTTTAGCAAAAAACACTGAGAGTTTGCCAAGAAGAAACTGAAACCGAGCAGTGGTGTGAGTCTTGGTAAAGAAGTCAGCAAGTTGCAAAGTTGAAGAGACGAAAGGAAGCGAGATTGAGCCAAACTGTAGATGTTGACAGACAAAGTGACAATCAATTTCAATGTGCTTCGCCCGCTTATGGAAGACAGTGTTATGGGCAATTTGAATAGCACTGCGGTTGTCACAATAGGGAGAGGTTGTCATAATAGAGGGAGGTCGGAGAAGACTAAGTGACACCCAAATCAGATAAAAGACAACGAAGCCAAACATTCTCAGCAGTAGCATGAGCCATAACACAGTACTCAGCTTCGACAGTGAAGCGAGCAATAACAGTTTGTTTTTTATTTTTCCAAGAAATCAAGGAATCGCCAAGAAACATACAGAAGCCAGACATGGACTTGTGATCAGTAACATCACCAGCCCAATTAGAATCAGTATAGACCACCAAGTCCAAAGAAAAAGTAGAGGATAGTAGTAAACCCTGAAAGATAGTACCTCGGAGATAACGAAGAAATAAAACCCATGTAGCCCAATAAGTGGAGCGAAGAGCAGAAACCAACAGGCTAACCATATGAATAGCATAGGTAAGATCAGAACAAGTAACCTTCAGATAGACTAAACAACCCACAAGCTCTCAATATAAAGTAAGATCATCCAAAGGAACACCATCAGTAGTGTTGAGCTTCACATTAAGCTCAATGGGAGTATCAGAAACCTTAGTGTCAGTAACACTGACACGATGAATAACCTCATTAGTATACTTGGCCTGACACAGAAAGTAGCCATTGGGAGAAGAAACGAACTTAATACCAAGAAAATACCTTAATGGGCCCCAATCCTTCATTTCAAAGGTGCGGAAGAGATGCTACTTGACCTTAGAGATAGCAAAACAGTCAGAGTCAATGATGATCATATCATCCACATATAGTAATAAGGCAACAAAACCAGCAGATGTGTGAAGGAGAAACAAAGCGGAGTAATGGGCATAAGGATGAAACCCAAGCTTAGTAACAACTGTCTCAAAAAGATCATACTAAGCACAAGGATATTGCTTCAAACCATACAGAGCACGTCGAAGACGACAAACCTGTCCAGTAGAATGAGGAAGGCCAGGGGGAGGAAACGTATAACCTCCTCAGTGAGATGGCCATTAAGAAAAGTATTCTTAACATCCATCTGATAAAGAGGCCAATGATGAACAGTAGCGATAGAGATCAAAGTACGAACAGTAGTCATCTTGACAATAAGAGTAAAGGTCTCTTCATAATTAACACCATACTCTTGTGAGAGACCTTTGGCAACTAGACAAGCTTTGTAGTGCTCGAGAAAACTATCAGAATGAGTTATGACTTTATAGACCCATTTACAACCAACCAGATTCTTGCTAGCAGGTAAAGGAACTAGCTCCTAAGTAGAAGTCTTCTGCAAGGCTAATAACTCATCCTCCATAGCTCGAATCTAATTTAGATCTTGATAGGCCTCCTTATAAGACCGGGGTTTTGAAAATGAGTGAATAGTAGACAAAAAGATGCAGTATGAAGGCGAAAAACATGTTTTAACAAAACTAAGTTTGATTACCTATTTACGGATGCGAAGGGGATACTTAAGGTTGGCAAGATCAGAGTCATCAGAGGTAAGAGGATCGGCAGCAGGAGCAAAGACAACTTGTGGAGGGAGAGCCTTGCGACGAGAATAAACTAACAACAGAGGAGAAGACAGAGATAGAGCCAGAGGGGAGGAGAAGGATGAAGAGAAGAAGGAACGGGCTCATCGGGGTCAGTGCAGATGGACTTAATAAAAGGGGTGGTAAAGGATACAAGCTCAGGGGGAACAGTAGAGGTGTATTCATCTGGAGGGACCTCAGAATGAAATGGATCAATGTGAACCAAATCCTCTTTGGAAACCGGAGCAGTGATAGGAGGACGCTGAAAGTAAGACAGACGTTTGAGAAAGGTAATATGGAGGGATATATAAAGGCGACAAGAAATCAGGTCATAACAACGATAGCCTTTCTATGTAAGAATGTAGCCCAAAAGATGCACAGAACAGACCGAGTATTATGTTTGGTCCTATCTTTATTAGAAAGAATGACAAAACAGGAAGACCCAAAGACATGTAGAAGAGAGTAATTAGGAAGTTAGGAAAACAGAGCCTCATAAGGAGAACAACGAGAGAGTAAGGGAGTAGACATACGGTTGAGAAGAAAAGCAGCAATAAGAACTACACCCTAGAAAGGAGTCGGAACAAAGGCAAAGAGAAAGAAAGACCTAGCTGTCTCAAGAAGATGATGGTGTTTATGTTCAGCGTGACCATTTTGGGTGGGTGTATCAGTATAAGAAGTTTGGTAAATGGTAGGGATGACAATTTGAACCCGACCCGACGGGTACTCGGACCGCCCCATCCCGATAAATTGGGTTTTCCACGAAAATTATTCCTTATAGGGCTAGGGCAAGGACTGGTAGTAAAAAATAGATCCCCGATGATTTTCCGGCTGGGGATGGTGATAGATGCCCTAGCCCCGGCCCGGCCCCGCCCTAATTTGGCCCCGAATAGTCCTCATATATATATGTTTAGAAATTAGAGTTTGGTTATTTGTCTCAACTCTCTCTCACTCCCTCTCTCTTTCTCTGTCTCGTTCTTCGTTCTTCTCCCTCACTGTACGCTGTGACTTGAGATGAGAAAGAAGGTATGAGCCTCCGTTGCCTCCTCCCCTCCTCACCTTTATCACCGTCCTCCGTCGCCTCTTCCCTTCCTCCCTGTAGTCTATTTCACCCATCATTTACCCAGATCTGTTAAGTATAGTTCAGATCTATAGTGACCTCCTTGTGAGCAGTGAATCTGGCATCATCGCAGTGATACAGCGGTGGATTGGTGGCAGCGTAGTCGTCGATCTCCCTCCTCCTCTGTTGTTTTCGGGGAGAGAAAGTTGTTAGGGTTTCCAATCTCGCCGATCTCCCTCCTCAACAACATCACGGCGACTCCGACATCACGGCGAGAGAAAACTGCTGTGCTGATTTCTCTTTTTTTGATTTCTTGTAGATCTTACGAGTTGTATTGATCTCCATCTATCTTTCTGTCTCCATTTTTTTTTTGGAGTAGTTGACGTATAGCCAACATTCATTGATGATTTTGTATTTGATAATTTTGTTGATCTGTTGATGTATTTGATGTATAGATTCTGGTGGTACTGAGTACTGATCTGTTGCTTTTTGTGTTGATCTGTTGATTTTTTTGTGTTGGTCTGTTGGTCTCTATTTTTTTGTGTTGGTGTTGATCTGTGTCTATAGATGATGTTGGTCTCCATTTTTTGTGTTGATCTATTGATTTTTTTTTTTTTTTTGACTGGGGAATTTTCGAAGTCGGAGAAACCCAATCCCCTATTAGGGAGCGGGGCAGGGACGGTAATAGGTTCCTCGTGGGGATCGGGGCCAAGGACGGGAAAATTTTCATCGTTGAGGATCGGGGACGGGGACTGTGGTCTCTAGCCCCGCCCCAGCCCGTTGCCATTCCTAGTGAATGGTACCCAAACTGGCCAAATACTCACAGGACTTGGTTTTAAAATATTCCCCACCCAAGGTCAGATCATAACAACTTAATAGTAGCCCCAAACTGTGAAGTGATCATAAACTGAAAGGTACGGTATATTTGGTAGAAGTCAGATTTATAAGTCATAAGATAAACCCAAGTATAGCAGGTGCAATTATCAAAAAAAGACACGTAGTATGCAGAACCCCCTTTAGTGAGAATGGGAGAAAGTCCCCAGACATCAGTATGCACAAGAGAAAATGGAGAAACAAAAAATAGAAGTACTTCTATTAAATGAAAAAGCTGACATTTTGGCAAGTTTACACCCCCAACATTCATTAATTTGACTAGGAGAAACTTTACCCAACAATCTTGACTGAGCTAAAGATTGTAAGCGATCAACAGACAAATGACATAGGCGAGAATACCATAAATAAAACTAACTCGACTGAAAATCTAACTGAAATGAGGACAAAGCAACTAGAGAGGTAAATAGAGGGAGATGCAAGCTTTCTACCACATAAAGATCTCCAACTCTACGGCTGGTCCCAATCTGCTTCTTGGACACCCGATCCTGCACATAATAAACAGAAAACGAAAGGATAATATTAAAACCAGAAGCATCAAGTTGACTGATAGATAACTAACCGACAGATAGTTGAGGAACATAAAAAAATAGAGGGAATAGTAACAGCAGACATAGTAGAGGGTAAGACAGACCCAATAGATAGAATAGACATACCAGACCCATTAGCAGTATTAACAGTAATAAGAGAGACAGGGGGTATACAGTTTTGAAGTAAGAAAAGGTAAGGAGTCACATGATGAGAGGCACCAGAGTTAAAAAGCCAGACAGAAGAAAGATACATAGAGAGTACCTAAGCAAACCTGCATGAAGAGAGGTGAGAATGGAGGCAGATGGAGATGACTGGGAGGTGGACAAGAGATGTTGAAACTGAGCAATCTAGGCACTCAAGGAAGCTAAGTCAGGATTAGGAGCCAGAGTAGATGCAGTATAAGCGGCAGGAGGCCCAAAAGTACTCAGAGCAGGACCTCAGAACTGTGACTGAGACTGTTGAGAAGATGCATGTCCCTTCTTGGGATAGTTGTACTTTCAATGGCCCCTCTGATAGCAGAAAGCACACTCATCTGAAGCCAGCAGTCCCTTCTTGGGCTATGTAGTGGCCTGAAGCTGATATGAAGAGGTGGGGTCGATAGTAATGGAGGTTGGGCAAGAGCCAAGCAAACAAGTGGAGACAGAGTCTGACTGGCCGTCTTAAGATGGCTTTCCTCAAAAAAGAGCTCAAGAACAATAGCATCCACAAATAGAAGAGGAAACCGGTGAAGAATGCCACTACGGATAACCTCATACTGAGATGAGAGAGCCATTAAAAATGGCACTAAACAACCCTGTTCCCGAAACTCAATATAAGCATTTAGAGCCTTGAGGCTTGATGGTTCCATAAGAGCCAACTGATCCCAAAGACCTATCATCTTTATATAGAAGTCCTGAATGGACTGATCGTGTTGACAAGCACCCTAAATGGCTGTTTTCAACTCATACCGCTTGGCAAAGTTGGATTGCTAATAAACACTCTGTAAATAATTCCATACCTCCTTGGCAGTATTGTATTTTGAAAACATCATCCCAATTCGAGCATCCACAGAATTATGAAACCATGTCAGAACTTGGGCATTATCACAATCCCAAGCGTCACAAGAAGTCAGATATCCTTATTTTTTCGGGTCCGATGGACGAGGAACAAATCTAGAAACATAGTCCTATTTTTCTGACCAAGAAGAAAATTCTTCATAACGTTGGCCTAATAGGCATAATTGCTACCAGTGAGTTTACAACTAACAGCGTGAATTTTAGTATCTGACATCATAATAGATCAAAAAAGGAAAAAACAATGAACTGATTGGGTCTAAATGTAATAAAGAGAGACTTAATGGGCAAACAATAATAAGTATAGAACTGTAATAAACCAAGAGCAATACAAATGGAACCATGAACACAGAGAGAGATGGAGAGACCCGAACAAAACAATCCAGATGAATCCAAATGGGTCAGATGAGCGAATCCAAATGGGTCAGATGAGTAAACCCAGAAGTTGCACGAGAGAACAGTGAGATTGAGGTGATGTAACGACCTAGGAGAGAGATCGATACCAATGAACTAGAATCAGACAGCTTCGATGGAGACCAACAAACCAGAATCAAAGACTAAGCTTCGATTGAACAGAAACGACGAGGATGGGTGTCGAGTTTCTGAACCAGAAAGAGAGAGAGAGAGAGAGAGAGAGACGAAGGCCCTCGCAATCGTGTTCAGGCCTAGAACAGAGTCACGACTTCAAACTAGAGACAAGAAGTTGTTACGACTTCGTAGAACCACAGAGAGAGCTTCAAACAAACAAGGCTAGACCTAGGGTTTCAACTCGGATACCATGTAAGATTTCAGACAAATCTGTATATTATATATTGTAATTGATCCAAGAATACATCGGTATATATAACAATCCAAACCCTAGAACCGGAAAATGAAACAAACAATACATGCTCAATTCCTAATATATACAGAATATATACTACCATATATATATAAACCTAATATTCTCACAAATACAAGTTGGTCTTAGTCCAATATCAGTGAAAGTTGTGGCATACAACACAACTCCCATTTGCACCTCCATAAAAATGCAATTTTTTTTTATTTGTTTCAACTAAGATGCCATTTCCCTAAGAAAAATTGATTTGGGATATATGACATCTTTTCAACAAGTTTTTAAATGAGCATAATCCTAACAGTCCTTTATCCCAATGTAGAGTAGAGAAGAACTCATGTTTTCTTTTTCTTTTTTTATTTTATTTTATAAATAAGAATAACTTTATTAGAAAAAGAGCATCAAGACAATACTAACAAAAATAACCCACACCAAGAAAATTACATCTCAACCAACTAAAGAATCAACAAAAATCAATAAGGAAAATAAATCCGGCTCAACCCTCCCTAACACCCAACAAGACAACACCACCAACAACAAGAACTCACGTTTTTCTTTTCAAGGATTCTCCCAAAAAATAGTTTCAACAAAATCTTTCTGTGGGGATATATTTTTGAGTACCAACACGTGGCAAGGTGATGCCGATGTATCAGCCGATGTGCCACGTATCCTGGTCGTAACGCCGAGATGATCTCGGCGTGGCCGAGGTTATCTCCGAAGATATCGGAATCCGAGATAAGTGAATAAGAGACAAGAGTCCTAGAATGAGGAAAGACTTCAAGATGGATAAGGATAATGTTCTTAGGGAGTCTATCCTTATCTCTTGAGGAGTTCAAAGTAAGCACTAAATGGGAGTCCATAGAAGTCAGGCTTCTATCGGGACCAGGATTGAGTTAACTATAAAAGAGAGGCACCCCCGAGGGTCGAAGGTACGCAATTTATATTCTGAACAGTGAGTTTAGCACTATTGATTATCTTTTAGAGATATACTGACTTGATCGTCGGAGTACCCCCGGGTGGACGAACCACCGCCGGAATCTTCTCTTTCTGTTGCCGGTTAGCCAGGTGTCGTCTATTCTGCCAGTGTTCTCCAGTTGAATACTAAGTTGGCAGTGTGGTCAAAAATTGACACACACAATTTGGCGCCGTCTGTGGGAATATATTTTTAAAAAAGATGGCCAGTAACGGACAGAAGGAAAAGATTGGAGACGACACTCCTGTTGGGAGTGGGAGACCTATTGACCTTGATGTCGAGGGAGACAGGTCCAACGCAGAAACTCATGAGCAAACTCACGGAGTATAAGACGTCGGCCAGACTGGCGACGTATCAAAGAAACCAGATCGAAGCGGGTACTACAATGAAGGCGACCTCCAGGTATAGAAGGACATGTGCCTACAAAGAGACGAAGAGGTAAAAGAGATGGCAAACAAACTGGCAGACTTGCAATCGGTCATCAATTTTATGATGCAAAATAACGTCATGCAGCCACCATACCCGTTGCAGGACACGCCGATTCCAGCGGCCAATGCCCAGAAGGGAGGACATAAAGCAATCCCAGAAGCCCCCCAGCACACCAGGAGCGAAAGACACTCTCACCGGCCTTCAAGGGAGGTCGGAAGAAGGGAGTCAAGGAAGGAAGAGTCACAAAGGACACAACGCACCAAGAAGGCCGACCCCATAGAACATTGGCATGTTCAAGAGCGGGCACTATGCTTCGACACAACTCATGGAGAAAGATCGAAAAGGGCTCACCACGAGGCCGAGAGTAGTATCTAAAAAAAGTTTGAAGATAGCCGAGCTCTGGGCGACAAAAGAAGACTTGAGAGATTACCTCAAGAGGAAGCAACAGAATGCCGATACCGAGGTAACCTCCCTAGATAAGCCAAGGACACCATTCTCGGTAGAGTTGGATAGGTTTGAGGCGCTGAAGAGATTCAGTATGCCAAGGTTCCAAATATACGATGGTAAGTCAGACCCCAACTTCCACGTTGGGTTATATTTGAACTCAATGGCATTGTATAGTGGGAAAGAGCCATTGCTCTGCAAAGTGTTCCCCTCACCCTTCGGGGAGATTGCATCAGATTGGTTCCACAAACTACCAAAGGGAAGCGTGAAGACTTGGGAAGGCCTGGCCGAGATGTTGGTGACCAGGTTCGTGACAAACAAGCTGCAGCCATTAAGGGTGGATGCATTGATGGCTTTGAAGATCAGCAAGGATGAAGGCTTTAGGGACTATGCAAAAAGGTACTATGAGGTGTTCAACCGAATACCCGAGTGTAATCAAGAAGTGGCAGTCGTGTCTTTCAAGAACGGCCTAAAAGACAACTATCCACTACGGAAGTCTTTAGCAAAGACATTGCCAAAAAGCATGGAAGAGCTCATGGCGAGAATCGAGAAGTATGCTAGGGCCGAAGAAGACATATCGGAGACCAAGGAAACAAAGCAAAAGAAAGGAAACAGCTCGCCGAAGCGAGGCCGAGGTAACAATGCATCGAGCAAGCAAGAAATAGAACTGAGGGTTGTGCAGGCAGTGACAACTGTGTTTCGAATCCCAATTCACAAAGTCCTGGATCAAATTCGGAACCAGCCCTATTTCAGAACGCCAGAGAGGACTTCAGGAGAGTTCATGGGAAGAAACATTGGCAGGCATTGTGCCTACCACAATGAAGATGGGCATACAACTCAGGGTTGTAGAGCCCTGAAAACACACTTGGAAGACCTGGTGAGACAAGGACATCTGAGAGACCTTGTTGATGAGACCAGGACAAGGGAAGAACGAGCAAGATTACCTCAGGCACCGGCTCCCCCATCTCCTGCATGACGCAGTGGAGGAGGACCTCGGGTAGTCAACGTAATCCACTCGAAGGTCAACGAAAACGAAATCTGAGGAGAGACCCAGAAGGTAAAACACCTACAACATGTCTACCAAGTCAGGGAGAAAAGACATCGGGCAGAAGAGTGCCAGAGACCAATGATAACCTTTACTGAAGCCGACCTAGAGATGGTCCAGCATCCGCATAATGATGCCTTGGTAGTATCCCTCCAGGTTGGGGAGTGCCAAGTGAAACGCATCCTGATTGACCAAGGCAGCTCTTGTGACATCATGTAAGTCCAATGTTACAAGGAGCTCGGCCTTCACCCAGATGATATGGAGCAATCCAATGGTCCAATGGTTGGGTTCAATGGAATGCCGACATGGCCACTAAGAGCAGTAAGCTTGGAGGTGCAGGCTGGAACCAGGAAGATCAAGACAGAATTCACCATCATCGACACACCCTCCCCTTACAACATCATCTTGGGAAGGCCATGGTTGCATGCGATGGGGGCAGTTCCCTCAACATTGCATCAACTATTGCGATTCCCAACAGAGCATGGAATAGAGAAAGTCAGAGGCGATCAGCTAAAGGCAAAGAATTGCTCCATGGCAGCAATGAAATCTACCTGCAACATACGAGAGCCAGAAAAGGCAGAAATTAAAGATGAGGACGTGGAAGTCCTAGAAGACGTCGGCAAGGTGCCAGCCGAGAAGAGCAAAGAGGCACTAAAGAAAATCCTCATCCAGGATGGGGATGAAGAACGCTTCTTTCTTCTCGGCTCGAGCTTAGCCGAAGAAGAGGAAAAAGAGTTGGAAGCTTTTTTTAGAGCAAATATTAAGGTGTTTGCTTAGACACCTTACAAAATGCCTGGCATTGACCCCAAGGTCACTTGCCACAAACTGAATGTTGATAGGTCGGCCAAACTTGTAATTCAACGAGCCAGAAGACCGACGTTGATGCACGTCGAAGCAGTAGAGGAAGAAGTAGACAAACTTCTGGAGGCTAGGGCCATTAGAGAAGTTCACTACCCGACATGGCTATCCAATACAGTGGTGGTAAAGAAGAAGAACGGTAAATGGAGGGTCTGCGTAGACTTTACCAGCCTCAACAAAGCCTGTCCCAAAGACAGCTTTCCTCTACCCAAGATTGACCAGCTAGTAGATGCCACTTCAGGGCATGGAAGAATGAGCTTCCTAGATGCCTACAGAGGGTACCACCAGATAGCCATGTACCCCCCAGATGAAGAGAAGACCGCGTTCATCACCCCAAAAGGCCTGTACTATTACAGAGTAATGCCTTTCGGGTTGAAAAACGTAGGAGCAACTTACCAAAGGTTGGTAACCAAAATGTTCAAACACCTAATTAGCCGAATAGTAGAAGTCTACATCGACGACATGGTCGTTAAGACCAAGGAGCCTGAGGGTCATCTTGCCGATCTAAAAGCAGTCTTTGAAATCCTTAAAACATATCGGCTCCGACTCAATGCATCGAAGTGTGCATTTGGAGTTGGATCTGGTAAGTTTTTAGGATACCTGGTGACCAAAATGGGCATTGAGGCCAGCCCAGATCAGATCAAGGCCATCCTAAAGTTGAAGAGCCTGACGTCGGCAAAACAGGTACAGATGCTAACTGGAAGGGCCGCAGCCCTGAACAGGTTCATAAGCAGAAGCTCAGACGAGTGCAAACCTTTCTTCAACTTAGTGAAGAAAGCCACAGACTTTTTTTGGACAGAGGAGTGTGAAGAAGCATTAGCCAATCTAAAGAAGTACTTGACCACAGCTCTAGTTCTTTCGAATCCAGAACCCGGGGAGGAACTGTTTCTGTACTTGGCAGTTTCAGAACATGCGATAAGTGCAGTACTAATCCGAGAAGAAAAAGGGGAACAAAGGAATGTTTACTATGTAAGCAAAACCCTAGCGAACGCAAAAACGAGGTATCTACCTTTAGAGAAATTGGCACTGGCTTTAGTAATGGCTTCAAAGAAGTTAAACCATTACTTCCAGACCCATAAAATTGTGGTACTGACAGAACAGCCATTGAAGTCCCTATTGCAGCAGGGTGACTTAACAGGAAGAATAGCCAGATGGGTAGTCGTCCTAGGCCAGTATGATCTGGAGTACAGGCCCAGAACAGCAATCAAAGGCCAAGTTTTGGCCGACTTCGTGGCCGAGTTCACGCCAGAATCCATCGAACATCGGGCTCCGTTAAGCCAAGATAAACAATGTCCAAACAAGCAAGGAGAAGCCCAACCAAAGACAAAAGAACAAAGGAAAGAGGACAAACTCAGACCCTGTAACATTTACATCGGCAACTCTTTTCGACTGTTTGTTGATGGAAGTTCAAACCGACAATGAGCGGGGGCAGGAGTAGTATTGATATCCCCAGATGGGCAGGTACTAGAACAATCAATTCGTTTGGGGTTCAAGGCCTCAAACAATGAAGCAGAATACGAAGCACTCATTGCAGGACTAAAATTGGCAGCAGCAGTACAAGCAGATGAGGTAATAGTTTTTGTGATTCACAACTGATAGTCAATCAGGCAACAGGAGAATATGCAGCCCGAGATGAAAGAATGTCGGCATACGCAAAGGAGGTCATTAGGTTGGCGGCCTTATTTCAGAACTGCTGACTACTCTAGGTAAACCGAGATGATAACAGCCACGCCGATGCATTGGCCAACCTAGCTAGTGCAGTACAACCTGGAAAAGCAAAGACAATAATGATTGACTGCTTGTCGGGCCCGAGCATTGAACCAGTAACCACAGGGCGTGAAGTAATGTGCGTAGACATGGGACCAAGTTGGATGGATGCAATTGTTGCGTTCCTAAAAGAAGGAAAGCTGCCAGATGACCACAAGGAGGCACACAAGATCAGATTGAAGTCGGCAAGATTGGTCGGCAATGAAGACATCTCTCTGAAGGTCCTTCATTGGACCCCTTTACAAGGTGCGTACACCCTACAAGTCGAAGATTTTTATATGAAATACATGAAGGAATTTGTGGAAGCCCTTATTTGGCGGATCACTTTCGCTCGTAGGGCTATCACCCAGGGGTATTGGTGGCCTTACATACAGAAAGATGCAAAAGGCTATGTAAAGAAGTGTGAACAATGCCAAAGGTTTGCACCTCTAATACACCAGCCAGCAGCAGACCTGAACCCTGTATCCAGTCTTTGGCCATTTGCCCAATGGGGCATGGATCTCGTCAGGCAACTGCCCCAAGCAACTGGACAAAGGAAGTACTTGCTAGTAGCAACAGATTACTTCACTAAATGGATAGAAGCTGAACCTCTTGCCAAGATCCGAGATGTGGACATGAAAAACTTCATTTGGAAGAACATTATCACCAGGTTTGGGATTTGTCTGTAGAACCCACAATTTAGGAAAAAATTGAAACCTGCATTTACCTAAGTGATTGTCGAGGTCCCAATAACCCTTTCAGCAGCCTTATCCACCTCGAGCTCGGCGTCAATTTCTGCAAGGGTTTCATTTAGGCTCTTGTCGACAAGGGGAACGTTGGCCAATGCCTTCTTAGCTACAGCATCTTCAAGAACCTCCTCACCATCCTTATCTTGAGTCAAGTTTAGGACTTGCTCATTCAGAGAAAGGGACTTGGTCCCAGTAGTCTCTTTTGATTTCCTCACCAAAACTTCCTCCTCGACCTCATCCTCAGAATCAGACTCGCCGTCAGATTGATTGGGAGGTGGAGTTGGAGAGAATAGTAGGGGAATGGCATCGGTATTCTTAAAGGAGGAGTCCTCGGGGACATCAAGTTTCTTCAGCAAGGTCATCCAACCAAGGGTGAAACCCTTGTTGCATGCTTGTTTGACTTGCTTTTCGTAGGCCTCCGTAACATCAGCCATGACTTGAGCATACGCCTTTTCGTCGGCATCTTTGATTTCGGCCTCTTTGGTGGCCAAGGCGTCTTGAAGCTCCTTCTGGGCTTGGGCCACTTTTTCCTCGGCCTCCTTCAGTTAAGCTTGAAGGACTTTGTTTATCGCTTCAGCAGCACCAACCTTCTCTTCGGCATCATCCTTGGCTTTAATAGTGACCTCGGCCTGATTCTCTAAGGTCTTCATCTTTGATTGCAAGTTTTTATTGGTTTTTTGAAGGCTGGAGACCTCCCTTTTCTTTTCGGCTAGCTTCTCACGATTCTCAAAAGATTGTATTGAGAAAGAGTGGGCATGCTGGATGGCCTGAAAGAAAACAGAAGTATTAGAAAATATTATAAGTATGAAATAAAGAGAAAGAAAGAAAAAGTACCAAGCAAAAACACTTACTTGAACAGAGCGCTGAAGCATCAGAGCATAATTTTTGTACTCACTCAACTCGGCGTTTCGGTTAAGATCGCTGGGAAGCAGCAGAGCGGTACTCAGGGCAACGCTGACATTTATGTCATCGGCGCTATCACTAGCCATGACTAGCTTATCTTCCAGAGTGATTTGGGGGGCCCAAGGGGCATCGCACTTTGAGGACCCCGAGGTAGTTGCAGCTAATGACCTCGGTCTCTTGGATTTGGTGGATTCGGACAGCAGTGTTTCGGCAGACCTCTTCGCAGGGACAGAGGCGGTCTTCTCACTTTCAGCCAATTTGGATATTGGAAAAGTGTCTTCAGTCTCAACCTAAGTCACCTTCGCCTTTGGTTGAGCCTTTTTTATTCTTTTCGGCTTCGGTGGCGGCAGGGTTTGTGTTGATTGAGCATCAACATCAGTTGGAGTGTTGGGTAAGAGGTCTTTTGCAACAGGTTTTGGGCGGCCCATCTCGGCTGCAAGAACAAGTCGTCGACGACGTTTTCGTTGAGATGGTGGGATCAGGTATAGAGCCGAAGTAGACGGCTATTCTGCTAGATCAGAAGTTGATCCTTGATCTGGCTGAGATTCGGTAGCAACTGAAGGGGTTGTGGCAGAGAGAAGAGATAAGCTCTTCTTCTTTTTCCTCTTAGGAACGTCGGGGAGAGCTGATTTGTACGTCGTGATGAAATTGAGCACCAGTGGGGCTTTTCGCTTATGAACAAGAAGGTCTAGTAGTTTCTTTAAACCCGGACTTGGGTACAAGGACTTGCGGAAGTCTTTTCCTGGTTTTGGAAGAGCTGCAAAGAAAAACAAACATCAGAATATTTGAAGTATTAAAGACTTTGAAAGCAAGTAAATGTGAAACACAGGGCTCTTACCATTGCCCTCTATGAAAACTGTCCAAGGAAAAGGGTAGAGGTGGAGGTCCTCATCTGGAGCAAATTCCCAGTTCCCCGAAGTAATAAAGTAATCATCTCCAGCTCCCTTGTTGGAGTCTGGGAGGTCGGCAACGATTTTGTACTCCGTTGACCTCGGCTTGAGGTAGTAAATATAGCTCGTGTCCTTTTTTAGGCCACACATGGTATAACAATACTAGATATTGGCTAAAGTAACCCTAACATTTTATTGTTTTGCTAAGGCTATGATGCCATTAATAACTCGGTAGGAGTTGAAGTCGAGCTGCATTGGGTTTAACTTGTAATAATGGATAATCTAGCGAAAAAGAATGTTGAGTGGGAGCCGAAGTCCACACTCGATGAAAGCCACCACAAGGAAAGGCATGGAGTCATCAGTAGGCATGATGGAGTCATCATCCCCAGCCAACCTCAGATAGACGTCAGCTAGGATTTCAAACTCTTGTCTAAAGAATTCTAGTTTGGATGGGGTGTCTACCTTATGTTTCCACATACCCATGATATCGGCTTAATCGAAGCGGTTGGATTTCAAAAGATGTTTTGAAAGGGTTATTGGGACCTCGGCAATCACTTAGGTAAATGCAAGTTTCAGTTTTTTCCTAAATTGTGGGTTCTACAGAAAAATCCCAAACCTAAGTCTATGGAAACGAAGATTGAAGGCACAAATCTGGAAAAGACACAAAAAACAGAAAACAAGAACAAGTTTCAGAATCAAGAACAAAGATGGACTATCAAGAACATAGTGAGTACAAGGGGTACAAGGTCAAGAACAGTGGCAAAAGTGCAAGAAAATGGTGAACAATGCGTGTATTCAAGACATGGGCAAGGGTAAAATCGTGGAATAAACACACTCAGATATGAGATTCACAACTCGAATGTTTAAACAAAGCAGTAATGGCGACAAGTAGTAAAGAGCATCAGAGAATTGAAAACGAAAGGAACAATGGCTTACCAGAAAAAGTGAAGCCAGTGTGAAGATCGCCGAAGTCAGGCGACGGTTACAGAAGTAACAGAACGGCGAAAGCTTCACCAAGAGGAAGAAATGAAGGCAGTTGTAGAGCTTAAAGTCTGGAACAATGGCAGATTCAAGAGAAAAAAGTAAGAGAGAGAAAAAGCAAGAGTATCAAATGAAAAGTGAAGAAATGAAAAAAGAGGGAAAAGTTTTTGTTAAATCTTGAAGCGACGGCAAAAAAGGGCAATTAATGCGCCTAGAGCAGCGAATGCATCAGACAGTGCACGCAGGAGCAAGACGGCTTATGGGCGCGTCACAGGCACGATCCAATGAGGATAAGACACGTGAATGAAGCGATTGAATAGTGATGCATGACAGCTCATACGAGTGAAGGAATTCATTGGAATTCTTGTTCTTTAAGGGAGACATGTCGGCCTTAAACAATGATCTCGGCTAAAATGATTTAAGCCGATGTACTGGAAGGAGGTACCGATATAGGTTCCATCACCTCAGAATGCCGAGGTAATAGAACCTAGGGGGCAGTTATGGAGATATATTTTTGAGTACCAACACGTGGCAAGGTGATGCCGATGTATCAGCCGAGGTGCCACGTGTCCTGGTCGTAACGCCGAGATGATCTCGGCATGGCTGAGGTTATCTACGAAGATATCAGAATCCGAGATAAGTGGATAAGGGACAAGAGTCCTAGAATGAGGAAAGACTTCAAGCTAGATAAGGATAATGTTCTTAAAGAGTCTATCCTTATCTCTTGAGGAGTCCAAAGTAAGCACTAAATGGGAGTCCATAGAAGTCAGGCTTCTATCGGGACCAGGATTGAGTTAACTATAAAAGAGAGGCACCCCCGTGGGTCGAAGGTACGCAATTTATATTCTGAACAGTGAGTTTAGCACTATTGATTATCTTTGAGAGATATACTGACTTGATCGTCGGAGTACCCCCGGGTGGATGAACCATCGCCGGAATCTTCTCTTTCTGTTGCTGGTTAGCCAGGTGTCATCTATTCTGCTAGTGTTCTCCAGTTGAATACTAAGTTGGCAGTGTGGTCGGAAATTGACACACACAATTTCTTAAGACTTACAAAGTTGAATTCTTTATATTTCCCTATAAACAGAGTACATGAAATGTAAAAAATGGCTATAACCAAATTCCCATAACAAGCCCAAATGCTCACGTACCATATTAATGAAAGCATTACCTTTCCCATTAATATTTCATTAGAGTGGTCAACACCATAAATATCTGACGTATCAAAGAAAGTAAGTCCTTTACTAAATGCATACTTGATTGTTGCAATGCCATCCTCATCGGAGACAGGAGAATTGTAGGCTCCACTAAGCCCCATACAGCCATAACCCGATTTTGAGACTTGAGAAAAAGAAGAGGGAAAAAAAAAATTCCAAATTCAGAAAATGAATGAGAAACAAAAATACATTGACAAAACATTTCTAAAACTCACACTTAGCCTGCCTAACTAATTGGTAAAGGGTTTGACTCCCTTTCCCCATTCCTATTAAAAGATATATAACTTAAGTTCTAAATACAGCTAAAGGTCACCAACTTTTATCATCGCAAACATGGAAAGATATATATAACTTTCTTCACAATATAATTTATTCCAAACATGGAACTAATCACAAGCATCCAACTAGGCATTTACATAAAACAGCGACAAAAATTTGGTGACATAAACCATTTTTATTTTTAAAAATACTAGCAAACAAAAAGAAAAACAACCTTAACATTTTCAACAGCCTTGTTATCATAGCTTATGAAGCATGGATACTTCCATATTGAAATTGTATTGGATACCAAGCATGTGTTTGGTTTGTATTTTGAGATAAATTTTGAAAAAAAAAAAAATTAGGTAGAGAGTTTAGAAATTTTTTTGGTTTGTTTAGTTGTGTATTTTGAAAATAGTTTTGGAGTTTGGGATGATTTGATATTTTGTTGTAATTGAGTTGATATGTGTGAGAGAAAAAGTGATTGAGAAGGAGAGAAAAGAGTGAAAAAGTGATTGATTGATGTGTAATAGAGAGATAAGTAATTTTAGAATTTTTTTTGAGAAAATTTGTAACTAAACATGTTTTTGGAAATTTTCTTCCGAAAACATGTTTCAAAACACAAACCAAACACACCCCAATACTCTTTGGATACTCACATATGCTTATCCAATACTTCCCAAAAATATCTCAATTAAAGTTTATTTGTCTTTAATTTTAAAATCAAAGTATCATATATGTTCAAGATACGATAAGTATACAACTTATTTTGACAATAAGATGTGACATTTCTTGTGTAATGTGAGTATATTTGTTAGAATAAATGTAAGATTAGTTTCTTCAAATACTTTGCATACTAGACAAGAAAAATTGAGAAACAGTAAAATTAAAGCACGTCAACTTTTGTCAAAATTTGTGTCCTCATAACATAACCTTAATATTTTTTTAATGAATACGTTATAAAACTGAAATTAAGAATAGTTAACTGATCCTTAAATACATAATTAGTAATAAATATGTTATGATAAAATTACTTTTATGTTTATACACATACATACAAGAAATATATATATATATAGGTTTAGTGTAGTCAAATCCAATCCAACTTGTTCTTGAATATTGTCACATCAAAGTGCAAAACAGATTCAACGCCCCAGTTCTCAATCAATAGTAGACCAATTTGTAAGGCATGCTGATGGGCTACCATCAGACCGTGGTGGCTCATCCTTGGAATCCGAAAATAAAACAAAGACAAAACGGAATCATTTTGTTTCAGTGACATATATAATCAGACTAAATAGGATTTGAAGATCTGCCACGATCATTCACATCAATTTCAGCAGGCATGAAGGGCGTGGAAGCTACCGTTTCTAGAATGTAAGCAAAGTAGCTCCATGTTAGCAGCTCGTCTTTTTTCTATTTTGACCACCCAATGTTCAGATCTTTGTGTATGTGACGCCTGCTACAAACTCTATATGATTAAGTGGGTGCCACACTGCCTTATGCATTAGTGGCATATTCGCTCTAGACGAGTCACCTAGGTTGATGCAATGTATACCAGTTGACTGAAGACTTGATTATTGGTATACCTATCAGTCCAGCCGAGTTGGTCTGATCCAGGAAGCTCCCTCCAGAGCAAAGCAAGTTGTAGGTCAGTTTCAAGTCTGCCTTTCTGCTAGAAAGCTCACTACACACCACATCATTTTTGGACTTGGCAAAGTGCAGATGCAATGTTCAGGAGGTGAAAACTACTGAATTGAAAGTTTTGTTAGGTTCTTAGTAGTTTATCGTAGCTGGTACAAGACATATTTATTGTTGTATCATACTTTTTTTTTTAATATAAATTTGTCATATTGGTATCCTTCCCATGTTGTTTCTCTATTCTATTGTATTCATATTTGTGTTTCATAAATCATGGCAGTCCTGTCTGTTGCCAGGAAAACTTTTGATAATGGATAAATTTTTTGATCTTGGCTATTGTCAGCAAAATCAAAGCTTTTCAATTATTATTTCAAAAGTACAAATTAGCTTAACTAAAATAAAAATAACCCAGCCAGAAAAATAATTAAAATAAATCAACAAGACTTTGATTTTTCACCGCCTATTCAAATAAAAGCCTGATTTGAAGCACTACTGAGACTGAAATTTAATCTAATGTGTGTATATATATATTCTATTACACACATACACAAATTTCTCGATGCAAATGCGATTGGAGTGTAAAGAATTGAACCGACATGTATATTGATAATCATCTGAATTTCAAATTCCAGCTCCATAATCGTGTTTGAACATAAACAAATACCGATTATTGATGGGAATTTGAAAAAAAGAAAAGAAAAAGGGAAGTAATTAGGGTTTTGTTACCTCAAATCCATTGATTCCGAGTGTAACTTTGGGCATCTCAAAATCAGTCATTGTTTGTGCCATATAGCATTACCAATATATGAAAAAAAAATTTGAATACATATGGCCGCTTATAATTTTCGAAATTACATCTCGTTGTTTTAAATTTTTAATCGCATAATAAATTACTAATTTTATTAAAAGATTATTAAATTAATTAATATTTTTTTATGATATTAGAAATATATTTTAATTAATAATTCAGATAATTTTATTATTGTAAAGGAGATTAGTTAGAAATTTCATTTTTTCTATTAATTTTGTTAAATAAATTTTTTTTACAATAGATTATTTATAATTTTCAAAACTATAAAGAGTAATCTGTATTTTAAGCAAATTTCAGTAATGTATTTATACTTTACTTTTTTTTATAGATAAATTACATTAATCTCCTTTGATATTTAGACAAAATATTGTTAATCCCACCACACTTTTCACAAATATATATATATATATATATTTAGGGATTTCTATTTTTTTAAATCATTTTTAAACAGGTTTTCATTTCTTTTAAATGAACTTTTTTTATATTCTATTTATATTTTATTTTTTTTATATTTTAGATACATCAAGATTAGATGTATCTAAAAAATATAAAATAAAATTGACTAAAATGTACAAGGAAAAAAATTACTAAATACAAATGAAAATTCAAACAAAAACACACATAGCTTTTTTTCTTTTGATTTTCGGTTGTTTTTAGTCAACTATTTTTATAAAAATCCAATTATAAAAATGCACATATTTTTTATATGCATTTAGATTAAGTGCATTTAAAAATATTTTAAAAAATTAATTAAAATATGAAGAAAAAATTCCTAAATACAAATGAAAACTCATTTAAAAACAGCTTTTTAAAAATTAAACCAAACAAAGCCTAATTTTTTCTGAAATTTGTTGTAAATTTTTTTTTTTCATTTGTGTCTAAAAATGATTTCTTTTCAATTACTCTTAGTTGCAATATTTTTACTAAAAAACTAATTATTTTTATTTTTTTTGTATTTAACTTTTTGAACATTTAAAAAAAAATTATATTTTGAAGTCGGCTGTCTTAAAGGGGAAGAATTATTTGATAGTTTTTTATTAAAAAAAATGTTCACTAAAAATAAAAAGAGAAATTAGTAAAAAATAATTATCAAACCAACTCCAAGACAGCTTTTTTTAGAGCTTATGTTATCGCAATGGCGTTTTGACAATTTAAGAGTATGGACTAATCTTTCTTTGGTATCTAAGTCAAGTTTGGCATAATCTAAAAAGGTTAAAAAATTAAAGAGTCACTATGCTATTTAAGTCACATCATCTTATTTAAATCACATCATCTCTCTATTACATCACTTCAAACCCAACCCATATTTCACGTTTTTTTTTCGTAAAAAGTCAAAAGGTACACTTATTTAGATCGTCCCAAACAACCCCCTAATCTCAACTCCTTGGGTTAAGAATAACACGCCTCTACTTGATTCTAATTTGCATGGGATTATTTGTATCAAGTCATTTTCAAAATCCTACTGAGGATGAGATGGGCACATTTGATCCTACCTCGTCCCTTATTTGTGAATCAAACAATATATAAGATACTAATACACATTTATACCCTCATATAAATTAAGTGGCTAAATGTTTTTTTTTTTTTTTTTTTCCAAGAGATGAATAAATATATATAGTGTACAAGCACAGAATAATCTTCTCGTGTAATCCTCTTGATCAAGTTTGTACTCATCCAAACACCATCGCTTTACTACCTGAAAACACAAACGTGAGTTAGTCAGCGGGTGTGTGCCAGAAACCCCTCCGACGCATAAGTCAGCAAATAACAAATAGACAATAGACACAAAAGCTCTGTGTATTTGAGAGTAAAAATTTCAATACCTATGCATAGATCCTACTATGAGCTTTTATAGATTTCGCCTGACACACTCCTATTAGGACTCTTATTCTTTCTAGTAGAATCCTCCTAGGAATCACACTCCTAAGGATAATACTTATCCTGATAACACTCACTCACTGCTAACCAAGTGAGATGGTTTTACCTCGACTGTTGACGCAGTCAACCAAACTAACTTGGCTCTGTTCTGCTCTCAGCAAAACCATGATAAATATGGAGCTCTGCCGAGCTAAGCTTGACTCGGCCCTTTTCATTGATGTTACCTCGATCTGCTACAGAACTTCCTTTAAACAACTAGGTCCAAGTCTCAATAACACAGCTGACTGGGTTGGTGCCAACCTGGCCCAAGATCGAGCTACCAGCCCCTACTATAGCCCATATCCCGGCCCTTAGTGCGGCCCAATTTATCTGTATAAATTACCCTCTCAATTACCCCTTAATTCTATCTGCGAAACATGATTGGGATGATTAACTACCAGCCGTGCTAACGTATTCAAACCACCCGAAAAACGCTCAAGCCAACCGATCTAAAACGCGCAAGCCAACTGAACTAAAACGCTCAAGACAACTGAGCTAAGATGCGCAAGCCAACAGAACTAAAGCGCTGAAGCCAACCAAGCTAAGATTCACTCAGTTTTCAGAAGTTGCTCCAGTCATACAACCCATCCTCCTACATTTCTGACGTCGTGTCCTTGCTGGGACACGTGGCACACGCTGATTACCCCTTTGTATTGTGACACTCATCTCACACTGCCCAAAAATTCAAAAAATCCCGCATTTTCGCTTTAAGCTAATATAGAACCTATACCCTCACCTTTTCGGATTCACTATTCATCCTCTCCAATGTAAAATCCTCTAATCCAGAGCAAAACTCCTTAGATTCTCTCATTTGTTACATCCAATCCATACTAAAGATTGCACTTGAGGTCTTGCGATCATCTGTTGAAGCTCTCCTTCTATTCGAAACCCTGAATCAACCTTCAACTTTGTAAGTTTCTCAATCCTTCCCTTTTACTCTATGAATACTCATGATGTTCTCCATGTTTTGGGTGTTTTGATGTCGAATAATTCTTGCCCATAGGTTAAAAATCACATAATCATACCTTAATCCAACAAACGAACTCAAAATGAACTTGTAATGGTCTCAAATACCACTGTAAGCCCTTAGACTCGTAATTTCTACAACAAATCCCCATTGGCTGGAACTAGAACTGCCCACAAGTATTGAATTTGATTTAAAATCATGCTGAAACCGAAATAAAAAATAGTCTGTACGGTTTCCAGTGACTTCGACCGAGCAAGCAATCACTATCTTGATATTAAACCGGGCTGCCTCATTGCCCCTTGGTTAGGATCGGGCCAAATACTCTGCCCCTTATCTCGGCCAAGATAAACATGCTAAGTCGCAGGGCCGAGAAACAAAACCTGCTCAACTAGCCAATACATGGTCATAACCAAAATTGCTTTTCACTTTGTAGACTTGACTAAGCTGGCCAGGCATGCCTTGCACTCTACACCTTGGCGGCTTTGCTCAACCGAGCCAACCAAAGTCCACATCAACGCCGTGCTAGGCCACTGTGCACACTTTATTTAACATAATAAATTTAAGATAATAGGCAAATACTGATTTTTAGTGAACTCGCCTGGCGCTATGGCCGAATTCCAAAGGGATTACCACATTCCAGATGACGTCCATCTTTTCCTGGCCAAACTAGACACCACACCATGGGGCAACCCCAGTTTTGTTCCTTTCTCCGTGGTGTCCATCGTTGAAGAGGGACTCGGTTCCCAGTTCAACCACTAATTTGTGAGTTCCTTAGGCAAACCAGACTATGCCCCGCCCAACTATCCACCAATACTTATAGGATTATCAACGGGATAGCCGGGCTAAATCATCGCCTCGGTCTCAACCTCGGATTGGCCGAGCTCTTCCATCAATACTTACTTGGCCAAAATGATGATGGTTGGGTCTATTACATCAGAATAAGAAAGGGCCAACAAATAAAGATTTAAACGATGATGATTTTCTCTGTGTGTTAGGAAATTTTAAAGACCAGGAAGCCCAGATACCGGGCTATAATATCAACTGGAACAAAGGAACAGCCAGTATGGATAGTCTGGTTTGATTTTCTTTGCTGTATTAACAACTGCTGTGCTAACCCTTGTGATTTTGTCCCTTTTGCAGATTTGAACCAGCTTAAATCAAATTACACCCACGCTAATCAAGCCGCATTGCAAACCATGCTACGTTACCGACACCGAGATTGGACCGAACTACTTGATGTCCAGCCGACCTACCACTACAGTGGTAGAAGAAAGACTAAAGTAACCGACTTCCTTTTGGAGTCCTCACCTGAGCCAGACCTCACCCTTCTCCAAATCAACCAAGTCCCTCTCACCGAAGAACAGGAGATGGCCAAGAGGAGAGCCATCCGAGCCTTAATTACCAAGCAGGCATCCACCTCAAACGCCGAGGTCCAGACCGAGCAACCTACCACCAGCCAGACCGTAGAGACCATTGTTTTCCTGTCTTCCACCAGCACTACTTCATCCCGACCTAGCAAGAGGACACATACCTCAGCCTCCCAACTGCAGCAGTTGGTGGATAAAGAAGAGGCTGAGCTCCCCGAGACCGAACTACCAGCAAGCCAACTTCGTCAACAGGGCCGCCAACCCGGCCATGCTAGTTTTTTTTCTCCTCCAACATGGGCTCCGGCTGTGACCAACAAAGGCCACGCTATGACCACAACCGACTCAGTTACCGCCGAAAAAGACCACATGCTAGCCTTTGGTCTATCCAAAAGCCTGTGCCTTGTAGTCGACATGGAAAAACACGACCACTAAACCAAGCTGAAGGCGATTCGGTCCACTACCAAGTCGATGGTCTTAGTAAAGTCTAAAATTTCAATATGACTGTTACTTATACAATCTCTTGGCGCGATTGAACTTACCAGTTTATATGCTGTGTAGGTTATTGAGTTGCGAAAAACAGCTAAGGTGGCCATCGTCGAGGTGAAGAAGAAAGATGCCAAGCTAAAGGCCCTGCAGGCTTCTCTGGCCGAATTGAGTGTTGAAAAGAAGAAGTTGAAATCCAAGAGCTAAAGAAGAAGATGGAGAACGCAGAGGACCGAGGTTTCAAAGAGGGCAAATAAGCCTACGTCCAACAATGTGAGGCTGCTAAAAACATCTTTTTTAAGTGCAGCTAGAAGGTTGTGGCTAAAAATCTCGGTTAGGCGCACGACTTTGAGATATTCCTGAATCCTCCCTCCCATTTTATATCAAGCTATATGACAGATTATGCAAATGCCATCCAGTTAATGCTCCTCCTGCAAACGCTGACCTTGGCTGCTCAACGACTTTGCCAGCTCAGCTGGAAGTGCCCAGTCAAAGTGCTCTCATTCATCTGGCGCATCATCGCCTCCATTGTTGGATTCTGTTGTTCCATCTGAATAACCGGCAAGTGTATCTCTATAGCAAAAACAGGAATCTCAACCCGACTGTCTGACACTAGAGTAGACTGTTGTTCCGGTGATCCGTGCTCTGACACACTGTGCCTTCTCGGCCTTCTTCTGGTGACTGGGGGTAAAGAGTGGAACACTGGATGTCCGTCAACTAGATCCTCGGATCGATTGAGTCGGCGACCTCGTGTCCAAATTGCTTAAGGAGTATCGACTGGCTCAGAAGCAATCGTATACAAAGCGCCTAGCAAAAGATAATAAAGCAAAAAGGAAATAAATGACCGAAAAAGCAAAGATAACAGCTTAAATTAAATACACACAACACACAGTCGGGCATACAACATGCAGTTGATAAGCTGGAAATACACTGTCCTCAACCACTGGTCACTATTCCTGTATTACTGTTCCCCAAAACTAAATCGGATATCCGTAGACAACTGATTCTCAGATAACTGACTGATGCCCGCAGGCCTGATATCCAAACTCATAAACTGATGCCCGCAGGCCTGATGCCCAAAATACTGAATTGGTGCCCGCAGGCCTAATGCTCAAACTCATAAACTGATACATGCATTCCCTGTAGAGACACACTCTAACAAGCACATAACAGATAAGTGAGAGCCAAAACACCCCTATGTTGGGGTAGGGTTTCCCTGTCCTATTTTGTCAGGAACTAGGGTTTCACTACGCACGCAGCGGTTTCAAACAACCTATAAACGGGTAAGCAACCTGTCCTAGTTTGGAATGGTCACTATGGATCCGTATATGCACTAGGTCGAATGGTCAAAAAGGGTGCCCCGGTAAAACTGGGGTTTGTGTTCCCATGCTGGCAGAGCCCGTAACCAATCAGCCTTATGGACATGCCTTGACAAGACAAGCCTCCGGCAAATCGCTCAGGAGTAGCAGATGGCAAACACGGTGTCCTAGGCGCACCAATGCAAATGCAATGCAAAGAAACACACAAGCATAGTCAAAATCAGATATCATGAGTTCGAGTCAAGTTCTCTAACTCCCCAGCAGAGTCGCGAATCAGAACAAGCCCGAGGACCTCGCTCTGATTAGGACTCGATTTTGTCATGGTTCCAAATCTTGAACCAAAGAGTCCAAATCCGCAAATCATTTTGAAGAAAAGCAGATTTTTGAAAGAAGTGCCAAACATGGACGCTTTGCGGATAACGAGTCGCCACCTAAATATTTTTAAAATGGGAAATTTAGGAAACCTAACTCGGTGCCAAAAGGCCACGTGTCGTCATCACCAAAGTTGGCTCGGGAACTTGGGTACGATTAGAAGGTCACATCGTGAGCACCCGCTTCGCCCGGTCAAAGACCGGCCTCTACTAACCATGATATCTGTTTTTGAAAACATTGTGAGTTCTTATTCCGGTTATTAGCCTAGGTTACTATGTGATGCGCACAGCATACAAGTATAGACTGAATCGCCTGAATTGGAACAAAACATTTCATGTTTGTTTGTTTGAAAATGGTTTGATGGTGCTACCCGCAAGTAGGCTAAGACGTGGATTTGCCACCCTCGGGTGGGCTTAGAAAACATGATTTTGCCACTATCTAGTGGGCTTAAAACAAACAGTCGATGAATTGTCCCAATTCAGATAACTCAACCTCCACCCACAGGCATTCAAGGCAGTTATATCATATAAGCACATAGCCTCATGGTAAGCATGCTATTCATGGCAACACTCACACGCATGCAAGGATGCTAAAGCATAAAACTCACCGAGTACTCCAAGCCAAAACAAAAGCCGATTAGAAATCCATGCATGGATCCTAAGTATACAGAATTGCCTAATGCAACACATGCAAAGATGCAAACTATAGCAGGCTCGGCTATTCTAAATATGACATGTGAAATGCTACAGCTATCAAGTATTCAACTTGGAATTGAAATACAAATGCAGTTTGTATGGTGCGCCGAGCCCGGTGCATGCAAAACAGATGAATGATGCAAACATGCTGTCATACTGTATGCTAATTGAAATATGCCCTATATCTAACCATCATAAGCAGGTAAATAAAAGGGAGAAAGAAATGGGGGTTGGAAGACATACATCGCACTCACACACCCTTATTACAATTATGCCCTCGATCGGAGGGTCCGAATAATAATACAGTTCGAAAATGAAAGAATACTACAGTCCGGATAAATATACAAATTTCTAATTAATTGACAAATTAAATAAGAAAAACTGGCATGTAAGCCAGGGACGGCCTTGACTCCGCTCCGGATGATGAAATGATGCATGCCCGGATGCCTTTGCGCGGAAATCCATGGCGGTGCCTCGATTAGCCTCTGTTTGCATTTTTCTTGAAATGCGTACCGAATTCCGAAAAGTTGCTGATTCTTGATTTTTGCTGCAACAGAGAGCAGGAAAAGGGCATAGCAATGTATTTCACACATATATGCATGTCTCGATCCTCGTGCCACCAATCACGCATCTCGATGCATGACGGCCGAGGAGCCGAATTGCACAACTCAATATAGGATGAATGCAGATGAATGCTACAACAAAACCTAACTCCATCATGGGTAATCTGGAGTGTCGGTGACTTGGGAATTGAGACAGACTCCGCCACTCGGAGTACGGAATGTACCTCGTTTCCCGTGCCCGGGCTAACGCCTATCCCGAACACGATGCGATATGCATGGTATGCATGAAATGTAGCTAACATGTGATATAGCATGCACAATGCTAAGAAAGTGAGATGTCTCGAAATGTGTGCCTGCAGGCACGCAAACCGAGAAAATTCATGAATGCAATCTAAGATACAACCTGGTATGCACTATACTGGGAAAATGAGATGAAAATGAGATGCCTCGAAAAGTGTGCACGTGGGCACGCAAACCGAGGCCATGATGTGAGATGCAAATTGGATAAAACCGAAGTACCTCGAAATGCGTGCACACGGGCACGTAAACCGAGGCGATGATGTGAAATGCAAATCGGATGAAACCGAAGTGCCTCGTAATGCGTGCACACTGGCACGTAAACCGAGGCGATGATGTAAAATGCAAATTGGATGAAACCGATGTGTCTCGAAATGCGTGCCCACAGGCACGCAAACCGAGGCGATGATAAAATGAGATGAAAATGCAAATTGGGCTTATACTAACATGAGTGGACCTCAGCCACACTCACATCAGATGCCGTCGGATAAAACGGAGGTGCCTCGAAGTGCGTGCCCACGGGCACGCAAACCGAGGCATTCCCGAAGGCATGAAATGGCACGGGAAATGATATGCAAGCATGCAAACCAAATTTCAGCACCTAAATAAAGGGGAAAACAGCCCCGAAATGATACGAAATGACAACCAATGCATGAGATCATCCCGAAATGCGATATTAAACCCCCGAAATGGCCTATGGCTATACTAAACATGCAAGATATGGACATAACATGTATAACAGTAGCAAGGCAGCCCCTAAACTAACATTTTTTTTAGTATAAAGCAAGACCAAACAATGATCACAAGTATGGTAAAAATAGCTTGCAAAAATGGGGGAAAAGAGGAGAATTACAAAGCAGGTGGTATCTACAATGCTCAAACTGAAAAACACAGTTCTACAACTTTAAAGAGGGACCAAAAATACGCACATTTACAAGAGATGACATCCCCCAAAACAGTATGTAGATATGCTAAACATAGCATGCAAAATAATGTGCCAAAAGGGGCTATAACATAAGGTACCAAAAGCATACACCAAATGACCTAAGACCCTTAACAAAACATGAAGAACAGGACAAAATAATGCACTTTCTAAGTCTGATGAAGGCTGAAAACAGGAGCCAAATAAGCCTAACAAAGCATGCAAAATAATGAACCAAAGAGAGGTATTGAGACAAGTAGTATATAGAAAATTCAAACAGCAAAATTTCCTTCTACAACATTGAAGAGGAGCCCAAGATATACATATTTACAGTAGATGGAAGCCTCAAAATCAGAATAAAATCATGCTAGAAATGCCATGCAAAATAGGGCCACCAAAGGGGCCACAAAGAGAGGTGGTACTAGATTTCACCAAACAAGGTTGAGCCCTTCTTCAATGTTGAAGAGGGGCTCAAAATATGCACTTTTACAGTTTATGTCATGTTCAAAATCAGATTACTCATGAGTCAAAGAAAGCTTGCAAAAAAAATGGCATATGATGAGATATTGAAACAAGTATGAGATAGGGACCCCAAATGATGTTGAGACCTTAAACAAACATGAAGAACACCTCAAAATAGTGACATTTTCAGTTAATCTCGGAGCCCAAAACCACAAGCAAATAGGTCTAAGAAATGAGCCAAAATAGGGCTAGAAAAGAGGGAAAGAGGACTTACCCTTGTAGACAACTTCTTGGCTCCCTTTTGCTTGAAGAATGGATGCTTCCTAGCTGCTGGAATTCTTCCCTTGCTGCTGGAAATGGTATGGTGATGATAGAGCTTGGAGTTGATGAGGAAATAGCCTAGTACCTTGAAGGTTTTTTTGAGCTTTTGGCTATGGAAATGAAGGTGTTTGGAAGAGAGGCTTTGAGATGAAAATTACTAACCCTAGCAAAGGAGCTGTCCAGCCCCTTAAATAGGCAAGAAATGGTGTAAAAGGGGAGGGAAATGGAGGCAAGCTTTCCCTCCCAAAATATCCCCCGGAGGGCTGGGATATTTTGAAAAATATCCGGACAGCTGTAAAGGGTGGAAAAGAAGAAAGCTGGCCGACCAGGTAACTTTTTAGAAGGTGGCCGGCCGGCCACCCCAACTGGTCGGCCAGCCACTTACCCATGCCGGCCGGCCATGGCCCAAAAATGAAGTCAAGAATTTCTGGCCGACCACCATGTTTTAGGGTCCTCCCAGGTGTGTAGAATAAGGCCTCAGGGTTGGAATCTGGCAACACTGAAACAAGAGTCACAACATAGAACTTGAAGGAGAGGCTCAAAAATGAAATTCACAATTACTGGCCGACCACCACTTTTTAGGGTCCTCTCATGTGTGTAGAACAGGGATCTAAGGTTGGAATTTGGCAACATTGAAACAGGATTCACAACATTGCATTTGAAGGAGAGGCTCAAAATTGAAAATCACAATTACTGGTCGACCACCACTTTTTGGTGTCCTCCCATGTGCCCTCATCACAGATATGTAGTCCCGGCTCGAAGAAAATATCCCTAGGGTGTTCAACATTGGCCCGGAAGTGAGCAAAACGGGCGTCGGAGGAGCGGAACTGGTTTTCTGGAACAATTGCTGGCCTCCCACCCTCCAGTGATCTTCTTGATGCTAAAACAGAGGTACCTGCCAAAATTGAACAAAAACCGATGCAAAATGAAAGCTCGGGGCCAAAAGAGCGATTCGGGTCCAAAAACTGTAAGCACGAAAGTGGCGTCTGACATGAAGTGGGTACCAGAGGCCCCAGTGTCCCTCGGAATGATAAAACAGAGGCACTTGCCAAAAATGAACGAAAAATGATACAAAATGAAAGCTCGAGGCCAAAAGGCGGTTAGGTCCCAAAAATTGTAGCAGAAAGTGGCGTCTGACATGAAGTGGGTACCAGAGGCTCCAGTGTCCCTCGGAATGATGAAACAGAGGCACTCTCCAAAAACCGAAGAAATCGGAGATGGTTGAGCGGTCCCGAACCGAGGCACACTACCGACGGCAGCTCAAAACCGGAAGACTCCGAAATGGGCAAAATGGCCTCCGGCCACGAAAAGTAGCGCACGGCCACCGAGAGATAGTCTACGGGACCACTCCCTTCCCTCAGGAAAGAAAACAGAGAAAAGCAGTCTATTCGCAAACCGAGGCAAGGCCTGAAGAGAGTTGAAGTCCGGAGGAGGCGCCTGGCCGCGACTCGAGACTTCGAACGAGCACAACATGCAACATCACCGGCGCTCAATCGATGGCGTATGAGTCTTAAGGTTGGTCAAAATGGGGTGTCTCTGATTGCCCTCTTTGTGAACTTCGGAAGTCAAAAGTGGCGGAGTGAATGTCAAAGCCTTGAGCGACCCATTTTTGACAAGGCCGAAGACTTAGACAATCATACAAGATAAACAGAGATATGCGCCCGCAGGCAGGGGGCAAAATGCAAAATGATAGGCACGGAGCCAGGTGATCATGCAAGTGCAGCAAGCTGTAATGAAGCACGTATTGACAAATAGATGCAACAGTTTTAAGCAAGAATGCAAAGCAAACAAC
This sequence comes from Camellia lanceoleosa, assembly GCA_025200525.1. Lineage (NCBI taxonomy): Eukaryota > Viridiplantae > Streptophyta > Magnoliopsida > Ericales > Theaceae > Camellia > Camellia lanceoleosa. The sequence goes on from CM045763.1 coordinate 60,750,398, forward strand.
TACATTTCATGCAGTTAGGAATGCGGAGAATCATTCAATTCTCGTCGCGTCTCACGGAGAAGATACGATACTGGCGATTAAATGCAGTCGCACCAACCTCAAATGAACCGTACATACAATATCGTGCTCGCAAAATAGAAATTCAACAAGAACAATATGCCAACAACATATATTCAATGTGATTCTGTGATTACGAAAGTTTGACACACGCGATTGTCGTGAGTGGATGCATCTCAATGCGTCAAAAGACATTTCGTGACAAGGCATGCTCAAGCATAGTAGCATTGTACACCAAGATATCACGCATGACAATGCAAAACATTCATGAGAATTCAAATTATGAGCCAAATAATGCAAAAGCGAAATCGGGGTGCGTTTTGTTGCTCTTAAAGCAATGAACGCATTCGGCGGCAACTTCGATCATGACCTCGATTTACCTCCCGGAGAGATCATAACATGTTTAACAAGGATACACCCTCATTTTGATGAATAAAGACGTGACACATGTCGAGAAATTGCCACTGAAGTTCGTGGAGCAATTGGCGAAAGTGCACTTTTCTTAAACTTTTTGAGGTCGGGAACTCGATTTTCCTCAAAATTTGCGAGAGGTAGGGGAGGGTGGGGACCACTGGTCGGCCAGCCCATTTCCCTAGGAGAGGCCATCGGCCAGGGGAAAAAAAGTAGATGGCGGCCCGGCCGGAAAAGGTGGCCGGTACCGCCCAAAGTAGGGCATTTTGGTCTTTTTCGGCTATTTCTATATATAGGCACCTCCACTCCATCCGAAATCACTCCCCCCAGTGTGACATTCTCTCCTCTTGCTTCCTAAGCCATTTGCTCTTTCAAATCTACATTTTATACGCGCCCCTCGGCCTTCCACGCAAGTTGTTTCTGCGAAATCCTTCAGATTTAAGCACTTTGAGGCGACTAAATTTTGATTTCGGAGCTTCTTTTCTCATTTTCATCACTTGAGGTAATTTTGTCTCAATATTTGGAAAATTTTCCCGGGAGTTGACTTTTGTTGACTTTTGATTTCCCGAGAGTTGACTTTTGTTGACTTTTTCCAATTTTGGCCCATTTTGCTCATTTTTTGCTCCTCTTTGCAGATTTCTTGACATGGCGGGTCATTTCCCCCACAGTGGAGGTTTTCCGGGTGCTGGAGATGATTTCGACATTATGACATTGCCCCCGAGGGTTCGCCCTTTTGTTCCCGATCGATACGCCCTAGCGGTACATAGGCTTCCGCGAGCCACTTTTCGTCATTTCACCGAGTTCAACGATCGGGTACCAGGGGATCTCCTTCTGCGAGAGCCGGAGCAGCACCTCTCCCACGATGCAGAGGTATTTTACTTTATTTCCTGTATCTTTCGTGCATTTTGTGCCTTTGCTATGCTTAGACACACAGTTTAGCTTATGACATAGTACTTGCATCCTGAGCATGTGACTTAAACACTTGAATTTCGTGAACACCCGGCTCATTGACTGATTGTGAACGCACAGTACACATTAGTTAGAAATTGAACACACGGCTCAAACATTGATTCACCAAACACACAGCCTGAAGTTGAAAATGAGCACACAGCACATACTGACTAAGAGTAAAACACTGATCCCAAACTTCGATTTTACGAACATGACCAGATTTGAAGCGAACACACATTGATTAAGAGTAGAACACACCCTAAACTCGATTTCTTGAACACGCATGACCCAGATTTGAAGCGAACACTGACATTGATTAAGAGTAGAACACCTGACCCTAAACTCGATTCTTGAACACGACCCAGTTGAAGTGAACACCACCATTGATTAAGAGTAGAACACAGTCCCAAACTCGGATGTCTTGAACACGACCCATTTGAAGTGAACGACAACCCGATTGAGAGTAGAACACACAGGTCCCAAACTCGGATGTCTTGAACACGCGACCCATTTGAATTGAACACACACCTTGATTAAGAGTAGAACACACGGTCCCAAACTCGGATGTCTTGAACCAGCCAGATTTGATGTGAACACACGCCTTGATTAAGAGTAGAACACCAGGTCCCAAACTCGGATGTCTTGAACCATGACCCAGATTTGAAGTGAACACACGGCTGATTTTCAAATTTGAACACAATTTCAAATACCAAATTCTTGAACACGCACCCAGATTCGATGTGAACACACCCAATCGATTTCGAAATTTGAACACGTGACCCAAAACAATTCATTTGCACTGACTCATTTTCACTTCATTTGTTGATACTGGCATTCATTCTAAATGGTGGCTCTCGCCTGATCTTGAGGATATGGCTCCACCGCGAGGAGTGGTATGCTAAGCTTCGGAAGTCGGGACTTGGTTGACTTCGCAGATTCGGACCATTCTGCAGGGGTTATCACCTTTGTCTTATCGAGAGGACATTATTTCTTTGCTTTCTGGCGGAGATGGTGGGACACCACCAATTCTTTCCATTTTTCTGCACCAGGGGATATGACCATGACCATTTGGACTTTGTTGTACTCACCGGCCTAGACATAGGCGGTGGACCTATTCTGACGGCGAGGATATGGGTCGATTGGGAGGCGCTTGGATGCACCTATTGGGGGCACTCCGCTGTGAAACGAGCTTAGGGAGGTTCGATATACTTGGTTTCTTCCCATTTCAATGACCTGAGATGGAGCCTGAGTCTCCCGAGGAGGTCGAGCAGTATACCCGTGGTTTCCTCATGTTCCTCTTTGGCACCACTCTGTTTGCCGATAGAGGGAACATGGTCGGGTTGTATCTACTGAGCGCTCTGGTAGACCTATCACAGGTCGGTCAGTATGATTGGGGCGGCGCTGGCCTGGCTACCCTTTATTGTTACATGAGCGCAGTCTCTCGCACGCGAGGGGACTTACTCGGCGGCTACTGGAGAGCTTGGGAGGTACATTCTGTCCTCTTGATTTACATTTTGCTCCTCATTACTTGTTCATTGCACACACGGCGCACTTTGCATTCTATATTCTGCTTTTTAGCACATTGTATTCACATTCCGCACTGCTTTTCTCAGCTATGGGTATATGCATATTTCCCCACATTGGCCCCGGAGATGGAGGTGGCAGGACCTCCTATGACTCCGTTTTCTTTGATGTTTGAGGGCGAGCACTTATCGAGGCCTCGAGAGACTCTCTTCCATCTGCGACAGTACTTTGACACCGTGCGCTTGACAGAGGTATTTCAGAACTTTCAGTTCTTTTCATTTTCATCTTTGATCCGCTTTGCATATCCTTGATTTCTGATTGATTTGTACACTGGTTATCCGCAGATCCCCTGGCAGCCCTGGGCAGTCTTCGGCGATGATCTCGAAAATTAGTACCCCGGGGGGTCGACTAGTTCCCAATATAGGTTCTGCCGAGGACGATTAGTAGAACTGGTTTTGGGAACGCTTTCAGCGTCAGGTTTGGGGGTATGATTCTCAGGACCCTCCTGCTGTGCCTCCACCCACTATGCGGACTGCCAACAGGCTATCTACTGAGGAGTTCATTAGGGACATGCAGGGCAGCGATGCTTTATTACATCTCATTGAGGGGAACTACGCCACCTATCGCCGCATATATCTGATGCCCCCTTGGAGTCTGGACTCCTGCGAGGCCTGGCGCACCATCTTCGAGCCGTGCGTCTGCCAGACATCCTCTTCTAGCAGTGGTGCATCTAGAGGTAAGCGATTCGATTCCTCCAATCCCTCCGACTCTCTATCATCTGGATGGCGGATATGCGGCCGAGTTGACGAGTTGGCAGTATGGGACTACTTCTCCGATTCCGATCCCTATGGAGCCTCCGATGCCTGGTCACAGATATGTCAGTGATCCTGACTCACCACCGGTATGTTCTACCATTTTCATTTGTCACACAGACATTTTGGCAGTTGCTTATTTATTGATGAGTTGAGCTTGTGTCTGCAGCCACCTCGGGAGTACATAGATCAGATGCTTGGGGTGGTAGCCTCACTTGAGGGGATGGTCCTGCGTAGAGAGGCACAGATGTCCATCATGGGCTTCCAGGTACCCTTTCATCTCTCTTTTATTTATCACATTTCTGTCAACATGCTGGTTTTAAACATTCTGCTGTATTGATAGACTGTGTAGAACACATCTAGCACACACCCCATTCACATACTGTACATGCACCTGCTTTTTATATCTGAACTGATGTATTGCACTTTTCATTTTCAGATGCCTCCCGTATATGCTTCGTCGCGGGCCAGGCCATCAGGGCCTTCTCGGAGGTCGGCGCTAGACCTACTCAGTCTTGGGCCTCGAGGCTGGAGCCATCCGGGCCTTCTGGGAGCTCGAGGCGGGGTCTCTCTCATGAGCCTTGAGGCACCCATTGTCGAGGATGAGGAGGAGGAGGTCGCATGAGCCGTGTGTCGAGAGACATCTCTGGGAGGAGGCTTGGTCTTGGTTCGGGAGGCGGAGGCGAGGCAGGAGATCCGGAGGATGGCGGCTCGATTCGGTGGTGATGATGGTGCGAGAGGTTATCCATGAGAAGAGGATGAGAGGGCCTCCTCATTCCGTTCAGGATACTGATGTTATTTCCTGCTTTATTTTACTTTTTAGCTAGTAGTTTGTAGCACTTTGCACATTGTTAGGTAGTTTTATTTTCTGTAAAACTTGTACCTTTATTTTGTTGTAAAACATGATGGAATGAAACAGCTTTTGAAAAGATGTTTGTATTTGAAATTCTTAGCATCGCATCGCATCATTTTGCACAAAATGGAATTGGATGAAAATATGCCTTGTGTATTTACCGGGTCAGGTAATGAACCGACGCAACAAATCAAAACAACTCGACTCACTAAGAAATAACAGAATCTTAGCAAGTTTACAACTCGATAAACAAATTACAACAATGTTAACGACTCAATAGACAAGACTTAACAAAATTGTGTAACCAAAAAGTAACAATTCAAAACACAAAATGCAACAGCTCGACAAAACTTACAACTCGATAAACAAAACAACAACTCGATAAGCAAAAAAAAAAAAAAAAACACAAAACAAACTTCGGACGAACAATCTGGGTGATGGAACGCATCCGAAACTGATAGAAATGGAGGCCTTCGACATTCCCGATGCCTAGAAATGCTTCAAACTTCCTTCCGAAGGGCAAAGAAGGACCAATGCATGGCCGAAAGCATTTTGTAGCTAGAGATTGGAGGGTGGCCGGCCTACTAGGATAGGTGGCCGGCCGGCCACTTCCTCCGCAAGCTCCAGAATTTTGACAAGTGTCCCTTGAATAGTGTTTTAGCCTCCTATAAAAGCCCCAGTCTTGGAACTTATTCATTTCATCACCTTTCCTCACAAAAATGGAGGCATTTCTCGCAGAAAACCTCACATCTTGGATTTCTTCTTTAGATGGCTCGGAGAAGTTGAACTTCCGGGGTTTTAGCTTGAATGCACTGTTTACATTGAGGCGGACTCCACTGCACCTTTCTTTCCTCCATGCCGCGGCAAGGTTTTGGAACCCGGTGACGCATGTCTTTAGCTTCGGCGGGCAAGAGGTATGTCCTACTTTTAAAGATTTTCAGGCTTTGATGGAGTCTGAACGCTCAGAAGAGATCTTGCCTCAGTCTCGCTTTGGCCATGCCCAAGCTTTAGGGCGGATGTGCGGTCTCAACGCGCATGATGCTCGATCTCTGATTGATAGTGGCATGTTGGATGTCCCGAGCCTAATTTACCGATTCTCTGATGCCGGTGACCGTAGCGACCATCATTGGCAAGGTTTTCGACAACATGCCCTCTGCTTGTGCATGCTATCTCATTTTCTGTTCGTCACGTGCTCCGGAGGGGCTAGCATCCGTCTGATCGAAGTTGCACAAGGCTTGAAAGAGGGAAAGAGTTGCATTGCCATGACTCTGGCCGAGACACTGATGGGCTTGGATGCTTTCTGGCAGAAACAACGAGTTCGCGAGGAGTCCACTACTGCTGCAGGTAATGTTTCCCACCCAAGCTCACATATGTATTTGCTCACATCACTCGGCCCTCGGGCTCGGTTTTTCTCACAAAACCCTTATCTTACTTTTCTCTCATCGCGCACCTCTCTATTCTTTATTCTCTCATTTTTCATCCCTCTCCAGATATGGTTGATGGACAAATTGCGAGTTGTGGACTCTTGCCCTGCTTACTCAGCCCGTGGCTACTTCTTTCGACAACGCCTGGTCGATGCCCTTGATGAGGGATGGTGGTTTGAATGGATGTGCAATTTGTCTGCTAATTGCATTGCTTGGCGCTGTCCTTGGCTTAACCTTCCGGCGATGAGCTATAGCATGTTTCAATATACTGGGATCCGGTTGGTCGGCTTGACTCACTACGTATTTTATTTTCCATTCCGCATTCTGCGTCAGTTTGGCCATGATCAGACTTGCCCTCCGGAGGGGATTGAGTATCCGGCTACATTTCCAGTTCGAGGTGCGCCTTGCCCATACATACGGCACCGGAGGACTAGAGAGCTCGCCCCTACTTTTAGTTGCACTTTATCTGACGAGTGCTGGGATTGGCTTAACGAAGAAGCACAGGTTGGGCCTAGGTTAGCATTGGAGGCCTCAACTAGCTCTGGCAGGGGGCGCAGGGACACCTGACTTGACTATGCCCCAGATTTATTGCTTTATTAGTACTTTCAAGTTTTATTTATGAGTGTAATAAAAAGCAACTTCAATTGTATGCAAGAGCAAAAGAACTCTGTTTTGAAATCAATGAAATTGAAGGTTGTGGTACTGAAAATTCTCCGCTTTGGTCCAAAAATGGTCTTAGTTGTGAAAAGATTAATTTGAACAAAGTCAACTTTTATTAAAACTTTTCAAAACTATTTTCGATATGGATCAGAACTGGACACGCCTGAGATCTGTCACTGAGATGCACAACCCCGAATCCTAGCAACTGGAAAGTTGCCCCTAGTTTGAATGGTACCGCAGCACTTCATGGCAACGGAAAGTTGCCCCTAGTCTGGATGGCACTGTACCGGAGATCACGATAAATGTTGATGAATAGAGATGACTGAGATGATCAGAATGGACAAAATTGATCGGGGAAAAGATTGTGGCTGAACTTCGGGATGAAGCTGCCTACGTATCCCAAAGATGGGAATCAAGCCTTACGTAGTTCAGGCTTAGGGTCGCTCGGGTATTTTTACTCTCCTTTTGCGCTCTAACTTTTGCCAAGGCCGCCCTTTGCGGGTTTTCAACCTTGCGAGCTCAGTTTTTATAATTTCAAATTTTTCTATGCTCTGAGTTTTGCCTAGGTCGCCCTTTCGGGTTTTCGGCCTAGCGAGCCTCTCAGGGGTAGTATTTCTTCAACTTGTCCATGTTGATCGGTTGGGAAAACTCTAAGCCATCTAAATCCATCAGAACCACAGCTCCACCTGACCAGATTGACTTGATAATGTAGGGACCAGTCCAATTGGGCCTGAACTTGCCCCTTGGGTCGTGAATGGGAGCTCGGTTGTCCTTGAGTTCCAAATCTCCTTCTTTCAAGTTCCTGGACTTAACCTTCTTGTTAAAAGCCCGGGCGATTCTGCGTTGATAACCTTGGACGTGGTACAGTGCTTTCAACCTTCTTTCATCGAAAAGCATGAGTTCCTCAAATCTGTTTTGCTGCCAATCCGCTTCGACTATCTGGCACTCGGCCAATATTCGTAACAACGGGACCTCAATCTCAATAGGCAGAACGGCCTCCATCCCATAGACCAATGAGTACGGAGTCGCCCCAGTAGAAGTTCTAATCGAAGTCCTGTAGCCCCACAGAGCAAACGGCAGCTTATCTGGCCAGTCCCGATAGGTTTCCACCATCTTCTGTAGTATGCGCTTGATGTTCTTGTTGGCGGCCTCGACTGCTCCATTGGTTTGCGGCCGGTAAGTAGACGACTTATGAAAAGCCACATTGTATTTCTCCAACAAATCAATCACCTCTTTCTTGAAGTGGGAACCATTGTCTGAAACTATTTCATTTGGGACCCCGTAGCGACAAATGATGTTGTTTCTGATGAATTTTGCAACGTGTGAAGCTTTCAACACTGCGTAAGATTGGGCCTCAACCCACTTTGTGAAATAATCTATCGCTACCAAGATGAACTCATGCTCATTCGATCCCTTCGGCGTAACGGCTCCGATTACATCAATTCCCCAGACAGAAAACGGCCATGGCGAAGTCATGTTGTACAGCTTTGACGGCGGGATGTTCATGCGATTTGCATGAATTTGACACTTATGGCATCGCCGGACGAAACCAATACAATCCTCCTCTACGGTGGACCAATAATAACCCTGTCTAAGGATCTTCCGTGCCAACATTACCCCATTCATGTGTGCACCACATTCACCTCCGTAGATGGCTTCCATCAGACGTTTTGACTCTTCAGCATCAACGCACAGTTTATGCATTCCCAGATGACCCGTTTATCTGGTTTACCTCCGAGATGATGGCTGACGCCATTCTTCTGATTGCTCTCTTGTCTTTGGCATTTACCCCAAGAAGTTCCAGATGTCGTAATACCAGGGGTGTTCGTCCTGAACTTCATCTATGGCTGCAATCGACGCATAGGCAGGTACAAATTTCTAGTCGATGATGACTGGACGCATCTGGACTCCACACGGGATGTCTATCATAGATGATAGAGTTGCTAGCGAATCTGCGAACTTGTTGTTCTCTCTTAGTAGATGAGTAAAACTTAGCTTTTCAAACCGAGGAATCAGCAAATCCAAGGTTTGGTGATACATCATCATATTTTCCTCTTTAACTTTCCAGTCTCCTTTAGCTTGAGACACAACAAGGTTGAATCCCGAGATGACATCGGTAGTCTTGCCCTAATTCGAGGTCGCTTCCAAACCAACAATGCACGCCGTGATACGCTTCATTATTTGAGACTTTGAACCGGAGTTTGAAGGCTAGAGGATCTGAGGAATTGTCGGGTGCTATCAGCAACACTCCTATCCCATACCCATGCTGATTTGACGCTCCGTCAAAGTACATTGTCCAAGTTTCTTCGTCGATATGCAGAATTGATTCATCTGGGAATAGGTACTCAACTGCTTCATCCCCCTCAACCGGGTGGTCGGCAAGGAACTCTGCCACTGCTCTTCCTTTCACTGACTTGCGCGTCACATATGTGAGATCAAATTCGGAGAGCAACAGCAACCAACGAGCTAGCCTACCCGTAAGCGCTGGTTTCTCGAAGAGATATTTGATGGGATCTAGTCGCGAAACCAACATTACAGAGTGAGCTAACAGGTAGTGCCGCAGCTTCCTGGTAGCCCATACCAGAGCTAAGCAAGCCTTTTCCAGCGGTGTATATCGGGTCTCATACTCCAGCATTTTCTTGCTCAAATAATAGATGGCTCTTTCCACCTTATCTTCTGATTCTTGTGCAAGCATGCAGCCCATTGTGGTCTCGGTCACTGATAGGTACAAAATCAACGGTTTCCCTGATTCTGGTGGTGATAAAACGGGCGGGTTCTGTAGATATTCTTTAATCTGTTCGAATGCAGCTTGACATCGGCCGTCCCATTGGAACTTCTTTCCTTTCTTGAGGAGGCCAAAAAGTGGTTCACAAGTCAAGGTTAGTTTTGAAATAAACCATCTTATGAATTGCACTTTACCCAGAAAGCCTCGCACCTCCTTTTCAGTCCTCGGTGGTGGCATTTCTAAGATGGCCTTGATTTTGGAAGGGTCGACCTCGATGCCTTTGCGTGTCGAAACCCAGCATTTTTCATTGTAACACCAAATGTACATTTCGAGGTTTAGCATAGCGAATTCCCTGATCCTTTGAAAAAACTTATGCAAGGCGGTGTAGTGGCCCTCTCTTTCCTTGGATTTGACAATCATGTCGTCCACGTACACCTCAACCTCTTTGTGGATCATATCATGTAGTATGGTGGTCGCGGCCCGTTGATAAGTAGCCCCAACATTCTTCAACCCAAACGGCATTACCCGGTAGCAGTATGTTCCCCACGGGGTGGTGAATGCAGTCTTTTCTCTATCTTCTGGCGCCATTACTATCTGGTTGTACCCTGAGAAGCCATCCATGAATGAGAGCAATGCATGCCCTGCTGTGAAGTCCACTAACTCATCGATGTGTGGTAGGGGAAAGTCGTCCTTCGGACTAGCTCTGTTCAAATCCCTAAAGTCTACACACACCCGAATCCTGCCATCTTTCTTTGGCACCGAAACAATGTTGGCCAACCAAGTCGGATATTCAGATACCAGCAGGAAGCCTGCGTCAATTTGCTTGGTGACCTCTTCTTTAATCTTAAGAGCCCAATCCGGGCGGATCCTTCTGAGCTTCTGCTTGACAGGTCGGACCTCGGGGTCAAGGGGAATCCGATGCTATACAATCTCAGGATCGATTCCAGGCATGTCTTCGTAGGACCACGCGAAAACATCTTTGAATTCTTTTAATAAAGCGACTAAGCGCTCGCGTTCCTCCGAAGACAACGTGGACCCGATCTGGACCAACCGCGGGTCTTCCTCAGTACCAATGTTCACGGAAATGATTTCATCCATTAATGGCTTAACAAATCTCTCTTGCTCTTGCTCAATTAGACGTTGTAAAACCGGAGGAACTTCGTCCTCGTCGTTTTGATCAAAATTTTGAAAGTCTGAATTAATGCAATAAATTAGGGGTACTAAAAAGTACTCAGAAACCACAGACAGTTCGTTCTCATTAGGCACATCCAAATCGTCCAATTCATCGGTTACAACAGACTCAAATGAAAAGGAAAAAAACTGACACAGGCGGGCTGTGGCATCGGGTTGACACCCCAGTGCAGACTTCGGACTCGATCGTTGGAATCGATTCGACTCACTCACGGGACTCGGTGGAATCATTAGGCTCACTACGACCGGTCTTCTTTGGACAAAAATCCCTCCTCGTACTGCCAAGTGAGAGGGTGCGATTGATGCATCCAAGATAGCTGCTGGTCGGCTCGCGGCCGTTTCATCTCCAATCATGGAAACCATGAAGTTATTCCCCAAGCAATCTTGGTCGATCGGAGGATCAGAGAGGAGACATGCCAGTGCTACCCCCATTTCCAATTCCGTGCCCTCAGAATCCTCTGCCTTATTCTGCTCAGCCTTAGTTGTTGGGTCTGTCTGCTCTGTGGCAACATCATCCCCGGGTAATTGCAGGTCGAAGAAGATTTCGAAACCTGGTACGCGCTTCCTCTCCGCGTTGAACCATGGCTCTGGGAAGCCGCAAAATGGAAAGTCTTCCCCCTCCCGGACAAAGCGTCCGTTCAGGGTACCCTGGATGGGCCTGTGCATTAGATCAAAAGGCTTCCCAGCCTGCTTCGCTCTGGCTCTGCTGGCCATTTCCTTCCCTTTCCTTGCCCAATCTTCTTTGGTGGGCAGATAACCCAGTCCAAAGGTATGTGGATTGTGTGGCACTTCGGCCAACGCTGCGACTCCTTTCCTGCCGCTTCTTCCCAATCCCATCCCAGGGATATGTTGTAGCTTGTTCATGAGGTAGACGGATTGAGCACTAACGTACACACCCTCATTCACAGCCATAATGTTTTGCACCACCCGGGCCTCAGCCAAAGTAAATCCTGATATGAACATGTCTTCCATGCCGTGTTCGATCTCCAGGACTGGCGTAGATACCTCCGGAGGAGGATGGATTGATGAATTCCCAAAAACAATGGCTACTCCCTTTCCATAGGGGTATTTCACCATTTGATGTAGAGTAGATGAGACAGCCTTCACCTGATGCAACCAGGGTCGCCCCAAAAGCATGTTAAAAGATGCAGGGACCTCCAAGACATGAAAATCTACCTCGTGTTGTCCGGGCCCAATCTTGGTTTGGATTTTTACTGTCCCCAGGACATCCCTACTTGTATTGTCGTAGGCTCTGATCACTTGAGTAGTCGGTGTGAAGTCATGAGCTTTAACCCAATTACATCGCCCGTTCTGGCGGAGACATTAATAGCGGACGGTATCAACAAGTACTACCGGAATCCATTTGTCCTGCATTCTCTGAGAGATGTAGAGGTGCAGTATGATCCACGCCTCAGCGACAGTTCCTTATCCGAAAAGGTCAATCTTGAACCTCCTCCCGGAAAGACTAGCCCAACTAGTTGTTACGGCGTAGTTTCGATAGAGAGTTTGGCTTTGTCCATAGCGAGAGGGCGACTGTCTATGCACCCTTGAAGCCATAGCGGTCCCAGATGGAGATGTGCGCTTGTATTTTCTTTAACTTGTTCAATCTGACCTCTTCCTCAACTTGCTTCTCTCTGCTTCTCCGCTTCTTTATCTTTCCTGATGCCTCGGGTTGATCAAGGTGTGGGGGCTTGAAATACCGCCCACTTCTAGTCATATGGTCCACCTCTTGAGGTACCAGTCTTTGCTGGTTGGCCACCCGCCAATCTTAAATGCGTGTGGGCGAGATACAAGTCATCTTCCCACCACATTCCATTAGCATCTAGCGAGCACTTTGGTTGCTTGTTTGCGCTCTCAGCATTTTCCTCCCACATGCTCACAGCATGTTCAGTTTTCGTGCTTACAGCACTTTCAACTTCCTCATGGTTCTTTGCTTTTCGGATCCTCTCAGAATCCCATTTCTTTTCTTGTTCCTCCAACGTTAATTGTTCGGTTTTCAAAGTGTCTTGCTCCTGAACGAAATTCTTCGTACCGGCGCTCTCCGGCAATTCAATCTGACCCTCGGCCCTTCCGGCCACAAATGGTACAATATCTGGCTGATCATCCAACCACCCGACGACTTCTGCTGACTCCTCGTATTCGAACCAGTTGATTGATGTATCCCCTGATTCTTGGTCGTTGAGAAACTGGAGGTTGGCGAAGTCCTCTTCCATCGTTGTCAGATCATCCCCCACTGATTCAAGTTTATCCCCCCGGATCATACACAATTCAGCATCTTCCGGCGGCCCCACACTCAGCTTAGACTGGCTCATTGACAAGATATATCCACTCGGATCATAAGCTCTGCCAGCTAAATTCTCGGTGCTCCACCCTGACTTAGCAGGTTTGCTCTCCTCGGAAGCTTTGCCGTTCCATTTTCGGTGGTCACCACCTTTGGCTCAGGTTGGGTTGTGGAGGTGTCCATCATGCACAAGTCAGTGCTATCAGGAAGGATCACCTCCGGCTTGGGTAAGTGGGAGGGAGTAATGTAGATACTAGGGTCGTAAGACACGTCCCCAGTTTGGATGAGATTGATTCTTTTGGGTGGATCTTGGTTATGTGCTGGGAGTGGGTTGGTTGTAACATTGGGTCGCTCGGGAGGTAGAATGATGTTTTTGTCAATGAGATCTTGAATCTCATGGCGCAACCTGTAACATTGGTCGGTATCATGACCATGCTGCTGATGGTATTTGCAATATTTGGCTGGGTTGTGGGAAGGGGGGAGTGGATTTGGAGGGGGCCTCGGTTCCAAGGGTTTCAGATGCCCCTTTCTGACTAGAACCCCGAGGACTTTGGACAAAGGCATATGTAGTGGGGAGAAGATTCGTTGACCCCTGGGTTGGTATCTTGAAGCTTGGCTACTGCTCCCAGATGCATCAGAAAAAGGTGTGGCCGCGGCGGGCCTTGGTTGGGGAGGGGGATTGGTGGTGACCATTCCGACCTCTGAAGTTCTTGCATTGGTAGAGCCACTCGGGCCCGCATTGTTATTACGATTGAATGTTCTTCGGGGCTGCTCCCGATCCTGGTCAATCAACCCTTGCTTCATAGCATCCTCAATTTGCACCCCCATATCATGTAAATCTGCGAAGGCGGGGAAGGGAACTACAATCATCTTCTGCATAAGCCTTGGTTGGAGATTGCGCACAATCATCCGGATTTGATCTTTATCAGTTGGCCTTAAGGTCATCATCGATGCCTTTGCTCTCCACCGAGTGACAAAATCAGAGAAGGTCTCTTTCTGTTCTTGCCTTGTTGTCTCGAGATCACGTGTTGTAATCTCGATCTGAGTATTATATGAATATTGTGCAACGAAGGCTTCAGCCATCTCATCCCAATTCCTCTTGACATCATTATCCAACTTTGCATACCAGTTGGCGGCCACTCCTGACAGGGTTCGGCCAAACAGTGAGAGTTTCTGTAGTCTGGTTAGGCCCATTGGCCGCAAGATGTCTGAAAACAGCCGTAGATGAACCATGGGGTCCCCGGATCCATCAAAGCGATCAATCTGGGGCATCTTAAATCTGTCCGGCAATGTTACGGCCACATCAGTGTAGCCGTCTTCAATATCTGGGATGGCCTTCACCCCCTGTGATTTCTTGAAGAGCTTTTCCAACTTGCTCAATTTCAGAGCTGTCTGGTCTACCTCGAACTTGAATGGAGAGTCCGGGTGATTGGGTGTAGTATTTTTGGACGATTATGCAAAAGCGGAACAACCAGATTGGAAGACCCGTGTCCTCTTGGGTGTTTTGGAAGTTTGGCAGAGCGTTCTGTGGATTTGGGAGGGTATTCTGGGTGTTCTGGGTATTCTGGGGATTTGGAGGAGCATTCTGGCCAGTAGATATCTGCTCAGGTAATGGGGCCCCGGGTGGAGGAGGAACCTGATGTGCCCCTAGTGGAGGAGGGACCTGGTGTGAAGCAGATGCGGCGTTCTGCTGTTGTAATCTGGTGATCAGCTCAGATTGCTGGGCCATGACAGCGGCCTGCTGTTTAGAAAATTCCGCCTGGCGGATAGCATCATCTTGCATTTGTTTCATGCTCTCATTCATCTGGCGCATCATCGCCTCCATTGTTGGATTCTGTTGTTCCATCTGAATAACCGGCAAGTGTATCTCTATAGCAGAAACAGGAATCTCAACCCGGTATGCGACACTAGAGTAGGCTATCATTGGGTGATCCGTGCTCTGACACACTGTGCCTTCTCGGCCTTCTTCTGGTGACTGGGGGTAAAGAGTGGAACACTGGATGTCCGTCAACTAGATCCTCGGATCGATTGAGTCGGCGACCTCGTGTCCAAATTGCTTGGGGAGTATCGACTGGCTCAGAAGCAATCGTGCTACAAACTGCCCTAGCAAAAAGATAATAAAGCAAAAAGGAAATAAATGACCAGAAAAACAGGCAGCATAACAGCTTAAATTAAATACACACAACACACAGTCGGGCATACAACATGCAGTTGATAAGCTGGAAATACACTGTCCTCAACCACTGGTCACTATTCCTGTATTACTGTTCCCCAAAACTAAATCGGATATCCGCAGACAACTGATTCTCAGATAACTGACTGATGCCCGCAGGCCTGATATCCAAACTCATAAACTGATGCCCGCAGGCCTAATGCTCAAACTCATAAACTGATACATGCATTCCCTGTAGAGACGCACTCTAACAAGCACATAACAGATAAGTGAGAGCCAAAACACCCCTATGTTGGGGTAGGGTTTCCCTGTTCTATTTTGTCAGGAACTAGGGTTTCACTACGCACGCAGCGGTTTCAAACAACCTATAATGGGGAGGCCAAATTCTAAGGGAATTACTGCCTTCATTCCATAGGCTAAAGCAAAAAGTGTTTCGCAAGTCGACCGCGTAGGTGTAGTGTCACGCCCCAAATCCGCCCCTAAAAATTTGGGCATGACCCATTCGAAATTGGACACCAAACCTGATAAATATTACCTATGGGGCCTGAACGGAAGCATTTAATATCATAATAGTATAAAATAATATCCATTGAGCTACCACTACTATGCCAGGATCACAGACAGGACATAATGCAGATAAATATACATTGACGTGTGTTTGGAGATAGCTAAATACATATACATATACATCGAGCTTAATAAACACTTAGGGTACAAATTAAAACTTAACAAAACTCCAAAACTTAAACGGTCAACATCTAACAGCTTAGACACTCAAGGCTTGGCAACTAGTAACGGAAGCCACAGGTTAAGGTTGACCTCCAGGATGAGTGCCTACAGAAACAGACATAAAATAAAGTGAGTCAAGCTCAGTGAATAATTGTACGTAAGTCATGTAATATTCAACTCAAACAATAAAGTATATAACTGCATAAGTATATGTTTAATTACTCTGTAAATATAACTCAACAATCATGAGTCCAGTTTCTTTAACAAAGCAGTTTAGTATGTACAGAGGATCCAAAATGTTCATATGCTCAAATAACAGAATAGCCATCAGTCCCAAAAGATACAAAATAGCCTTTCGGCCCAGTCATAACAGAATGGCTTATCGGCCGAAGATAGCGAATGCATAAAGTGTAAAGAATGCGAAATAGCGAAGTAATAAGTTTTAAAACCAACAATACATATCATGCTACATCATAAGCGGAGCGGATCGAAAGACAAATATATAAGCAGAATACATAAGCAGTAGATTAATCCCAAAGTCATCTGAATATCGTCAAACCATAGGATACACAAATCATCTCAATTTCATACGGATACTTGGTTTAAGGGCGAACATAGGTCCATTTAAAGTCATACCGATGTTTGCAGGTCTTTCAACGTTCTCACGACTTTTAATCATCACAATTGGTTGTGTAACATGTTCATGTAATACTTACAATAAACAAAAGCGTTAGTGATAATAATTGTCAATGATAAATAAAATATATAAATCTTCGTACTATTACTCACGGTGCATTGGATGCTTGGCCCTTTGTAGTTGACCCTACACAATTGAATACACATAAAAATCGGGTCACATATAGTTTCTTCCGTTTTTAACTTGTTATTCTCTTTATACTAAAATACATATCAAGTTGCAATTCATATCATTAACTCAACACACTTCTTCTTTCATATCTCAATTCATTCATATCTCAATACAAGCCAATATAAAATTTGTACCATTTGGCAATTCAACTTATCACCCTAAATATAATTCAACATCCTTCAAAGTGAAGTCTTAAATCCCATTTCATCATTTCATCCTAAGACTCTTATCATCCTTAACATTAATGATCTTGTTCCTTAATTTTCATCTCACATAATAGCATGATTCACCATGTCCCTAATTGAAGTTCATTAGTAAATTTTAAACATAATTTCCAAGTCTCACCAAATTCCAATTAAACTTGTATATATCTAATTCAATACCCTAATTTCATTATTCTACTTTCGATTTGGACCAACTCTTTGGTTATCAACCTTAATCGATCTAGGGTTCCAAGAAAATAGTGAAAATTCAAGAAATAATTAACTTATAACCCAACACTTTATATTCTAATTTTTTTCCATTGATTAAACATCTAGGATCCATAATTCATCATTTAAGCCCATCAATTGGCCCTCCATGCCTCAAATCCGAAATTCCCAAATCTTATAAGTTACTCAATATGCTTCAAAAATGCAAATTTATACATTAATACAATGGAACTACCACCACTCTAGCTCTTAATGTAAATCTTGAAGGAGATTAGAACCCTTACCTCAAGAATCAAGAAGGGAGCAAGCTTGAGCCGAACCGTCCGCAAATGCAAGTTCCAATCGGCTAAAAACGTTGCTCTTCTCTTATTCTGCATCCTTGATGCCAAAATCATGGTAGATTGTTGCTCAAACTAGAGGAGATCAAGGTCTTGGGCTAGGGTTTGAAGGGTTTCAGACCTAGGAGAAGAGGAAATAAGAAAGGGAAAGAAGATGTGGAAAAATATCTCAAAATCTCGTTTTTAGAGCTGCTGTCCCGTAATTCCCGCTCGGCGTCCATATTCCCGCTCGAGCGGACTGTTCAACCTGATTCCCAAAACTTCAAATAGGTGTAACTCTCCCATCCGGACTCCGTTTTAGGTCGTTCTTGTGTTCAAATTGAAGCCCGGAAATAAGCTTTCCAATGGTTCTAACCTCACATCCAAATTCAAAGTGAGGAAAAGAAAAGGAAAATGAATGACGGTTGGTGCATAAGCGAATTATTCCAATTAAAGTTT
Organism: Camellia lanceoleosa; assembly: GCA_025200525.1. Classification (NCBI taxonomy): domain Eukaryota; kingdom Viridiplantae; phylum Streptophyta; class Magnoliopsida; order Ericales; family Theaceae; genus Camellia; species Camellia lanceoleosa. The sequence goes on from CM045763.1 coordinate 60,768,264, forward strand.
TAGTCCCATCTTACATTACCATCATCCTATCATCTCGATTAATATCCCAAAATAGGGTAAGAACATTTCAAATACACTAAGAAGAACATCAAAAATGAATCCACATGCTTGAACCAAACTTACCCAGGCGACCGCTCGGCGCCCAACCTTGCGCTCGGCCTTGAGACCAACAAAGTCGTCCGCTCGGCGTAAACTCCCGCTCGAGCGGAGAATCACAACTCCCAGAATCTTAGGCCGTCTGAAAAATTGCTGGAAACCCCAAAGTCCGCTCGGCCACTCCTCCTCGGCGGAGGAAAGAATTTTGGTCGTTACATCCTTCCTCCTTACAAAAATTTAGGTCCTCGAAATTTGAGAAAACAAATAGAAAATAGGTCAAACATATCTGTAAACACACCTGTAATGTTCCAAAACTAGATCCACACTTGGGATAGAAAGGATCACAAATACTTCCGATCAACATATACGCATCAAAATTTCAACGGGCAAAGAACAACACTAACCAGTTATAATCCCAAGGCCCATAACAACTTCTCAATTTCAAAGACAATTCATATTGTACTTCAATTAACGGCATCACCAACTCTTTATTTCATTGACACTAAAAACATAGAATAGTGAGGACCATCATACAATTACTTCTTAAAGACACTCACATAGAGGCTCCCACTCAACTTCAAGAGAGGTCAATCAAAAGCTCAACATTCCTTAAACTTTAAAATCTATACACCCTTTTTCACTTCCTCATTTACTTCTTTTCTTTTCAATCCTTATTTCTTTCTAGGCGTAAGAAGACTTGGATATATATATATATAGATGGTCATACATAAAACATATGGGATACAATCCAATAAACTTAAGCATTCCAAAATGGAAATCTCGTAAACATACTTAAGATTACATAAGAATTATCTTTGGTCACAAATACATAATCAATTTAGATAATTAAACCTTTAAAGTTTCAAATTTCTTATTCAATTATGCAAAATGAGTTCCCATAGCATGCGTTAAGTTCCTCGTAATGAAAGTACCCTCCACAAAGTCTCTAACTAAGTCACCAAATTGTAATTGTTCCTTACACAATTTTAATTAGAGAGTATATGTTGAACTTATCTTCTAATGCGGTTTACTCGTGGTCACGACCATGACGTAGTTCCCAAGTAGCTTAATTACATGGTTAGACTTAAATCCGATTAGGCAACATTGAATCAGATCTTAGACCCTACCAAATAAGGTTCTGCCTGCCTGAGAGGTACCATATCTTCCATTTACGAAAACATATCAAAATCACATCATTATGTAGATTTAACCCACCTTCTCTACTTTTTAACAAGATCTGAACGGTAGAAAGAAAAAAAATCCCCATTATAGACACCTGATCACGTCATCATATGTGGGAATCTAAATAACAAAGACAATTATCAAAACAAGGCCAGAAATTGAATTCAAAATCATACTTGACTAATCATTCATAATCGTAAGGTAACACCCCTTTTCTTCTATCATTCAAACAATTCTTCTCTTTTTCTTCTTTGGAAAACACGAGGTCAATCACATGGTTTCGTATTCACCACTTGTAATTATCGAGAATTAAATAGCGGTCATCTGAGAATTTAGAGACCCGACCATCGCTCAATCGATTAACATAAATAGCGTTTCCGATTATTCCTCGTTAAGTAAATTCTACCAAGTTCATTCATAGGATCATAAATCAGTAACCATAAGAATCAAATCCTTCCAGATTCTGTAATGTCAAAACATATACAATAGTATAACAAAGGAGTAATTTGATTTCACAACATCAAAATTCATAATTCTTAATAAAAGCGTAATTAGTGGTAGAATAACTCAATGCGTAGTCAATCAATTATAATTATGTAGTGAATATTGTCCAAAGTTGTCTAAACATGTAAGAGAAAGTAAATGGCCAATATGTATTGCTAACCCATTATCAAAACGAAATATTTTCATGTCCTTTTGTTTTCACCAGAATCCACGATCGTGCAAAACAGTTCACATCATAACTTCAATATAGGTGATAGAGAACAATGTCACAACCTCTAACATTTGCATAGTCACATAAAATAGTTCACAGGAATGATTTTCTCAATCCTAAGTCACTTAATATACAAAGACGAAATTTGAATTCTTGCAATAGCTTAGCTACTTCTTGATCATTTAGGTTGACTTGAAGTAGTCAATAGTACCCTTTTCTTTCATTTATTATTATTATATTTTTTTTTATCACCCTCATATATCACAAATCACAGTTTCACAACGGATCTTAATTACACGTAACCTGAACTCATTCGACACTATCAATCCACATCATGTTATGACATAGCATAAACTGAACAGATAAATAGAAGCATATTTGTACAGACTCTTAGTTATACTTGAATCAGAAACAAAAAACAGAACTTATACTTGATCATAATCCACCCGTACAAGACCGTCGGTCGCAAGAGATATCTTGTAACATACTTATACCACGGTATTTTTACCCCCGGGCAAGGGTTCTTAATATTTTGACATACATGGATCATCACTCTTTAATTAAATAGCGTAGCGTGTCGAGAAAATGAAAGCGATGCTTGTCATATCATGTCATTATCGTGCACTTAAGAGAATAGAATAAGTCATTTCTTACATGGGTCCAACTATTATCCAAAACACAACTTATCAAAATACATACCGCAATACCTTTTTAAATCATAGGTCCAAACAATAGCATGATAAGAAAGGCATCACTATATCATAACTAAATCTTTCATGCTTAGTGTTGAAGCAATTTATGACAATGAAGCAGTTAGGATACATGCTCATAATCATATTCATATTTACATTTCATCGGATCATATATGGCTAACTATCGGATCGGTAGGTCAGAAGACCACAGGTAGGTCCAATGACCACAATGGTAGGTCAGAAGACCACAAAGTGGGTCTAATGACCACAATAGGTAGGTCAGAAGACCACAACGGTGGGTCAGAAGACCCTGACAGGTGGAGTCTAATGACCCTGACAGTGGGTCAGAAGACCTGTGGTGGAGTCTAATGACCTGTGGTGGGTCAAGCCCACAACAGGTAGGTCTAATCACCACAAAGTTGATACCAACATCCACGGTATTGTTACCCCGGGGCGAGGGCCATAGGCCCCGGTATTGTTACCCCCGGGCGAGGGCCATAGAAATTAAGGGTGCCACAATTACTTATACCATTTTAACAGATTGGCATGTTGGCCCGGAATTATCAGTTGGCCTTTAAGCCCGGATAGCCTTCGCCTGAGATAGCCCTTTAGCACAGATAGCCCTTTGCACGAGATATATCGAAACATCTGAGCGTAAACATACAGAAATGTGTATGGACTCAAGAGGTGGCTCGTACGGATTCTAGAGGTGGCTCCCACTAAAGTGTAGCACTTAGTTAAAATCTGACACTTTGCTCCACACGAAGTCAATAAGTCTCATCATGTCATATTATAAGCAAAAGCAGTATCATAAGCGGAACAACCATAATGTCATCAAAGCAGGCTTTTCAAAATAGACATGGTTCATAATCGTTAACGTAAAAAATTACTCTTAACGTTGCTATCGGTCTTTTCATATGCATTAAGGATGTCATGCATGAAGCCTAAGTCTTTTCTAGACATCCTCTGACTCAATGGATCCGTGTGTGAGATAGCAACTCGTGCTCGATACCACATCACGCCCCAAATCCGCCCTAAAAATTTGGGCATGACCCATTCGAAATTGGACACCAAACACGATAAATATTACCTATGGGGCTGAGCGGAAGCATTTAATATCATAATAGTATAAAATAATATCCATTGAGCTACCACTACTATGCGGGATCACAGGCGGGACATAATGCAGATAAATATACATTGGCGTGTGTTTGGAGATAGCTAAATACATATACATATACATCGAGCTTAATAAACACTTAGGGTACAAATTAAAACTTAACAAAACTCCAAAACTTAAGCGGTCAACATCTATGGCTTAGACACTCAAGGCTTGGGCTAGTAGCGGAAGCCACGAGTTAAGGTTGACCTCGAGGATGAGTGCCTCTGAAGCAGACATAAAATAAAGTGAGTCAAGCTCGGTGAATAATTATGCGTAAGTCATGTAATATTCAACTCAAACAATAAAGTATATAAGCGCATAAGTATATGTTTAATTACTCTGTAAATATAACTCAACAATCATGAGTCCGATTTCTTTAACAAGCGATTTAGTATGTACAGAGAGGATCCAAAATGTTCATATGCTCAAATAACAGAATAGCCATCGGTCCCAAAAGATACAAAATAGCCTTTCGGCCGATCATATGAGAATGGCTTATCGGCCAGAGATAGCGAGAATGCATAAAGTGTAAGAATGCGAAATAGCGAAGTAATAAGTTTTAAAACCAACAATACATATCATGCTACATCATAAGCGGAGCGGATCGAAAGACAAATATATAAGCAGAATACATAAGCGAGTAGATTAATCCCAAAGTCATCGAATATCGTCAAACCATAGGATACACAAATCATCTCAATTTCATACGGATACTTGGTTTAAGGCGAACATAGGTCCATTTAAAGTCATACCGATGTTTGCCGGTCTTTCAACGTTCTCCTTGACTTTTAATCATCACAATTGGTTGTGTAACATGTTCATGTAATACTTACAATAAACAAAAGCGTTAGTGATAATAATTGTCAATGATAAATAAAATATATAAATCTTAGTACTATTACTCACGATTGCATTGGATGCTTGGCCCGCCTTTGTAGTTGACCCTACACAATTGAATACACATAAAAATCGGGTTACGTATAGTTTCTTCCGTTTTTAACTTGTTATTCTCTTTATACTCAAATACATATCAAGTTGCAATTCATATCATTAACTCAACACACTTCTTCATTCATATCTCAATTCATTCATATCTCAATACAAGCCAATATAAAATTTGTACCATTTGGCAATTCAACTTATCACCCTAAATATAATTCAACATCCTTCAAAGTGAAGTCTTAAATCCCATTTCATCATTTCATCCTAAGACTCTTATCATCCTTAACATTAATGATCTTGTTCCTTAATTTTCATCTCACATAATAGCATGATTCACCATGTCCCTAATTGAAGTTCATTAAGTAAATTTTAAACATAATTTCCAAGTGTCACCAAATCTCAATTAAACTTGTGTATATCTAATTCAATACCCTAATTTCATTATTCTACTTTCGATTTGGACCAACTCTTTGGTTATCAACCTTAATCGATCTAGGGTTCCAAGAAAATAGTGAAAATTCAAGAAATAATTAACTTATAACCCAACACTTTATATTCTAATTTTTTCCATTGATTAAACATCTAGGATCCATAATTCATCATTTAAACCCATCAATTGGCCCCTCCATGCCTCAAATCCGAAATTCCCAAATCTTATAAGTTACTCAATATGCTTCAAAAATGCAAATTTATACATTAATACAATGGAACTACCACCACTCTAGCTCTTAATGTAAATCTTGAAGGAGATTAGAACCCTTACCTCAAGAATCAACAAAGGAGCAAGCTTGAGACGAAACCTCCATAAATCCAAGTTCCAATCGGTTAAAAGCGTTGCTCTTCTCTTATTCTCCATCCTTGATGCCAAAATCATGGTAGATTGTTGCTCAAACTAGAGATCAAGGTTTTGGGCTAGGGTTTCGAAGGGTTTCAGACCTAGGAGAAGAGGAAATAAGAAAGGGGAAAGAAGATGTGGAAAAATATCTCAAAATCTCGTTTTTAGAGCTGCTGTCCCGTAATTCCCGCTCGAGCGTCCATATTCCCGCTCGAGCGGGCCTGTACCAGCTCAGATTCCCAAAACTTCAAATAGGTGTAACTCTCCCATCCGGACTCCGTTTTAGGTCGTTCTTGTGTTCAAATTGAAGCCCCGGAAATAAGCTTTCCAATGGTTCTAACCTCACATCCAAATTCAAAGTGAGGAAAAAGAAAAGGGAAAATGAATGACGGTTGGTCGCAAACGAATTATTCCAATTAAAGTTTTTAGTCCCATCTTACATTACCATCATCCTATCATCTCGATTAATATCCCAAAATAGGGTAAGAACATTTCAAATACACTAAGAAGAACATCAAAAATGAATCCACATGCTTCAGAACCAAACTTACCCAGGCGACCCGCTCGAGCGCCCAACCTTAGCGCCGAACAAAGTCAAAAGTCGCTCGGCGTAAACCCCCCCGCCCGAGCGGAGAATCACAACTCCCAGAATCTTAGGCCGTCTGAAAAATTGCTGGAAACCCCAAAAGTCCGCTCGAGCGGCCACTCCTCCGCTCGAGCGGAGGAAAGAATTTCTGGGTCGTTACATGTAGTTCGGTAAGCCCATAAGACGTGGGGAAGTTCTTCTGCCCATTTTCCTTTGGCCTTTTCCAGCCTCTTTTTCAGACTGTCTAAGATTACTTTGTTGGAGGCCTCGGCCTGGCCATTAGCTTGGGGGTATGCCAGCTTAGAGTTGTAGAATTCGATCTTGTGCTCTTCGCAAAAACCCCTGAAGATTCATCCATCAAATTGAGTGTCGTTGTCAGATATCAATGCCTTGGGAATTTTGAACCGAATTATGATGTTCTGCCAGACAAACTTCTTGACATCTTTCTCTTTGATAGAAGCAAGTGCCTTTGCTTCCACCCATTTGGTGAAGTAGTCTGTTACCACAATAAAGAACTTTATGTTGCCCGGCGTAGTTGGGAGTGGTCCCACTATGTCTAAGCCCCACATTGTAAAAGGCCAAGGGCTGGTCAAAGGTAGGAGCTCTCTTGTTGGCTGATGGATTTGATACGCAAACTTCTGACATTTCTCGCATTTTTTGACGTATTTCTCAGTGTCTGCTTGCATGTATGGCCACTAATACCCTTGTGAAATAGCTCAGTAGGCCAGCGATCTCCCCCTTTGGTGGCTTCCGCAAATGCCTTCATAAATTTCGAACAAGAATGCCTCGACCTTGCTAGGGTGGACACACTTCAAGTATGGTCCTGTGAAGGACTTTTTGTACAATGCTAGTGATGGGGAAAGCCAAAATCATTGTGACTTCGCTCTAATTTCATTGGCCTCCTTCTTGTCTTTTGGCAAGATGCCATCTTTTATGAACACCACTATGGGGTCCATCTAGGAGGGACCTAGCTCGGTACAGCATACTTCGGTAGCTTCAGGTTCTTCAATGCTTGGTCTTGGTAAGTAGTCCATTAACAATGGGTGTGGGACAGATGTGTCTGCCATTGACGCAAAACTAACCAGTTCATCTGTCTTGCTATTTTCTTCTCAACCGATTTGCTCTATCCTCACCACTTCAAACTTCATTATTTCCCTTCTAACCAACTCTTGGTACTTGGCCATTATATCATCATTTGCTTCATAATCACCCAATATTTGGTTGACCACCAGTTGGGAGTTACTGTACACCATCAGTTCGGTGGCCTCCATTCGACAGGCTAACTTCAAACTAGCTAACAGTGCTTCATACTCCACCTCATTATTAGATGCTAGAAAATCGAGGTTGATCGCTGTCACGACCCAAACCCGCCCCTATGGGTTTAGCATCAGAATCGCCAAGAATCCGAGATTACCAAGGCCCGCTAACAAGAAGACAAGATAACAGTATGGCTTGGCGGAAGCCAATACAGTAAATAAACAATATCCAATGAGCTGTGACAGTCTGTATGCCAAAAAGATTTTTCATACATTTATATAGAACAGTACGAAACAGTATGCATATCATATACAACCAAATGTATCAGGACTTAATCCCGATAAACAAAGATAAGTGCAAAATGTTCAGTCTATACAGTAAACAAAACAGTACAAAAGGGGGAAACTAGACACCCCTAAGCCTTAGCTTGGCAGGTTCGGAACCTCGCAGTGAGGCACATTGGTTGGCTTGACAAAACTGGGGTTTACCCCGACGCTTCGAGCTTTGATCCGGTGCCTGTACACCTACATATATATATGAGCAGTGAGCTAAAGCCCAGTGAATAACATAATGCGTAAAGAGGTTTAGAATGAATGTCCTTTGATGAAAAGCATTCATTAAATCGAGATTTGATCTTTCATCAATCGGTCATATGTGGTACATCCATTAGCATAACGATGTGATGGGTCTTAAAAGACCGAACAGAAAAGTGATGGCCATCAATCAGTAAACAGTAGTGGTTCCAACGAGGGAACCGAGAGAGATCTCTGTGATGATAAAGATGTGATAGGTGCTAAGGATGCGGAGTGATTCAGAATATAGGACATACATTCATTCAGTAAACAATATCGATTCGATGCAGTTGATTCGATTATTCAGAAGATAGTCATTTTGAACATATCTTTACACAATTGTTACTCACAGAGTTCTAGGCTCTAGTAAGCTAGAGCGTCTCCTCGGAATGCCAACCCTATACAGTTAACAGGTTGAACACACACTAAGTTTCACAGGTGGGAAAGATAATAACTTAATCCCTAAATTTGCCTTGGTGTGTTCTACATCCATATCCTCTTTAAGATGCCTTAAACTAGGCCTAAGAATGCCTAGGATGGGATGAGGATGCAAAGATGCACTTAGAAAGCACTTTACAAAATTTGCTGAAAACAGGGGTCTCACTCGAGCGAGGATTCCTTCGCTCGAGCGGACATGCAGACAAAGGATCTCCGCTTGAGCGTGAATTCCGTACCTCGAGCAGACTGTGTGCTACAGTAAAAATACTGGATGCTCAAAATTTACGCTCGATGCTCGCTCGAGCATGAGACATAGCTCTTCGCTCGAGCATAGGTCCCTTCGCTCGAGCGTACGCCTGCACGCACCAAGATTCTGAGAGCTTGAAATTTACGCTCGAGCCACCATTCCATCGCTCGAGCATAGCTCAGAGTAAATGGTGGTCGCTCGAGCGTAGAACCCTTCGCTCGAGCGTAGAAACCAAATTCTGGAATTTCCAGATTTGCCTCCTAAGCTCAAACCAAGCATTCCTAAGCTCAAAACTCGACCTCTTGGGCCCAAATTCTGGAAAACACATCTAAACTCAATATACAACAAGTTTCAAAGCTCAATTTGTGAATTTAAAGCCCAAGGGTGAGTCAATTAAATCCAAATTTCAAACCCATTTTCATGAACATGAAGAACATGCAAACATGTATGAATTCAAACCATTTCAAAGCTTCAATTTGATGCTCTAGTGAGCCAATTGTTCCAAAAACAAGTTGAAAACATGGACCATTGCAAAATTATGAACATGCATGTGAGGAATGATAAATTACAACCTCAAAACTTCAAATTAAAGGCATGCATGCATGAGCTAGGCTTCAATTTGACATATATGGACCAATTCAAGGCTCAAATCACTAAGGATACAAGAACTAGGCATGCACAAGCTTAAACACAACAATGAGAGGTTAAATTCCTTACCTATAGCTTCAATTACAAGGTGAGGAAGCTTAATTTGCAACCTATGTTCCAATTCCTTCAATTACTAAGCAATTTACAAGCAAAATTAAGATGAAATCAACTCCCCAAGTCTCTCTCTCTCTCTCTCTCTAAGGTCGGCAATGAGCAAGAAATGGCTGAGCAAATGTGTTATGTGATCAAGTGAAGGCTTAAATGTGTGTGAGATAGTGGGCCATTAAGTGGTATTTTGGTAATTAAGCTCAATTTGGGCATTTTGTCAATATTTAATCTAATTTAATCATACCAAATAAATTTTCAGATAATTACACCATAAAATCACATAAATTACAATGATCATACAACACTATTCGATTTCGGGTTCGGCCACCGATAAGGCCTTCAATTTACAGTTTAAACACATATACACGAACAGATAATTAGACAATCAACAGATAGAAACGCAATATAAACAGATACAGTCAATCAATCAGTTTCATATTCCAATGGTCGATTCGATGAGTTCATCGATCACAATCGGTCTTAGTTTAGTAATGTCAAGATAATCAGTGATCAGTGATGAGGGTTATTACAATCGCATGTTCAATGGTCAATCCATCTAGTGAGATGAGGACTATCCCAAGCCCTGCACCGTGTCTGTTAGACGCCCTATCCATAAAGAGCTTTCACATCTCGCCCACAACTTCTAGCAAGTGGAGGGATCTGATGACACCTTAGGATCAAGGGTGTTGATGAGGTCTTCTTCTAAGTTGTTGTCTGTTGTCAAGATCTGATCCTTACTGCCTGACTATCTTAGGATTTCACTTTGAGGTGAGTCATTGCTTGTAGCAGTGCAATCTGCTCCTTCTTCTCTTTTTAAGGCTGAATAGGTCATTGTGCAATTGAGAGACTTGTTGTGGGGGCTGCGCTATCCCTGCGGCATTTTCTCCTTTTAACCTAGTTTCCTTGGTTAAGTCGATCGGGCAAACATGATGACTTCCTGGAGCAAACTTGATCACGAAGTCTGCTAAAGCTTGGGCTTTTATTTTATCTTATTTCTCGGTCTAACCATAATGTTGAACTGTCCTAACTCCATGGCCCACTTCATAATTTGCCTAGAAAAATATGCCCTTTCAAACAAGGCTTTTAAGGGAAAGCTATTAAGACGGTCACGGTATGGGCATGGAAGTAGTGCAACAATTTTCTTAAAGCCATCATCAAAACTAAAGCCAACTTCTCCAACGGCAGGTACCTCATTTCAGCGCCCAACAATGTCTTGCTAACATAAAAGATAAGCAGATGTTGTATTCCCATGGCTCGTACCAACACTGCACTAACTGTATGCTGGGAAACTGCTAAGTATAGGAAAAGTTCCCCTCTTGGTACTGGGGTTACCAATGTACTCTTTCAAGCTTTCTAGAGCGTGACCGCACTCGTCATCCCATTCAAATTTGGCCTTCAGTACTTGGAAGAACGGTCGACATCTATTTGACAATTGACTTATGAATCGGTTTAGCACGGCTGCTAAGCCAATGAGATGTTGTACTTCCTTGACTGTGTTGGGCCTCTCGAGATCTTGAATGGATTTGATTTGAGAAGGATCGGCTTCTATACCCTAGTTGGTCACCAGAAAGCCAAGAAATTTACCTACCCCTACATCAAACGCGCATTTAGATGTGTTCAATCGCAGATTGTAGGCCTTCAAAATGTGAAACATCTCAACTAGGTGATTGAGATGGTTTTCTTCGTTCTTACTCTTAACCACCATGTCGTCTATGTATGCTTCCATTGTTTTGCCTAATAGTGGCTCGAACATTTTGGTGATCGTTCGCTGGAACGTTGCCTCTGCATTTTTTAGGCCAAAGGGCATGACCTTATAACAATACAATCTCCTCGGTGTTGTAAAGAATATAACCTCCTAGTCCAGTTCATACATAGCGATTTGATGGTATCCACGATATGCATCAAGAAAGCTAAGTCAATTGTGACCTGCAGTTAGGTCCACCAGTTGGTTTATCCGAGGTAAGGGGAAACTGTCTTTTGGGTATGCTTTGTTGACTATCTTGTAATCCACACATATGCACCATTTGCTGTTCTTCTTTGGCACCACCACGGTGTTGGAGATCCACTTGGGATAGTGGACCTCTCTGATTGTCCCCGCTTCCAGCAGGTTTCCCACTTCCTCAGCCACTATCTCGACGTGGTAGAGTGCCAATCGACGCATTCGTTGTATAATTGGTCTAGCGGTTTGGTGGACATTAAGTTGATGGTAGATGAAAGTTGGATCAATGCTTGGCATATCATACGGTGTCCAAGCAAACACCTTGATGTTAGAGATCAAGAACTCCATGATCTCTATTCTCTCGGTGTTGGACAAAGACGAGCCAAGCAAAAAGAAGTTCTCTAGATTTTTCTCGTTTATCTTCACCTCCACTAGATCTTCTACTGCCTTTTATTCGGTTGCCTTGCCGACATCTGCGAACAACTCATTGCTTTTTGGTTCCTCTACTATTTGTACTAACCTTTTGGCAGCTCGGCTACCGTTTATTGTCTCAAAGCATTGCTTGGACATGATTTGGTCTCCTAAAACCTCTTTAATTATTCCAGCTTCATTAAGAAACCACATTACTTGATGGTAGGTCAATGCTACCACTCGCATGGCGTGTAACTATGCTCTTTCCAAGATTATGCTATAAGTGGAAAGGACTTTCAATACCTAGAATTCCACTTGTTTTATCATCGTTCCAACTTTAACCAGCAAAATTATCTTGCCAACAGGCCCCTCCGACATTGAGTTGAAACCGACCAAGGGAGATGTCACGGGTGCTAAATCTTTGTCTTCCTACTTGAGTTACTTGAAGGTCTTATAGTACATTATCTCGCACGAGCTCCCTTGGTCTATCAAGATCCGCTTGATATCAAAATTCTTTACGCACAGTGTAACTACTAGCGCGTCATTGTAGGGGCTTTGCAACTTTGCCAAGTCCTTGTCAAAGAAGGTGATGACGTTAGTCACTTTTGTCTTCCCTCTTTTCACGGTAGGTTGTACACTTAGTACTTCCTTCAGGTGCTCCGCTTTCTTGATCATTCCTCTAAGCTCGCAGACCCGCTATGGCTCGACGATCCCATATATTACATTGATTATGCCTTGAGGCAGTCCTTTAGCTAGCATCCCATCAAGCTCATTACAGTCCTGGGGGCCTGGCTGAGCTCCCCCTTTAATGTACTAATCCAAGTAGGCCACGATCACTAACTCTTCCAACTGCTACCTTAGTAGCGTGCAGTTTTTAATTCGGTGCCCTACCTCATCGTGAAAGGTACACCAATATCTATTATCATAGCCCCTCTGTGCTTCTCCCAACTTGGCCGGCCGTCGAACGAAGGGTTCATCGCGTATCTCGCTAAGAATTCCGTAGATATGTTTATTGAACATCGTGGTGATGGCAATGCAAACTCTCAACCTTCTTGTCTGGGAGTCATCGCTATTCGGTTATCTTCCTCGACCATTTTTGTTTGGTCATTCCTCCTGGCCAACCGTGTTAACTTTTGTCCCGGGCTTTTTATCCGACACCACTATTATACAGGACTTTGCCTTGGCTCGAGTGCCATCTTCGTCTACCCTGATGTGCTGATGCACTCTTTCCATTAGGGCTTCCATCGTGAGGGGTGGCGTCATTGTCATTGAATCTCTCAATTTATTTTCTACCGGCAAACCACGTTTGTACTATGCGATAGCTAGATTTTTGGGGCAATCTCCGATCTGATTAAAAGTCTCCCAATACCGGTTGTTGTAAGACTTCAATGTTTCCTTCTCGCCCATGTTGATAAAGAGCAGCTGGTCTATCTCCATTGGCGTTTTAGTGTTTGTTCTAAACCTGGTCACAAAATCCTCTGTCAATTGTGCTCATAAAGCTATGCTGCCTTCTGGCAACCTCTCAAACCAATTTAGGCCTAGGTCACCTAAGCTTAAGGGAAACAAGATGCACATTTGGGCCTCGTTTCGTCGATATACGACCATAACCTGGCGAAAGTGTTGAAAGTGCATGTAGGGGTTTGACTTCCCCTCGTAGGTTGTGAACTTAGGCTGGTGGAAGCCCAAGGGTAATGGTGTGTTCTTTATTGCCAGAACGAACGGCGAGCTTTGTAACCTTGATAACGCTTTGTCTGCTGGTTCGTAGGTAAGGCGCGATATTGGTATTCCAACCTCGACACTTCCATGTATCCGAGGAGCCAACCGCTACAAAGCAGAGACCCTTTGGGGGTCACGTACCTGGGCATCTTCTCTCCTTCGAGCCCTCTCTTCTAGCACTGTAGTCCACCGACCTAGGCAACTCTGTGTGCCTTGATGTCATCTGGTGCGTATGCGATGGCTGATAACTACTTCTCTCTGTACAAGACCTTTCAGTCCTCATTCTCTCAGACTTGGAATAATGAGTCCTGGAAGTCCTTGACTGTGTGTTGCCTGTGCTGAGGCTTCTGCTTTCAGTCTGTGATGGTGTGACTTGTCTATCACGATCCCCTAAGTAGCAAGAGTGCGTTCTGTCTTTGTCCATCTCTTCTTCTGCCACTCCTTTCCCTTTTATCTGGAGCTTTATCGTCTCCATGTCAGCCGCCATTCTCATCATCACTTCATCTTGCTTCCTAATGCGATCTTCTAGAACCTGAGGATCCATCATTCGCCTCTGTCTATCAGCGCTCTGAGAGCGACATGGACTTGAGCCCAATCTTTCTCGCGTGTCTCTCCGTGGGTTCCATTGCTGGGGATCCAATTCTGCCATGGGCAGGACAAAAGGCAAACCTTCGCGCCTCTCATCCCCTTCCGGGGTTTACCCATAGATAACAGAATGTGGCAAGTCTTCATTATGTGCCATTGAAATTAATCGAAGGAAAACTCGATCAAAAGGTTTGTTCTCTGTAAAGTTCCCACAGACGGTGCCAATTGTATGAGCACAGAATAATCTTCTCGTATAGTCCCGTTGATCAATTTTGCACTCCTCCAAATGCCATCGCTTTGCTACCTGAAAACACAAACGTGAGCTAGCTGGCGGATGTGTGCCAGAAACCCCTCCAACACCTAAGTCAGCAAATAGACAATAGGCACAAAAGCTCTGTGTATTTGAGAGTAAAAATTCCAATACTTGTGCATAGGTCCTACTATGAGCTTTTATAGATCCGTCTAGCACACTCCTATTAGGACTCTTATTCTTTCTAGCAGAATCCTACTAGGAATCACACCCCTAAGGATAATACTTATCCTGATAACACTCACTCACTGCTAACCAAGTGAGATGGTTTTACCTCGACTGTTGACGCGGTTAACCGAACTAACTTGGCTCTACTCTACTCTCAACAAAACCATGATAAAGATGGTGCTCTACCGAGTTAAGCTTGACTCGGCCCTCTTTATTAATGTTACCTCGGTCTGCTACAGAACTTCCTTTAAACAACTAGGTCCAAGTCTCAATGACACAGCTGACTGGGTTGGTGCCAGCCTGGCCCAAGACTAAGCTACCAGCCCCTACTACGGCCCATAGCCTGGCCCTTAGTGTGGCCCAATTTATCCATATAAATTACCCTCTCATACAGAAATCAATAAAAAGCTATAAAAATATATGCCTATCTTTATCACATTAGATTATGAACAAGGAATTGGAGAGCTACCAGCACCTTCTCTATAGGAATCAGCTATCACTGAAGATGAAGTAATAGCTGGAATTTCCTCAGAATGAGAGGGAGTAGCAAGGCTTGAAAGGGAAATAAGTTGGGTAGAGTTGAAGGATAGAAGAGGAAAGTATGGAGTTAAGCCAAATGATAAGGATGCAGGAATGCTTTGCCTCAAGAAAGATAGGAAAAATGTAGAACTAAGGAGTGGGATTATTGCTTGAATTGGCTTCACATTTTGAGGTCTTTCAACTTCGAATGAAATTGGAGGAATCCTTATTGAAGGAGGAGGCAGAGTTGTTGTTGCTACAAAAGAAGAAATACAAAACAATGTCAGACCTCAGTATCAAGAATTTGAGAAAAATGAATGGAGGCACGAAGGAAATTACTGGTTTCGGAAATGGTGGCTACGATTAGAGAGCTGCGAAGAGTATAATGCCCAATAGTTTGTTGTTTTCTTGCTCTTTGGAATGCATCAGCAGTAACAGCTTCATCTCGAAGCATTTGTTGTTGCCTCCTCTTCTTAGCCCTCTGAAATACAATAAGTTTTTTGGAATGCTCTACTTCCACTACTTTAGCAGATGCTTCATGAATGGGGTCTCCAATGAAATCAGCAAGAGAGACAGTCATTTTCTTCCTTCTTTTTAAGGGTGTCTCTTGCTCTTGTTTTGTCTCTTCTTTTTCTGTTTCCTGTTCTTCCACGTGAACCCCAGGTGCCTTCTCTTCAGGATCAAGTAAAAGCTTTCTTTTCTTTTGTTGTTATTGTTTGCTCCTGAGGAGGTTTAAAGCTTGCACTTTTTTGGAAAAATCTCCCTGAGAGGCACCAGCACCACCTATATCAAAGAAAGAGCTATAAGTAAAGACAAGAGCATCATAAAAGAGAAGAAAATGAAAGAAACAGGAGTATATACCTTTCTTCGAAGTAGCTCAAGTAACTCTAGAAGGAGTTGAGGCAGCAGGAAAAAACTTTGTGGTGACAGGTGCAAGAACTGAAGTAGCAGCAGCAGTGGAAGAGGTAACAACTCCAGCCCCTTTGGGCTTAGCTTGAGGTACATCCAGTACCATTAACAGATCTTGAGGGGGAATGGCCAAATATACCTTTATATTGGCCATCTACCAGTTCTGACATCTTTTCAGTATATTGTTTTAAGGTATGAAGGGGAAATACTCAAAGTCAATGAAATCCTGGATAAATTTAGAAGTTGCTTCTTCCAATCTAGATCTTCGAACCTTCAAATCCCTACTGGTAAGGCTTAAATTGGTTTGGCTACAGAGAGGTATTAGGACTCCTTGTGAGAAGCCAAATTGCCTAGCAAATTGGGCAGGACAATAGGGCTCAGCAATGCATTTGTAAGCTCTAGGGTTCATGGTCCCGATGAATAATTCTCTGGGAATCAGAATAGAGGTCCACATGTCTTTATGCCAAGGTATAGAATAGGACCTATCACTCAAGAAGGTCCTCAACCAAGATAGGCCAATGTTAGTAGGTTCGAAAGGACGGAAGCTA
Source organism: Camellia lanceoleosa (assembly GCA_025200525.1). Classification (NCBI taxonomy): domain Eukaryota; kingdom Viridiplantae; phylum Streptophyta; class Magnoliopsida; order Ericales; family Theaceae; genus Camellia; species Camellia lanceoleosa. The sequence goes on from CM045763.1 coordinate 60,784,849, forward strand.
TGAGAAAAAGGGGAAACTGGGAGCTGGTAGAAGAAAGAAAAGTAAAAAGCAAATGTGGAATGATAGAGCGAAACCATGGCTAATTTCATGTCATGAGTGGTAGAGTTTGGTTCCAAAAACTTTAAGCATTTAGACTGTAACTCGGTGAAATATGCAAAAAGCCAAAGTTGAAGAATCTAAAATGGATCTCCTTGATTGGCATCTAAGGGTTTTTCACAAAAAATGGAGCAAGGTCTATAAACATGGCCTAGAACATATAGAGCTAAAGCCACCTTTCTCTGTAAGACAAGGGCTTTGGCAAGAGGGGTAAACTCAGGCATGATCCTCTGAGAAGAAGTGCAGAAGAGAAACTTGCAAAGCTAATATAATATAAAAGAAAAGAATTCCTTATCCGTCATAGGGCCCTCTTTTTTATTCTCAACCTTGACAAAGTCACTATAGGATGAGTTAAGAGAGGGAAGGGAAAAAAGGGTTTTTAGATAAGGATAATCTGGACCAATGGGGGTGCCAATAAGGGATAATCCTAACGGATGGCAGATATCAAGGATAGTAGGAGCCATCATCCCACATCTAAACTGAAAGAAATTAAAAGTAGAATTCCAAAAGCAAAGGGCAGCAGGTATCAAAAAAGGGTCTTCTGAAATGGTAAACTTGGATAATTGGAGGGCGTCGAAGAGGTAGAGCTCCTGGAGATCCAGTGTCCTATCAGGGACAACCCAGTCATACCATTCTTCCCACTTTGGTCTCACTATGGGCCAGCAGCGATGGGGTCGGTTCACCCTCTAGCTTCCCTAATCAAGGCCACCTTCGTAAAGGAGACAATGATCTTCTAGACGTAGATACAGAGTTGGAAGCTCAGTGGGAATCTCCCTAAAAATAGGCCCAAGTACATACTCTTATTGCTCATGACAACGAAGAATGAAGATGTGTCCGTCAATGGCACTTTTCTCACTAGTCTTGTACTTCTCACACTCTTCATCAATAATCCTTTTCAAGGCTACAGATGGACTCACACGCTCCACAACCAGTACTTTCAAAGAAGAGGACTCCATTGGTAACAAGCAACGAGAAAGAGAGGGTTAGTAGATATGAAAGGTTTGTGTGTTAGGCAAACTAATGAATTCAAAGCACGAAATCAAAGAGTTTTTAAACCTTTGTGTCTAAAAACATACCCAATCATGGAATTCATAAAGAAGTATACGAAAAGTTTCCTTCAATATTGATAGTTATTGAGGGAAAACGCATCTCAAATACTGATGTCAGCTTTGAAATAAAATATTTGGCTTCGAAGCGAAATTTTGGCGCCAAAATCAGATAGCAAACGACTTCGAAGGCAGGAAGTCGACTTCGAAGTACATTCCATACCTAAGGATGCAAGAATACTCAAGTATTTGTTTACTTCAAAAGGATTAAGGACCTGTTTTTAGGTTTGTTAGTGACAGTAAAATCCTTCGAAGCAAAACTTGAAATATCTTAAGATTAGAAATTGTTGTTCTAAGTTTCAAACCAATAGTTGGTTTGATAATATACAGAAGAAATCACTTTTTTAGAATAAAACAATGCAGTCCTCAAAAGAGGTTTCCATATTTTGAAAAATGTAGACTGTTTGTTTGAAACAAAATTAGTTGTTTTGAAATTACTTGATTGTATTAACCATATGTTGGGGAACTGGATATGATCAAATCAAGTTTCGAAGGGCAAAATTGATAAATTCAAAGCTTCGATTCTGAAAGGAAACCGGCAAAAGTTGTCAATTACATTCCATATGTTGGAAAAGTTCAAATTGAACTTCCAGTATTTCATTGAATATGATCAAATCAAGTTTCGAAAGACAAAGTTGGTTAATTGGAGTGATAAATCAGAATCTGACAAATGAAATTCGAAAAACTTAGTTCTATTGATAAGTACTTTTTCATTTGATTACATTCTCAATTTCATAGAAATATGGAATGGACAAAGTTACAAGGTCATGAAATTTAGTCCAACAAAATTAAATAAATGAATACTCTTTTCCTACTCTATCATCTATTTTGTCCAGGTTTGGTTTATCTAATTGATAAGCCCTTAATTAAGAAGAGAGTTGTTAGGCCTTCACTTCAAATTCTATCTGTTTTAGGGTTTTATCTGTAGCGTCCATCTCCTCTTCTTCATGCACTTTGTTCATTGCAACATCCTCCCCATGTTCAAAATCCTAGTTCTTGAAGGCCTCATATTCATCAAGGAGCTTCTCTGCCTCATATTGAACTTGAATTCGAGCAGAGAAGGCTTCATCCAGAACTTCACTAGTAATGGAAGCCTAGAAGTGCCAGTTGAGCAGGAAAGGAAGTTGGTCTAAAAAAGTATAAAGTTCTATTTGGGCCACGAGGTTGAGAAGATGACTTCGAGACATAATGTCCCAAGCCCATAGAAAGTTTCTGTAGGAAATGTCATCTCAAAGGACTTCAAAAGTTAAATGGGAGAAAGCAGCAAGTAAAGTCTAAGCCTTAAATTGCTAAAAAGGAGTTGGAGGCACTGGGGCCTGGTAGGGGGTGAAGTATTGGCCCTCAAAGAGAGTAAGTCTCAATTCATTAATCCAATTTGGATTGGAAGGTAGAGGAGGAGCAGTCGCAGGTTTCCTGATCGAATCTACGAATTCAGGTCTGGCTACATATTCTAGCCAATTAGAGGTATAAAGTTTTGCTTTTTTGGCTAAAAGCGCAGGACTGATCCCTAAAGCTTCACCAGGACATTGGACACTTCGAACCATCCGAGATGGCAAGGTAGAAGTATACCATGATGAAAGCAGATTGTCCTCAAGACTGCGTATGCGGTCAATAGGAACATATGGATATACTAGAGAACTGCGTTTGGAATGAGGGATTTCAAGAGGGTCATTGAATTTTGGGAATCGGTGATGAATGCGTTCCCTCGTCTAAGGTTGAGTAGGGGTAGACCAAGTTCCCCAACAGAGGTCATAGAAGAAGAAGAAGTAGCAGCTTCATCCCACGCAGAAGGCTTTGTTGCAGAAGAAGAGCTTCCAATATCCATGATTGCAAATTTGTGTTCCAAAGAATCATAAGCAGTAGGTTCTTGGTTTGAAGGCCGGTGATTTGTGAAAGCTTCCATAACTTGTATAAATAGAGATGGATAAAGATGGCTAATCAATGCATGAAGGTTCTTTCGAGGACGAACAGCATCATCAAATTACTCTTCGTATGCTTGATCAATGTAAGAGAAGATTGGCTTGGCCATAAAAGATGTATCAGTCTTTTCAAACACTGAGATAGTGGGGATGTTCAAGGATTAGAAGAGAATTTAATGCAAATGTTTCATTGATGAATGACGGTTGCATTTCTGAAAAATGCAAAGCCCGTGCACGTTTTAAGACATGGGTAAAATACCTTGATCCACTAATATCACCAAGTATTGAGTATATTAGTGCGGAGGGTAATGTTGGCTATATATTTTGTATAAACCAATCATAGTTCAACACGTGGCAGGATGAGGGCAATACAGAAAGACAATTCAAATCTTCAATCGTAATAACACACGTGGCAGTTAGTATTGGTTATTGTGGATCTGCATAGCACTGGATCAACAAAGAAATGCAAAATGACATGGCTTTAACGGTTACTCATATTTAAATTCAAAATCAGAAGGGAAGCCTAACTGCAGATATGGCATAGTGGAGCTAACTGTAAGGCAGCATGATCAGCGATCATAGAGGAATGATTCGACGGTTAGAAATGCATTTCGACGGTTGTCATTGAGAAGTATAAATAGCAGAGAAGGCCCTAGAAAGAGCCCCTAGACTCAAATCCAAAAAATCAGTTTTATCTACTTTATTTTTCCTTCCTGTTTTTACATTTCTTGTTCTTCACATTTCTGTACTTCAAATTCTTACACTGCACTTCGTTCATAGGAGTAGTTTCAAGTAGTTTGTTGCTGCAAACCTCTACGAGGCTGATTTGGATCTTTGTAAGTCTTCCATTTTACTTAATGAAATGTTACAATTGTTCTTCATTTAATCATTGTTTACTTAATTCTCCTAAACAAAGCCACCAGTAAAAGTCCTCTTCATTGAAGCTGAAAGAACTAAAACACAATCGTCTGATAATTGGTTAGCAATTAATATTCTGTAATGACTTATTGATCCTTACTGGCACGCTCACAATTACAATAATAACCTTCGAAAGCCAAAAAAAACCAACAGGAACACAAAATGAATTACAGAAAAATACAATTGAAAGTTAAGATTAAACCCATTCAAAAGAAATTTCAGTTATTCAATACATTTTCTGTGATGCATTCTATGTTTCTATTCTGTATTTTTAACGTTAGTGCAAGGGGCAATGAACCTGCGATGGAGATGTGAACAAGGGATGATATTATTGGACAACTCTAACAAAGTAGGCAATGTAATTTTAAAAATTAAAAGGGAGTATGTGCAGTTGACAAAAATCTAAAAAACATTTACAACTTTGATAAATGATTTCAAAAACTACATGAATATGTAATTATTAAAAATTTCAAGAAATGCCTATGTAATTATTTACTCCTATAATTTAAAAATTGCGTAGAAACAACATCAGAATTAAGTATTTCTAATTTAGTAACACTTACCTATGTAAACAATAAACACAGTATAATAATTAGCGTTGGTGAGAAAAATCTCAATTCTAATAGAAGATTTTTTAAGGTGTCTTTATAAGTTAGGGATAAGTTTGGGATGGAAATGAAAAATTTCAGTTCAGGGTAGTGAGTTGAGAAAGGATAACACCAACCTGACTTAATTATATATACTATTATGAAAGTATCTCTAATTTGTATTTATATCAATTAAGGTACTATAAAAATATTCTTTTATTTTTTTATAAAATAATCTTTAGAGTTCTTTTACTTCTATGTTCTTTGTATTATGCCTTCTCTCTCCCTCTACTTTGTAATCCTAATACAAATCACCACCAAACAACATCAATTAGTGTTTAAATTTGTATAATTTGATCTTAAATTTGTTTATCATTTTGGATTAAAAAAACACATTTTGAAATTCAATATTGAAAATGCAAACTACTAGAACTCAGGAAAGTAATTACACTATGCGAAGCAATAAAGCAATCTAACGAGATAGGCAAAAGAGTAATCCTCACTATGTGGAGCAAGGGTAGGGTAGGGTGGCCAATTCATACCAACCTATTGCCATCTCTAACTAGTATCAATTAGTGTGCTAACTAGTATACCAACACTAGTTATGATATAATTATTGACTCTACTCATTATACAAATTACTAATATCAAAAACCTCTTAAATTATTCCATATCATCAATTGGTATACTAATTAGTATACTAATTGGTACATATAACATTACTTTAAATATAAATATAAAATATTGAATGCCATTCAATGCACAAATGAATTGATATAAAACATGAAAGTGAAACACATTAGACAACAATGGTAAATTAAGCACAATAATGCTAGGATGATGACCTTGATTGGTTCACTACTTAAAAATTATTTTTTGAGTTTTTTTATTTTTATCTTTTGTATTTTTAATAAAAAAATTATCTTTGTCAATTTTTTTAACTTTATCGATACACTTAAAAAGAAAAATAGTTATGAAAAAAACTGAAAATAGTTCGCCAAATACAAAGAAATAAAAAATTTCCCCCAAATTTTCTCATAAATAATTTAATTTTTAAGTGTATTCAAATTAAGTATATTTAAAAAGTAAAAACAAAAAAAGAAAAGAAAATTCTCTAAACACAACCCCCCAAAAAAAAAACAACAACAACAACAAACGTCAAATAAAAAAAAAACTTAAAATTTTGAGTTTGAAAGGAAAAAAGATTATTTATACCTCCCATAATTTTTTAAAAAAATAAAAATTAGCTTGACAAAAATAAACACTTAAATGATATACTATTTAGATTTTAAAAAAATTGTTTATACCTCTTAAAAAGATAAAATTATGTGAAAGCGATGGGTATTTTTTTTATTTTTTATACTAAATTAGTTTTTAATACTTTTAGAAACAACAATGATAGAGAGTTCTAAATTTTGAGCTCCAAAGAGAGCTCTAGTTATGTGATAAGTGTTAAAATTTAAAAAAAAAAAACAAAACAAAAGCAAACTAAAACATCACATCAATGTAGTGGGGGCCACCCTTAGATTCCTTTAGAACTTATGTTTTAGAGTTCCAAACATTTTTGTTTTAGAAAATTTTCCCATTTCAAGCATTTTTGTACCAATAACATTTTGCCAATTTGGGAAAGACTAAAATGACTAAATAAGTACAAAAAAGATAAAATAGACTAATTTAGTCAATAAGACAAAATACAAAATATCACATTGAAATCATAATTTTATCGATACACTTAAAAAGAAAAATAGTTATGAAAAAAAAAACTGAAAATAGTTCACCAAATACAAAGAAATAAAAAATAAAAAAAAATTCCCCCAAATTTTCTCAAAAATAATTTAATTTTTAAGTGTATTCAAATTAAGTATATTTAAAAAGTAAAAAAAAAAAAAAAAATCTCTAAACACACTCCAAAAAAAAAAAAACGACAAATGTCAAATAAAAAAAAGGGAATTTTTTTAGGATCCTTGATATTAAATTTTATAACTAAAAGAATATTCAATATTTTCATAATGTCTAAGGTCCCTTAACATTAATCTAGAGAAATTTCAATTCAAAGAAATTATGGACTTTCCAAAGAATTTCTCTTGATTCAAATCAGAGAAAATTCAAATTTCTCTGAGTTCAAACTAGAGAAAATTGAACAACACAGAGAAAATTAAATAGGGTAGAGAAAATTGAAATTTTTTTGAGTTCAAATTAGAGAAATTCAAAGAAAATTTCTCTAGCTTTGTTTACAAATTTTTTTGAGTTTGTTCAACGAAAATTGAAATTTCTTTAGATTTCTTCACAAATTTCTCTGTGAAAAATTGTGAAAAAAACAACTAAAAAATCTAAAAAATCAGCTTTCACACTAAAAAAAACTACATTGTTTGAAAACAATGAAAGCAACAGTTTATAGATTCTATAATATATATATATAAACTAAAAAAAGTGCAGATAAAATTTGACAAAAGACGGTGAAATACATTGCATGAATTCCAAGATAAACGCTAGGGAGATAAGCTCCCCAATACAAGCTCTCTTTGTGATCACCTTGAAACTACAACAATTAATTCATCCAAATCTCAATAACACATACAACATCATACACACACACACACACACACACACACACACACACATATTATGGGTTCATTCAAATTGTAGATGAAAGTTTCACTTAAGAAAGATATATGATCTTTGGGTCAAGAAATGGGGTCACAACCTTGGGTTTCTGAGAATGTTCAACGGCAATTATAGGTCGATGAATCATGAAAAAGGCAATCAAGAACGCAATGATACCAAACCCTAGAAGAACTTTGAGATCAACATTTAGGAGGCAAATGAGACTGTGGTCTCTACTTTTGTGCTTTCGGAGTTTGGGATTGCGAAGAGTGGTTCAATCTTCGTCGATGTCTGTATGGAGTTTGATTCTGCTTCTCGCACTTCGTCACCCACTTCCAGCCATTTTCAGATTAGTGAGCCAAATTTCTCTGTGATATATGAGTATGGGGTTGAAGGACATTAGATGCTACAAAATAATATTATAGACCTCTTTCATTACTAAAAATGAGAGAGGGACCTTAGACTAATTTTATCTAAAAAAAAACTTAAATTTTTGAGTTTGAAAGGAAAAAAAATTATATTATTTACACCTCCCCAAATTTTTTAAAAAATAAAAGTTAGATTGACAAAAATAAACACTTAAAAGATATACTATTTAAATTTTTAAAAAATTATTTGTACCTCTCAAAAAGATAAAATTATGTGAAAGTGATGGGTATTTTTTGTTTTTGTTTTTTTTTTTTCACTAAATTAGTTTTTAATGTTTTTAGAAAACTTTCCCCTTTCAAGCATTTTTGTACCAATAACATTTTGCCTTCGTTTGGCATATAATTTTTTTGGATTTTTTGGCTAAAATAGTTACAAAAAGACAAAATAGACTAAAAAGTTAAGGTAATGCTAAGGATACAAAATTTTCTATCAAATGAATGACCAAATGTCTCGCATGGGTATGGGGTCCACTTTTTTGTGAGCTCCACACCCATGCGAGACATTTAGTTATTCTTCATTTGATAGAAAATTTGGGACCTATAGCATTTTCTAAAAAGTTAATAAAATAAAGAGGGTTGTTAAATGCCCTTATTTACTTCGGACTCCCTATTCCTTTAAACCCTCACTCACATAATTTGTAATAACCCGACCCTCGTACATGATTCTGGTATATTTTCAGTCCCTAATTCTGTGCTTTTAAATACTCATTGTGAAATTTTAAGTGGAATTAAACTTAATTAAGTGAATCCTATGATTATGGATTCATATCTGTCTAATAAGGAAAACATCTGTTACAATTATAATGTTTGAATCAGAAATTGGAAGCCTTAGAGGCTTAATTATCTGAAATTGATTTTACATTTACGATCAGTATGATTTTTAGGTCATAGTATGATTTTCTGTGAAATTTCAATTAGGAATGATTAAACTGATTAAATTTTGTCTTTACTTACCTTTATATATAATTATATTCCTTGCAACTTTGACCTAGAAGCTTCATTTAAAAATATCTCCTGAGTGCAATTGGAAGAGCAAAGTTAGAGAGGGTTTGAGAGGAAGTTCTTCAAGAAGAAGATTGGGAAACTTTGTGAAGGTTGTAGAATTTGAACTTAAGATATGTGAAATTTACTCTACATAAGGTCTCTCTTGAACAAGTATGAGAATTCTCCTTTCATTTGGAAAAGCTAGGGTTAATGTTAAAGGTTTGTATGTGATGATTGTTAGTTGAGAAGTGGTACTCACCATATGGGTGTTTTAAGAACTAAATTGAATTATATGAAGGAAAATTTACATCTTGCTTCCTTGTTATCTCATGAGAATACTCAACTATGTGTTTGGATTATAAGATTAAATGGCTATGTATGTATGCGTATAAGTGAACCCAAAATAATTAGAACTTTGGAAAGAATTATGGTTGGTTATGATTATGAATTCAAAGTGATTAAGGGCTTAAGAAGTGTTGTGATTGATTTGTTATGTGATTTTGAACCTTACTCTTGTGTTAAATCTATCTACTTTGGGACCTTGCTATGTGTTTTCAAAAATGGGTTTGTGTGAATTTCAGACTGCCATAACAGAGACACAGCCGCACGTACGGAGGTCATGGCCGCACGCGTAAAGAAGAGGAAAAAAAATGGGATTTTGGTTCTGCTTTCTACCGCTTGTGCGGTGAAGGGGGACTGCACGTGCAGCCCATGTCCACTCGTGCGGAGGGGACTGCCATACGTGCGGCCCAGACCGGAAAAAAATGTCTGCTCAGTTTTGCATGCTCGACCCTCTGATAGTTTTAGAATAATTTTTTGATGATCTTAAGATGGTTGTAAATTCATTCGAAACGTAATGACTCAGGAAATGATTTAACAAAAAAAAGGAAACTAATGTGTGTTATATATGTGTATAGGACACACTCCGGGAGAAACCGTCGCTCCACCACAACATTGTGAGTAGTAGTACTATCGTAGTACGCTTTACTTACAGCTAATGATTACCATTAGCATTCTGTTACCGCATGTTAATTATGTAATTTATGTGAATAATTGAAAGAATGTGAATGAATGATGTAAAGGATGTGGATACTTTCATATGACTCTAGAACTCTATAAGATCCTGAAACTAGTCTGCTCTGACGATATCTGGGCCTATGGCCAATCTGTATTTTCTGGTATGAAACAAAGTGTTGTACGAAACTAAGTGCTACAGTGTGAGTCATTTCTAAAATCCATGTGAGACACCTCTTGGGTTCATACATGCATGAATAGGGCTGAGGCCGTTCTGCATTCAGGGCTTAATGTCACTCTGTTTAAGGGCTCAATGCCACTCTGTTCAAAGGCCTCTTTGTTCAAAGGCCTAAAGCTATTCTATTTAAAAACTGGGCCTAAGGCCGTTCTGAAATTAGTACAGAATCAGATTAACCATATGATCTCAGCATTTACATACGCTTTGTTATGTATCACGATTTAAGTTGAGCATCGAATTGTTTAAGTACTATTATTCACAGAGTCTGGCTCACTCTGTGTTATGTTTGTTTCTGTAGGTAACCAACCAGGAGGTCAGTTCTAACCCATGATGCCCGTTCTCTTTTGTCAACCTCTGTGTGTCCAAGCACTAGATGAAGCCGCTTAGTTTTGTGGAGATTTGTTAAGTTGTTGGCTTGTACTCTAATTGTCTGTCTAAGGTTGAATGTACATATCTCCCCTAACCTCCAATGTTTTTGTTATACGCCCAGTCATGGGGTTGGGTCTGTATATTTGTATGTATATAACCGATGCTCAGGTGTATGTTTACTGCATATTATTCACCCGTTGCAATGTTTGTGATCCTGGCATGTTAGTGGTAGCTCAATGGATATTATTTTATGATATTTAATGTTTTCATTCAGGCCCCATATGTTGTGTATATCAAGTTAAGTGTCCGCTTCTGAATGGGTCATACCCAAACTTTTAAGGGCAAGTTTGGGGCTTGACAAGTGGTATCAGAGCACGAGTTGCTATCTCACACACGGATCCATTGAGCTTTAGGGTGTCTAGAAAAGACTTAGACATCGTGCATGACATCCTGAAAGCATATGAAAAGATCGATGGCAACGTTAAATGTACTCTGCTAATGCTAACAATTTTAAACTATGTCTATTGTATATAATTGATTGTTATATAGATTATGGTGAGAATAAGGACAGAAGACTCGGCAGATGCTACTTCTGCACGGTTGGACAGGATGGAGAGAATGATTATGGAAATGGCGGAGACTTTACGGCAAAAATAGCAACAACCACAACAGCAACCGCCACCGCCACCGCCACCACCACCGGTACCTTCACCTGTAGTACAAGATTTCCATCCTGAAGACTGGACCATCACCCTTACCAAAGAGTTTAAAAAGATGAAACCACCATCATTCAAGGGAGGAATAGAACCAATGAAAGCTGAAGCATGGGTGTTGGGAATAAAGAAGTTGTTTGAAGTTTTCCCTTGTACCGAAGCCCAAAAAGTGCAACTGGTTGCCTTCACTCTTAAGGAAGAGGCACGGAGATGGTGGATGCTTACGAGAACTATACACTAAGGATTGACATGGGACAGGTTCTTGGAATTTTTTTATGATAAGTATTTTCCTCAAAGTATACGAGATAAGAAGGTGACTGAATTTGAAACTCTCAGACAATGAAATAAAACCGTTGCAGAGTATGAAGCTCAATTTGCAGAATTAGCTCGGTTTACACCTCATATAGTGGATACAGATTATAAGAAAGCACAGAAATTTGAAGGGGGATTACGGGGTGCTATCCTGGATTGGGTTAACATGTTGAAGTTACCCACTTATGTTGATGTGTTAAAGAGAGCTGTTATAGCTGAGGGAAACCTTGCTGCTCAGAATCGAATTTCCGAGTGGAAAGGAAAGAGGCAGAATATTCAATGGTCAAAGGGGTCAACTACTCCATCAAACAAGAAACAAAATTCAGGGACTTTAAATACTTCTACCCCTAGTCAGGATTCAATTCCTGTTTGTTCAGAACGTGGAAAGAAGCATCGTGGAACGTGCTATCGGCAGTCTGGTGTAATGCCCTGTTCTGTAATATGTTAATTGGCCCTTAATATGATGTGATTATGTGTTTGATATGATTCTGTGTGCCAATTATGTGAATATATGTGATTTCGAAGTTCTACACATTTCACCGAGGAATATCATTGAACAATCTGCTTTGGAAATTAAATTGAGAGCCTTATCGGCCACAGAATCCGAAATTGACTACGCCATTGTGATTGGCATAATTTTTAGAGCCTACGGTGAAATTTAATTGAAAAATTGATTCGGGTCAGATTAAATTGATTAAATTGAGGATTTAGTGCCCAATTATTTAATATTAATAATTTTGAGCTAGTAGGGCCATATAAGGGCCCTTATTACATTCAATTCCCCTCCTTATATCATTTTGGCTGAAGTTTAACTCTCTAGAGAGAGAGAGAGAGAGAGTCGACTTTGAGAGAGAGGGGAGGCACCTTTGGGCATTTTGATTCAAGATTGTGAATTGGGAAGCTACACTCTAGAATTAACAAGAATTGGTGGAGATTGAAGCTCCTAGGTGAGTGATCAACCCTTAATTCATGAATTTGTGTATGTAATAATGTAAATTGAAACAGAATATCTGATCAAGAACATGAATGGTGTTGAGTATGATGAAATTGAAGTTTATATGCACATGCATGCATAGAATTGCCATGATTTTGCATAATCAAGCATGTATTAAGTTGAATATGAAAATATGAGTGTTGAATCATACATGCAAGCGTGGTTTTGTTGAGTTTCATGGTTAGAAGCACCATTTGTACCATTTGAAATAGAAATGGAGTCAAGAATTGACATACATGCATGATTGATGAGGATATGAAGCTTAAATGCATGAATTTAATGTATTGGAGGTAAGTTTGGTATAATTTGGGTTTGCATGTGATTGATTCATGGGAATTGAGCTTCAATATGTTGTAATTTGGTGTTTGTATCATGTTGGTATATGAATGTAAGTGCTATGGGCTGTGAAATGCAAGAAATATCAGTTTGAATGTGTATTTAAAGCTCAAGAACAGTTCTGAAAAACCCATAAAGTTTAGTGCCCGCTCGAGCGGGGAAGTTTACGCTCGAGCGGGAAGCTATGTAGACAGGCAGTCCGCTCGAGCGGCAGAGTTCACGCTCGAGCGGGAATTTGAGGTAACCAGCACTTTTGCAGGATTAAGGGTCCGCTCGAGTGGGGACCCTGTTTTCTGAAATCCTGTTTTTGCATTCTGTGTTCTGTTTTTCCGTTCTCTTTCACCTGTAAGCACTCTTAGGCATATGTTAAGCATTGTAAATGAGTTAATGAGATAAGAATAAAACCTAAAGAGGAATATGTGAATTAAAAAACGGATTGAACTATTAGTGACCCTTTTGTGTTCATGAAATGTGTAGGATCAAGCTCCGGGGCAAATCCACAAGCCGATCACTGTGAGTAATATTGATATTTGAATGCTTGTGAATGTCCAATTGTTTATTCCCTTATAAGCTTTATGAATTGCTAATTGGGATTGTGGACGTAAGTCTGACATGGATAAACATAAATGGACCCAAAGTCGTTTTGTTAAACATAAATGGACCCAAGGTCGTTTTGATAAACATAAATGGACCCAAGGTCGTTTTGATAAACATAAATGGACCCAAGGTTGTTTTGACATGAATGAGTGGGCCGAAGGCCGTTCCGACATAAATGAATGGGCCAAAGGCCGTTTTGACATAAATGAATGGGCCGAAGGCCGTTCTAACATAAATGAATGGGCCAAAGGTGTGACACCCTGAATGTTTAAATTACATACCACATAAATATTTATAGTTATATAATTATGGGGGAATGTGATATATAATAATTACTAATAAATACAGAATCTAATTTAGCACGGGGTTATATGGGATTAATTAGGGATTTTTTTTAGTTAGGGCCAAATTAACAGAAATATGAAATTCTAATACTAGTTGGGTCAAATTAAAGTTAAAGATAATAAATAAATAAATAATAATAACAATAATATGTGGAATGAAAATAATAATAATAAAATGAATAAGTTATATGTACTAGATAAATTAATTTATCATTATGGTTATTAACTATATAATAACGAAATTTATTAAGATAAATTAAATACCACTTTTATCATTAAATACAGATTTTAGTTAAGATACCTTAATAGTGAAGTAAAACCAAATCCAAGCTATCAGTTATAATCTTGACCATTAATGAGTTTGATCTTAAATCGGAGAGGAAGCCATGTGTACACTTAGCCTTGTATAGAGAAATAAGTACCTAGCTCTAGAGTGTGGAGTCGGACATGGATGGTGTATAAATAGGAGTAGTGGGGTGTGTTAGGTGCGTGACGAAAAGTAAGTAAAGAAAGAAAGAAATTGAGAGGAGTGGGCGTCAGTGGAAGGTAAGGAACCCATAGTAAGGAAGTTCTGATATAAAGGGAGGTTAAGGATTATAATTAAGGTGAGATATGTTATACCTTGATTTACCATTATATGTTTTACAAATGTTTTGAGTTACCATAACTTATTTCAAATAAGTTATATTTATTAAATTATATAAATAAAAATTATGTTTATAAATATTTCAGTTACGTGGGTTACTTTCTAAAGTCTATTTACTTAAAAGGAAACCCATGGATATGTTTGGTTAAATGTTAGTATATATTTAACTATAACCTTATAAACAATTATGTTTTGTAAGTATTACCACGGGAGTCTCATGCCTTGGGGGACTTAAATAACCACTGGCCTCTGTTTGACCACTTTGTGGTCCTCTGTTTGTCATGGATCCATTGACTTGCTACATTGTCACTTACGTGACGTTACATTTTATCTAGTGGTTATAATTATTTAATTACATGATTTACGTCTTCTGCCACTTTAAATAAATTATCATTTTGCAAATGTGTTAGCCTAATTAATTATCCATGGATATTTTGTACTCCTTACACTTGGCATAACATTTCTCACTCTGCTGTGTGCTTATAGCTGTTACCCTTTCAGGTGACGAGATATAAATCCATGGAACCCATACATGGATGACGATGAATCACTATTTTACCTTCCTTTTTTTATATTTTTACTTCCTTTTGTCTCTATTAGGTATCATTTGAATAATAAAATAATGAAAGCCCTATAAATGTATTTTCTGTTTCTTAAATAATAAGATGTAACAAAATTTCTGTTTAATTAAGTTTAGTGGCGCAGCTTAAATTTTTTTTTTGAATAAGAATAAGTTAGTAAGTCACGATTCCAACTCTAAGCCCCTGGGGTTGGGTCATGACAAAAGGCCGTTTTGAAATAAATGAATAGGCCAAAGGCTGTTTTGAAATGAATGAATGGGCCGAAGGCCGTTCTGACATAAATGAATGGGCCAAAGGCCGTTTTGACATAAACGAATGAGCCAAAGGCCGTTTTGATACGAATGTATGGGCCGATGGCCGTTTTGACATAAACGAATGGGCCAAAGGCCATTTTGATACGAATGTATGGGCCGAAGGCCGTTTTGACATAAACGAATAAGCCGAAGGCCGTTTTGACATAACCGAATGGGCCGAAGGCCGTTTTGACAAGAATGGGAATCTGAATGGGCCAAAGGCCAGAATGTTTGGAATTATAATCACTTGATTCGTATTTCGTATAGTTATATATATCTGTTAAATAGAAATATGAATTAGGCCCAAGGCCATTTGGAACATATTGTTCTACATTGTTAAGTAATTTCTGTATTTGATATTATTCACTGGGCTATCGCTTATGCTCATTCATGTGTTTGTAGGTGAGCCAAGAGAAGTCCAAACCCAGCCCCAGTGAAGTCTGTCAAGAACAACACGAGTTTTGGAGAGTCAGCCTTGTGTCTCACGCACGAGACCTAACCTTGCCATTTTCTTTATATATTTACATTTTGTCTTGTTGGCAAGAACCTTGTGTATATCGGTATGTAGTTTTGATATGGGTTGACTCAGTTTAGATGATCCTGTCTGAAAAGGATTTTGTGGTACTGTATTTTGTCGTGGGTTATTAACGTATATGCGCATGGTTGTGTTTAAAGTGTATATAAGCACGGCTCTATGGACAAAGTTTTTAATTATTGCTTCCATTTGGCCCCTTTACTCTGTTGAATTACGTCTGTTTTGGTTTGAGGCCGTAGGTAATCTCAGGATTACTGGCCGGTTATGTCCTTAACCCATAGGGGCGGGTTCGGGTCATGACATCTGGAGCTTGTTTTAGGTGTGGCAAAACGGGTCATTTGATTAGGGATTGCCCTAAGAGGAACCAATAAAATGGCAATAGGGCTGCTACCAGTTCAGCGGGGTCTACACCAACTTCTAACACCAAGTCAGTTGCCAAACCTGCTAACAATAAAGACACTGCGAGACAAGGCAGAGTATTTGCATTGGTTCCAGGAGATATGTAGAATGCGGCAACAGTGGTGTCAGGTACATTTATTGTTCACGGTCACTCTACTCATGTATTGTTTGATTCTGGCTCTACCTATTCTTTTGTGTCAAAATTATTTGCGCAAAATTTAGATAAGTCTGAGGAAAAATTGTCTTATATGTTATGTATGTCTTCACCTTTGGGAGACTCTATGATCTATGTTTCTGTATATTTGGCTTGTGAACTCCAACTTGGAGATGTCCAGGTATATGCCAATCTGTTACCTTTCGACATGACTTATTTTGATGTTATTCTGGGAATGGACTGGTTGAATGAATATGGTGCAACTATAGACTGCTTGACTAAGCTAATCAGTTTCCACCCTCCGGGACAATCAGAGTCTACTTTTCAGGGACAATGAGTGATTTCTCCACCTTATTTGATTTCAGCAGCAAAGGCTTGTAAATTAATTCAGAAAGGATGTCAAGGGTATTTATGCAGTATTTTGGAGGGGCAAGTGATGAATGGGGATATGATTCCAGTTGTCTGTGACTTTCCGGATGTCTTTCCGGAAGAGTTACCAGGGCAATTAATAGACCGTGAAATTGAGTTTACAAGTGAAGTAGCGCCGGGAACTTAACCCATTTCTAAGACTCCGTATAGAATGTCACCAGCTGAAATGAATGAATTAAAGGTTCAGTTGCAAGATTTACTTGATAAGGGGTTCATCCGCCCGAGTGTGTCTCCTTGGGGTGCACCAGTTCTATTTGTGAAAAAAAATGATGGAACACTCCGACTTTGTATTGATTACAGGGAACTCAATAAGGTAACGATCAAGAATAAGTACCCACTACCGCGGATCGATGATTTATTTGACCAGCTATAAGGGGCAAAAGTCTTTTCGATGATTGATTTACGATCTGGATACCACCAATTGAAGGTCAAAGCTGATGATGTTGAGAAGAAAGCTTTTCGAACCCGATATGGCCATTACGAATTTTTGGTTATGCCTTTTGGAGTTACTAACGCACCAGCAGCGTTTATGGATTTGATGAATCGTGTTTTCAAACCCTATTTGGATGAATTTGTGGTGGTATTTATCGATGACATCCTTATTTACTCGAAGAGTACAGAAGCTCATAAGGACCATCTTCGTCTAATTCTTGAAACACTCAAAGAAAAGAAACTGTATGCAAAGCTAAAGAAATATGAATTCTGGCTACACGAGGTAACATTCTTGGGGCATGTAATAACAAAGGAAGGAATCTCTGTTGATCCACACAAAATGCGATCATGAATTGGCCAACTCCTACCAATGTGACTGAAATGCGTAGTTTTATGGGATTAGCCGGATATTACAAGAGATTTGTTCAAGATTTTTCCAAAATCGCTGTACCGCTTACGCAATTGACTCAAAAGGGGGTCGCTTTTGAATGGTCAGAACAGAGGGAATCTGCCTTCCAAGAATTGAAAACAAAGTTAACTACAGCCCCAGTCCTTGCCTTACCATCTGGTACTGAAGGATTTGTGATCTACAGTGATGCTTCTCATAAAGGACTTGGTTGTGTGCTTATGCAAAACGGAAAGGTTATTGCTTATGCCTCTCGACAGCTTAAACCCCATGAGAAAAATTATCCTACGCATGAACTTGAGCTAGCGTGATGGTTTTGCTTTGAAGATATGGAGACACTATCATGCGGCACTACTTGCGAAGTCTACAGACCATAAAGACTCAAATACCTTTTCATCCAAAGGAATTTGAATATCGACGGCAATGACGGTGGTTGGAACTTATTAAAGACTATGATTTGTAGATCCATTACCATCCTGGTAAAGCCAACACGCTTACAGATGCGCTTAGTAGAAAGAATGTGAGAAATTTGGCAAAAGGAGTTACGGAGCAAAAGGAGTTAGTGATTGAATTGGATAAAATGAAGGTAGATTTTGTGGTGCATGAATAGGAAGCCGTAGTGGCAGTAGTGATGGCCCAATCGACCTTACTCGAAGAGATCAAATTACGTCAAATAAAAGATGGAACTCTGAGGAAGATATGTGATGAGATGGAAACAAAACCGAAAGGGATTCAGTTTGATGAACTCGGTACTCAAATTTCAAAACCGAATATGTGTCCCCAATGTGTCAGAACTTAAACGAAAATTAATGGAAGAAGCACATGCCTCGAAATTTTCACTGCATTTGGGGAGTACTAAAATGTACCAGGATTTGAAACAAAACTTTTGGTGGCCAAGTATGAAAAAAGGGATCGTGGAGTTCGTCTCTAAGTGTTTACAATGTCCGTAAGTAAAAGCGGAGCATCAGAGACCAGCAGGATTATTGCAACCCCTTCCAATCCCAGAATGGAAGTGGGAACATCTGACCATGGATTTTGTTGTAGGGTTACCACGGACTCCTCGGGGTATGAATTCTGTATGGGTCATTGTAGACCGGTTAACCAAGTCTGCTCATTTTCTACCAGTGAAGACTCAGTAAAATGCGGATAAACTTGTGGTAATTTATGTGAATGAAATTGTAAGACTTCATGGTGTTCTGGTCTCAATTGTGTCAGATAGGGATCCAAAGTTTGTTTCAAGATTCTAACAAAGTCTGCAAGAAGCAATGGAGTGCAATTAAAGTTCCGACTTTCCACCTCGGTGACGGTCAATCAGAGAATAATCTGAGACTCTAGAGGATATGCTCGAATGTGTGTCTTTGGATTTTCAAGAAAGTTGGAAAACCCATCTACCGTTGGTAGAGTTCACATACAATAATAGTTACCATTCGAGTATTGAAATGGCACCCTACGAGGCTCTGTATGGAAGACTGTGTCATTCTCCCGTGTGTTGGGCCGAAGTTGGGGATAGATCATTGCTAGGGCCTGAAATTGTGCAATTAACAACTGAAAAGGTTAAAATTATTCGAAAAAGATTGAAAATTGCTCAAAGTAGGCAGAAGAGTTATACGGATAACCGACGAAGGGATTTGGAATTTGAAGTAGATAGTCATGTCTTTGTGAAGGTCACTCCGATGAAAGAACATCCAAGATTCGAGAAAAAGGGTAAGTTAACACCCTGGTATGTTGGTCCCTTTCAAATTTTGTAAATAGTGGGTCCAATAGCTTACCGAGTTGCCCTTCCACCAAGTATAAGTCAAGTACATAACGTATTCTATGTCTCTATGCTTCGAGGATATCTTTCGAATCCGTCTCATGTCATAGATTACCACCAAATTAAGTTGGATGACAAGTTAACTTATGAGGAAAAACCAATTCGAATTCTAGACCGGCAAGTAAAATAGTTACGAAGTCGAGAAATTCCCATGGTAAAAGTTGAGTGGCAAGAACATTACAGAACCGAAGTAACTTGGGAAAAAGAAGAGGAAATGCAACACCAATATCCGCATCTGTTCCTACCTTAAGGTAAAACAAGTTTGAAGGACCAAACTTATTTAAGGGGGGGGAGAGTGTAATAACTTGACCCTCGTACATGATTACAGTATATTTTAGTCCCTAATTCTGCTTTTAAATGCTCATTGTGAAATTTTAGGTGGAATTAAAGCTTAATTAAGTGAATCCTATGATTATGGATTCATATCTCTAATAAGGAGAACATCATTACAATTATAATGTTTGAATCGAAATTGGAAGCCTTAGAGGCTTAATTATCTGAAATTGATTTTACATTCTGATCGGCAAGATGATTTTTAGATCATAGTATGATTTTCTGTGAAATTTCAATTAGGAATGATTAAACTGATTAAATTTTGTCTTTATTTACCTTTATATATAATTATGTTCCTTGCAACTTTGACTTAGAAGCTTTATTTAAAAATATCTCCTGAGTGCAATTGGAAGAGCAAAGTTAGAGAGGGTTTGAGAGGAAGTTCTTCAAGAAGAAAATTGGGAAACTTTGTGAAGGTTGTAGAATTTGAACTTAAGGTATGTGAAATTTACTCTACATAAGCTCTCTCTTGAACATGTGTCAGAATTCTCCTTTCATTTGGAAAAGCTAGGGTTGATGTTAAAGGTTTGTATGTGATGATTGTTAGTTGAGAAGTGGTACTTACCATATGGGTGTTTTAAAAACTAAATTGAGTTATATGAAGGAAAATTTACGTCTTGCTTCCTTGTTATCTCATGAGAATACTCAACTATGTGTTTGGATTATAAGATTAGATGGCTATGTATGTATGTGTATAAGTGAACCCAAAATAATTAGAACTTTGGAAAGAATTATGGTTGGTTATGATTATGAATTCAAAGTGATTAAGGGCTTAAGAAGTGTTGTGATTGATTTGTTATGTGATTTTGAACCTTACTCTTGTGTTAAATCTATTTACTTTGGGACCTTGCTATGTGTTTTCAAAAATGGGTTTGTGTGAATTTGACCGCCATAATGAGACATAGCCACACGTCTGAGGTCATGGCAAGCGTCAGAGCACCACCGACGTCTGGGGTCATGGTAGCACGTGCGGAGAAGAAAAAAAATGGGATTTTGGTTACATTTTACGCGCTCGTGCGGTGAAGAGGCTGCGTCGACCCATGTCCACTCGTCGCGGAGGGGCGCCATACGTCTTGACCCAGGAAAAAATGTTTGCTCAGTGTTGTGTGCTCGACCCTGTGATAGTTTTAGAATAATTTTTTGATGATCTTAAGATGGTTGTAAATTCATTCGAAACGTAATGACTCAGGAAATGATTTAACAAAAAAAAGGAAACTAATGTGTGTGTTATATATCTGTGTAGGACACACTCCGGGAGGAACCATCACTCCGCCACAACACTATGAGTAGTAGTACTATCGTAGTACACTTTACTTATAGCTAATGATTACCATTAGCATTATGTTATCGCATGTTAATTATGTAACTTATGTGAATAATTGAAAGAATGTGAATGAATGATGGAAATGATGTGGATACTTTCATATGACTCTGGAACTCTGTAAGATTCTGAAACTAGTATGCTCTGACGATATCTGGGCCTATGGCCAATCTGTATTTTCTGGTATGAAACAAAGTGATGTACAAAACTAAGTGCTACAGTGTGAGTCACTTCTAGAATCCGTGCGAGACACATCTTGGGTTCATACATGCATGAACAGGGCTGAGGCCGTTCTGCATTCGGGGCTTAATACCACTCTGTTTAAGGGCTCAATGCCACTCTGTTCAAGGGCTTAAAGCCATTCTGTTTAAAGACTGGGCCTAAGGCCGTTCTGAAATTAGTACAAAATCAGATTAACCATATGATCTCAACATTTACATACGCTTTGTTATGTATCATGATTTAAGTTGAGTATCGAATTGTTTAAGTACTATTATTCACTGAGTTTGGCTCACTCTGTATTATGTCTGTTTCTGTAGGTAACCAACTGGGAGGTCAGTCCTAACCCATGATGCCCGTTCTCTTTTGTCAACCTCTGTGTGTCCAAGCACTAAATGAAGCCGCTTATTTTTGTGGAGATTTTGTTAAGCTGTTGGCTTGTACTCTAATTGTCTGTCTAAGGTTGAATGTACATATCTCCCCTAACCTCCAATGTTTTTGTTATACGCCCAGTCATGGAGCTGGGTCTATATATTTGTATGTATATAACCGATGCTCAGGTGTATGTTTACTGTATATTATTCACCCGTTGCAATGTTTGTGATCCTGGCATGTTAGTGGCAGCTCAATGGATATTATTTTATGATATTTAATGTTTCCGTTTAGGCCCCATATGTTGTGTATATCGAGTTAAGTGTCTGCTTTTGAATGGGTCATGCCCAAACTTTTAGGGGCAAGTTTGGGGCTTGACATAATTGAAACCCTATCATCTTTAAACACCCACCTTAATACCAAATATACCCCATTCTTTAAACCCCAACTCTTTTTCTCCCTTCTACTGCCGGCAACATTACTCTGGTGAACCCCATGCCGTCCCTCCTTCTTTTTCTTTTTTTCATTCGTCTTTTTCTTCTTTTCAACAATCCGATCGCCGCCACCACCCGCCACCACATTGTTCTCTTTGGCATCATCAATTGGAGGCTGAGGCAAAACTAAGTTCTTGTAACTATAGAGTGATTAGGAATTGTGTTCTCTCCCATCACATGGTTCTGTTTTGATTCTATTGGTTTTTTTTTCTCTCATCTCTTACCGGAACCGAGGAGGTCGATGCTCAGATGAGTTGAAAATCAGCAATCCTGGGACCTCGGTGGGTTCTTGAGAGCTGCAAAGGCTTTTTTTTGTTGCTTATACGAGAGGCACAGAGTTTTCATCTTCTCTTTTCAAGCCATGGTGTGGGTTTCTCATAGGGAAACTGTCACGACCCAAACCCGCCCCTACATGTTTAGCATCGTAACCGGCCAATAATCTTGGGATTACCGAAGGCCTCTGAGACAAATTAACGTAATATTAGGGGCTAGCAGAAGCAAATAACAAATATACTACGTCCATTGAGCTGTATAGACTTATATGAGACAGAAAAATTTAAAACTTTTTATATACATATATACACATCATCCTTACGTCATTATATATATACAGATTGGACAAAAAGAGAATTAGCCCTACTTACAAAATACATAAGACTTGTTTAACCAAACAAGAAAAGAAAACTTAAATTTTAAATCACATAGCCATAGCCACTTGACATATCCGGAACCTCCATGTGAGGCACATAGGTTGGCTGACAAAAACAGATTCCAGACAGATGCCTCTAAGCCTGGTTACGCGTCTAATCACCTACATACATAAATAATATAGTGAGCTAGAGCCGAGTGAATAATAACAGAGTAAAGAGTTTTAATGAATGATGTCCATACTAGATTCAGAAATCATAATTCAGGTTCATAAACAGATTCATATTCATATTCTTGTTCAG
Organism: Camellia lanceoleosa; assembly: GCA_025200525.1. Lineage (NCBI taxonomy): Eukaryota > Viridiplantae > Streptophyta > Magnoliopsida > Ericales > Theaceae > Camellia > Camellia lanceoleosa. The sequence continues at coordinate 60,807,785 of CM045763.1, forward strand.
ATCACATACAGAAATCAAAGTTCATGTTTAATCATACGTGGTACATCCATTAGCGCTAAGAGAACAGATACAGAACAAATGCAGAACATATGGTGGTTATGAATAACCAATTCCATAAAGGAACCTCTGAATCCGGGTTCTGAGAGAATAAACATGCTAAGCTCCATGATAGAGCCTCGATGCAGGTAATAGGTGACAGTTATAATGAGTTCCATAATAGAACCTCCCATACCGGGTAACAGAAAATATACATGCTGTGCTCCATGGCGGAGCCTCCGGTACGGGTAACAGATGACAAACTTAATAAGTTCCATAATGGAACCTCCGATATCGAGTAACAGAGAATATACATGCTGAGCTCCATGATGGAGCCTCCGGTATGGGTAACAGATGACAGACATAATAAGTTCCATAATGGAACCTCTGATACTGGGTAACAGCTAACAGATATCACATGATACTAAGGATGTCACGAATACATTATTAGAAATTGGACAATCATTCATTGTACAGAACATATCATTTCAGAAAACATACCTTAATTCATCATATAGAAAATAAATAAAGATGAATATAGCTTTACTAAGTTATTACCCACAGATAGTAGTAGAAGCAGATCAGACAGATTAAGCAGACAATAGCGCGTGACCTACACAAACACATAACATAAACACATTGAAGCACAATATTACTCCCTTGATCAAACTTAACTTTCTTGTTTTCTGTCCAAATAATTCGAAGGTCCACTACGCTTATTCTTTCTTTAGTCAAATGAATCGAGTTCTCATTTCACAAACCCCTTTTATTACTAAATCATTCTTTTTCTGAATAAACCAATTCCTCACTTGGCTTCTTAATCAAGTATCACTAAGTTAATGACTTATTCTTTAATCAACTAATTAATGTTGATTGTTAGCTTATTAATCCTTATTGAGCCATAAATCATGTCTAGAATGCTTTGGAAAGAGATGAGACTAAAAATGTGAATTAAATGAAATTTTTCAAAATATGTTGAAAATAGGGTCTTCGCTCGAGCGCCACTTTGGTTGCTCGAGCGGACTATCAAAATTTGCAAAACTTCTGGGAGCTCGATTTTCACACTTGAGCAGATCTTTCCTCGCTCGAGCGTACAACATGAATTATGGAATTTCTAGAACTGTGTTTGAGCTTCAAGGTTGATACTCAAAGCCTCAAAACTTGTGTTTTTGATACAAAATCATGGAGAACCATTGTGTAATTTAGTAGACGCTCCCAATTAAAAATCATTTATTCAAAATCATGCTCTAATTCTACAAATTTAGATTTAACTCATTTTCTTTATATCAAACTCACAATTTTAAAACATGAATTAGACTTTCCAAACTTTTGAAATTTTATGATGTATGTAAAAATACAACCCAATTTTATTATTAACAAAAATCAACTTTACTATGAATTACACAAATCAATTTCTTAGAAATTCAACTTAACTCAATTTTCAACCAAAATCTTAATTTATAATCATAGATGTTCTAAAATGTGTTTAAATTGAATAAAACTTTTAAATTAAATTACATGCATGGATTGAAGATTAAAATCAAACAAATTCCTAATTTTCAAAGCTTTTCCCTCATTTTTTTTTTCTTCAAAATATAAAATTGAATTAGTTCAAATTCTTAAAAATTTATGATGCATGTAACATTAGAGTATTAAAACTTACAAAATTTGTCCATGTGTCACGACCCAAACTCGCACCTGTAGGTTTAGCATCGTGACCGGCCAGTAATCTATGGATTACCAAAGGCCTCTTAACAGATAAGCATATAATAAAGGACTGTAGAAGCAAATGTACAAAACATAAATAGTCCAATGAGCTGTGTCGATAAACATGGGACGAAATATTTCAAAACTTGTATATACATGAGCATGTCGGTCAAAAGATATCATAATTACAAACATTTACAAAAGTGTAATATCCAAGACTCAACTGTACAAAACAGACAAAGACTAACATAAGTACAAAAACAACCATGTAACTCGACTTCAATCGAAACCTCCTCGGGAGGCACAACAGTTGGCTGACAAAAACAGAAGGGCATTAACTTTGGCCCTAATCATACGCCGGCTCACCTACATACATAATATAAACTGTGAGCGAAAGCTTAGTGAATAATAACAGAGTAAAGGGGTTTCAATGAATGAGTCCGTATAGATTCAGAATTCATAATTCAGTTTTGTATCAAATTCATAATTTGTCCAGATCATATACAGAAATCATAAGTCATGCGTAAGTATACGTGATACCACAATAAGCGCTAACAGAGCAGATACAGAACAGATGTAAACACGTGAGGGTTACAAATAACCAGTTCCATAAAGGAATTTCTGGATCCGGGTAACAGAGAATAAACATGCTGAGCCCCATGATGGAGCCTTCGGTATGGGTAACAGAGTGCAGACAAATTAAGTTCCATGATGGAACCTCTGATACCGGGTAACAGCCAACACATATCACATGATACTAAGAATATCACGAATACATATCAGAAATTTGACAATCATTCATTATACAGAACATAACATTTCAGAAACAATTCTTATTTCATCATACAGAAAATAAATAAGGTTGAACATTGTTTTACTATGTTATTACTCACAGTTGGCCTTGGAGAGATGACGCGGAGCAGATTGGTCAAACGGTACGCGACACGTGACCTACAGACATATAACAGATACACACTTGAAACACACATTCGAATTGTACATAACTTATGTCGTTTGCTCTTAGTGTGTTTCTAACCTTTAATCCTCATTATGGAGTCTTAAACATGGCCTAGGAATGCCTAGGATGGAATGAGGATGCAAGAATGCATTGGAAAACATTTCTTAAAACTTGCTGAAAATAAGGGCCACGTTCGGGCGTGGCTTTCCTCGCTCGAGTGGACATGTAGACAATGAATCTCCGCTCGAGCGTGACTTTCCCCGCTCGAGCGGACTGTAAACTCTTGAAAAAGTATTGGTTGCATGTTTTTCACGCTCGACCCACGTTCAAGAGTGAGACTCAGACCTTCGCTTGAGCGTAGATTTCCTCGCTCGAGCGGACTGCAAAACACAAAAACTTCTCAGTATATGCATTTTACGCTTGAGCGTAACCATTGTCGTTCGAGCAGAAGCGCATGTACTCAAAGTTCATGCTCGAGCGTGAAGTTCCCCGCTCGAGCGTGGATCAAATTTCTGGAAATTCCAGATTCGATCACCAAGCTCAAACTCAACTTTTGAAGCATCCAAACTTATTTTTCTGGGCCAAAACTTGAGGAAATACATGAAAACTCATAATACAACATGTTTAAAGAATTATAACAAGAAATCATGGCCCAATGGCTTGCTAATTGTACAAAAATTCAACTTTAAACTCAAAATTAATTCATGAACATAACATGCATGTACATTTTTGAGCTAAAGCCCTCCAAAACATGATCAAATGCTACTAAATAGCATGAAACTCATTGTGTTTCCAAAATTAAAGTGAACTCAACACATGCATGAAGGAATTTTTGAAAATCAATCTTCAAAATGCTATGAAACATGCATGCATGCATGGATTGATCTAATTCCTTACTCCTTATGCTTGATTCTCACATCTTATAGCTCAATTTACTTGAATTCATGCATGAACAACTTAAATCCACAATTAAAAGAATGAATTTCCTACCTTAAGTCTTGAATTCTAAGTGTGGGAGCTTAAATATGCAATTCTCCTTCAATTCCTCTAACTCTTCAAGCTAATCTCTAGATGAATTCCATTTTTCCTTCCAACTCTCTCTCCCCCTCACGTTGGGCATCAAGGAAATGGAAAAGTGAAATGAAAACATAACCTTAGTGGGGTTAAAATGGCCTTGTAGGTAGTAATTTAACAAAAACTAATCAAATGGCATTGTTTTAATCAAATTTAATCGTTCTGAACCGAATTTTAATTAAACTTACCATAAAATTTTATAAATCCTAATTAGCATATAAATCAAGTCAATTTCTGATTCGGACGCCGATAAGACTTTCAATTCGCAAATCGAAACTAAAACATGAACATATCTTTCTATTCCAAACAGATACAGACACAAAATGATGCAATGCATATATAATCGACTCAAAATTTCTTCTTAATTTTTGTCAGGCATAATCAATTACGGATTAATGTTAATCGTGGGTCGGGGTTGTTACACCATGCATGTATAGATGAAACTCAAATTCATGCAAGACTACAAAAACCAAACTCAACATAATTGATTTCTAAATTAATTTCCATAAATTGAACATAACTCCATTGTATGGGTCAAATATTCAAATAAGCCTTGTTGCATATAATTTGTAGGACTCGATTCAATAATAATTCTCAAGATTGAACCCAAACTTGACAAGTTTAAAAAAATCATAACTCATATTTTGCAACCTAACTTGATTGAACATGCAAGACTCAATTTCCATGAATTTATATAATTAATCCTCAAATTTCTATTTTAATTTTCTCAAATCCACCTTCAATCAATTTTGTCTAGATTAATTGAACAACACTAGAAAGAGGATGGAATATCTTACCTTAAGATGAATTTTCCACAATTTTAAGCTTAAATTTTGGTATCCCACAAGGCTTTCTTCTTCAATCCCTTTTCCTTCTTCCTCTTGGTCTCTCTCAGCCCGTGCTCACTCTCTTTCTTTTTCTAATTTGCTTCCAGCAGATTGAAGGCTCCCTTGACTTCATTCATTATCTTTTATTTTATTATTTTATTTTGTTCAAGTAGTGGGACACTTGTCCTTACTATAAGAACCCATGTGGTGTATTAACTAATTAATCTTGCTTAGAATACTTAATTGAGATTGATGTTTGATTACAATTAGCCTAATTAATCATCTCTAATTTTAACTAGTTATGTAAAATTCTAACCAAATTAATCATGACTAAGTACAAATCTCACTTAATTTAATTAGTCTAATTTGACTTCTTTTAATACCCAATTAATTATATTTAAATTTATTAATCTGAATCAGATTTTTAATCAAACTCTCAAGAGGCTCCAAATATTAAATTAAACTCATTGTCATTATCAATTTTGATTTCTCAAATCATTTAGGCTTTCAATTTCTGATTAGACTCCAAATTCTCGTCAATAAATTACATATTCAAATTGGACATTTCATACATAAATTTAATTCAAACTAATCGTAATTATCAATTCTCATAACTTAATTTATTTAAATAACTTCAATTTGGGCCCAATTAATCAAATTCCAATTTTACTAAACTGAATTGAATATTTAACTAAACTCATTAATTTTACCTCCTTCAGCCATTAGACTTTCAAAATAAATACTTGACAAAACCATATGCGAATTAGGCCCAATAATTCTCATAGATTCTAAATCTCATAATTTTCAATACTTCCATAATGACTAATAAAAATCCAAATCTCCTTAATTAACTAAGTATTAACCATTATACATGGTGGGGTCATTACAGAAACCCATCTAGGTAGTCTCTCCTGGATTTGTCCTCAGTCTGGTTCTAGAGTCATGATGTGGGTTTCTCATAGGGAAACCCATGTGGTTAATCTCTCATGGATCTGTCCTTAGTCTGGTTCTAGAGTCTTGATTTTGCTCATTTAGTTTTGGGTTTGTGATTTGAGACTTAGTTGACATAGACATTCTAATTTAAATCTCACCGTCCAAACATGCCTATGTGGTGGTTTTCTCTTGAAAACCCAATTTTTTTGGAAAAGATCGAATTGTATTAAAATTGAAATTTTTTCCCAAAATGATTGAAGGTTGCCGGAGGAAGAATGTTGCAGCCAGAGGTGATCTAAGGAAAGAATGTTGCAGCTGGAGGTGATTTGGGGTTTGGAAAATTAGGATTAGAAAGTTAGGGATGAGGGTAAATTTGGAATTTCATGTGTTGGATGAAGTTGAAATTAAAAAAAAATAAAAGAGATGAGGGGTTCTAAAAAAAAAGGTAATATAAATAGCACTGTTCAAAATAAAATGTCACATTTAAACCATAATTATTTCATTTTTTCTCTCATAAAAGTTAAATAAGCCAAAAAGCCTAATTCAAACGAGACTTTTTAGCCCCAAGCTAAAATAGCAAAAAAATCAAAAAGCTAAAAAGTCAACCCACATCCCAAACGAAACCTTTGCCAAGTAAGCATAATGTCTTTCTTTGGGAAAGACTAAAACGGCTAAATAAATACAAAAAGATAAAATAGGCTAATTTAGTCATAAGACAAAATACAAAATATCACATCTAAGAGATATAAACGAGGTTTGAAATTACAAATTTGTAAATTACAAATTGCCCAAAATTTTTGAAAGTCAGGGGGAAATTAAGGGGATTAGGGGAAAAAAAAAAAAAAATAAAACCTAATTTGTTAAATATAAATATAAAAGAAAATGGGGGATGTAATTTCTCATAAACCGGAAATCTGTATTTTCCAAAACCAGGGGGTGTTTGTATTTACCCCATATCTAAATTATAATTATTTTATTTTGTCTCTCACAACCATCACATCGAAACCAAAGAAAAATCAATATATATATATATATATATATTCAAACAGAGCTAATTTAACCAAATTAAATTAGCCAAAAAATCAAAAATCAAATTAAGGCTTTAATTGGGAAGTTAACTATTTTAGTTGGCTATTTGACTTTTTGACTATTTTAACATGTCTAAAATATATATGTTTGCAAAATTGATTATTTTTTTTTATAATTAATTTGATAATTGTGAGAGAAAAAATAAATAAATTATAAATTAAATATCACATTTTATTTTATTAATTATTTTAATTTATTTTTATGTTTTAACAAATTATTTTAATTCAATACTTTTCCCAAACCATACTAAATTAGTTATTTCCAAACGAAAGTTGTAAGGGGTGAGTAGCGAATATACCGATCTATCTAAACCGATCGAACCGAACCGAATCGAACCAATCTATCGTATTTTAGACGGATGTATAATGACGAGGAGAGGTATACAATTTCTACTACTGCTCTGTTCATAATTTTGATGGTTTGAATTATTTTTATATTTTAAGAACCACAGATCATAATACTTTATGTGGATGAAACATGTAGTGATTGTAATATTTTAAAATTTTAAGTTTTATTTCTTTGGATGAGAAATTGTAATACTTTTTTAAGTTATTAGCTATAATATATTTTTTTAATGAAGTGTACAAATTAAAATATATTAAAAATTTATAAAATTTTAGAGTGCTAAACTGATTTCCATCTATCTGTGGATTCGCTAATTCACTCAATTAACATTTATCAAATTGACAGCGGAAACGGATTAATTTTTATCAATCTACTAATCTGACGGACGGACACAACGAATCGGCGCCCATCCCTAAAAGCTGCTTATACAGCCTAGATGACCGACGGGTGAGGATACACAGGTCCAAAGAAGCTTTGGGGCTAAGAACCAATTCACTCTGTTTGCCACGACGAAAGGGACCGTGCCCTGTCACACCTAGCTCGCTTCCCCCCCCCCCCCCCCTCTCTCTCTCCCCTAACCTATCTCACCCAATCAACAGCCATTCGTCCAACTTGTTCGATCCTACTCGATCTTACATCCAACTCTTTTTTCTTCTATGCCCACTCCAAGCTTCCTTCGATCACATCCATCTTCATTTCATACAACTCATATACCAAACACACTCATAGATATGTTCATATGTATATATAGATGAATGTTTGATTCTGTTGAAATTGTTCTACAACTCATTTCTACAAATTCCAATTGATCGAAATCGCCCAAAACAAAATTGGGTTTTTGTCGGGTATCACTTTGCTTTCATTGATTACGAAATCGCCGGTTAATTTCGTGAAATTTGGATTGAGACTTTGTTTTAATTCACTTGGCATTTTAGTTTTTTTGATTGATCTATATATCAGATTAAGGATTGGGTTTTGTGAATTAGGGTTTGATTGTGATTCCAACAAAAGTGAATTTTTCGCGAATCAGCGGAAGCACTGGGGGCGAATCAGTCTCGGCAGAGCCCGTCGGCGGCGGCGGCCGGTTCGGGACTATGGTTTTTTCTTCGCCCTAGGCCTCCTCCTCGTTCCCACACTCTCGAATACCTTCCTCACATGGATTTCGTAAGCCGACACGCCGCTTCTGAATCCTCCAAACCCTCTGAATCTTCTTCATCATCCACCACCTCCTCAGCCCCATCATCTTCTACTCCAAACCCTATCTCACTCGAAGAACAAGAGTACTTGGCTCGGTACATGGTTGTCAAGCATTCGTGGCGAGGCCGGTACAAGAGAATTCTTTGCATATCCAATCTCTCCATCATTACTTTGGACCCTTCCACACTCTCCGTTACCAATTCGTATGATGTCGGGAGAGATTTGAATCGGCAGCACCGATATTAGGGAGGGATGAGAATTCAATGGAGTTTAATCTCAGCGTGAGGACAGATGGTAAAGGGAAGTTCAAAGCTATTAAGCTTTCTTCAAAGTACAGGGCCAGTATTTTGACTGAGCTGCATAGAATTAGATGGAATAGAATTGGTCCTGTTGCAGAATTTCCAGTACTTCATCTCCGGAGAAGGAATTCGGAATGGGTTCCTCTTGTAAGTTACAATTTTTCTTGGCGTTAATCTGTTTTTCAATCTTGTTTTGATAGTAGAAGCTAGTTTGATGATGGGATGCATTGGTGGTCTTCATTCACTTAATAAATAGTTTGAAGCATTACTATGAACAACATGACAATTTAAGAAAGTGAAAATAACTAGAAACTGTAAGGAAGGGATGGTATGATTAACTACTTTTTTTTTGTTTTTTTTTTTTTTGTGATAAGCAAATAATTTGAGCAAAGGCTCCATAAAATGGAGGTGGAACCATGAAAATGCAGAGTGTAGTTTTGAGCATGTAAATTATTACTTGGGAATGAGGTTTGGAAAGAGAGTGTATTTTGGTCAATTGTCATTTGAGGTAATAAGGGAGTAATCTAAACATTAATACTTTATCCTTCACAAGGAGAAATGTTTCAGGTATGTTTTAATGATAAATGAGGTCACACACACACACACAAACACACACACACACACACACACACACACACACATAACTGAGATATTCATGCTTTAGAAGTTATTTTCACCAGTAGGTGCCTAATTAGATAGCCATAGATGTGTTAGGTAACATGAACATAGAGGGTATCAACATTCTTGTTACAAGATATGATTTTCTATAAATATGCAACTGAAATCCATGATCATTTGGGTGTCATTAATCATTAATCATAATTTATGAGAATTCTATCTCTCCAAGACAAAAAAAAAAAAAAAAAGAAAAAAAAAGAGAGGAGAATTCTAAGTGTTTTTTGGAGCTTGAAATGGCATTTGAAGTTTTGAAATCTAATTGGAGGAATTAAAACTGTCAGCGAAGAAGAGAAAGTAAGAAGGAAGGGGAAAAAGAGGAAGTCTTTGGACCAAGAGGTCACTAGCCAAAGGAGGAATTTTTAGGTTGCGTTTGGTAGAGTTTTAGAATTATGATTTGAGAATAGAGTTGTATTTTAAGTTTGTGAGTTTTGAAATTATGATTTGAGTGTGAAACATTTGTTTGGTTATGAGTTTTGAAAAGAGTTTTGAATTGAATTTGGAATAATTGATGTGACATGATATTTGATTCAAAAACTTACAATTCATAACCAAACACACAACTTAAAATTCTATTCAAAACTCATAAAAAATTTAAAAAAATTCAGAATATATTTTTTATTTAATATATAAAAAATAACAGGTGCCAATTGTCAAAAAAAAAATAAAAATTTGCATTGTTCCGGATGACTGGCCGGATGTCCGGGAGGACGACTGGGTAGGCCAAATTTCAAAATTTAAATCCCGCCTGAAACGAGTTTTCAAAAGTGGTGTGGAATTAATTTTTGAAAGTTGTAACCAAACACGATACTTAAATATGGTGTGATGTCATGATTAGAACTCCACCCCAAACACCTTTATACTTTCTACGTAAACCTTTAGTCAATAGGAATTTTATTTTCTATTTGATCCTAGGAAGGAGGCATGCTAGAATTAGTAATCAGATTTTGCATTATTACTAAAAATTAAGGGGAGTGTAATTCACACTCCCTCTTTATCATTCTACACTCCACTTTTGTTTTTAGTTATCAAATTTCTAGTAAAGGCCTTCAATATACACTATACTTTTGTTGGATTTGTAAGCTAAGGGTATATAATTTGTCCATTTATTATGAGTCAAGGGTAAAGTAGTCTTTTCACTACATAAAATCAAAATGTGGAGTGCAATAGGATTAAGAGGGAATGCAATAATACTCTCCAAAATTAATTGTGCTTTGTTTTTTAAATTGATTAAAGTGCGTATTTAGAATAGAGGAGTACATTTTCGGCGTTCCGGGCCTCGAGAAAGGGTAGGTATATTATGTAATCATTAAATGCTTTAACAGGGGAAGGACCTTTCATCTCCTCACCGTGGTTGCACCTAGGAAGAAATTGTCTCAAGGAAGTGATGAAACTGAGGCCAGGGTTAATGATATACATGGTACCCAGTAGGGAGAATGCAGCATTAAGCCATTAAGCCATTTGTGTGATCCGACTGAATCTTGTGATCTTAAGTGCGAGATTTAGGGATGGTAGGGTATAGGGAGTTATCCTCTGAGATGAGGATCGAACAGAAGATAATCATTGTTCAGGTTGATGAGAGATCTAGAGGGAGTCTTGTAGAGATTATAGAGAGGAATCGACATCAAAGTTTCTCATTGAAGATAGATTTGGGTGGAGTCAGTTGGGCAGTGCAAGCTGTTCAGAATGTGGGGAAGATAGACAAAGGTGGCTCGTTCTTTAGTAAGTATCAGAGTAGCTCGGCTGTATTTTGCTTACACAAGTATACCAATGACAGGGGTGTTTTTATTGACTTGTCAAAATGGGAGGGAGGTGTTAAAAGAGGTCATATTATTGTTCCAAAGAGGAATAATGGAAGTGGGGACAGATTTAGCTTTCATGCTTGGAAGGTCATTCGCAATGAACCTAAGAGAAGCAATATAGGCAAGGAGGATAGGGTTAGAGTTGCAAAGGAGTTGAGCATGGGGTCACAGGAGATGGTTCTAGCAAAGAAAACAGGGTGAACAGAGGAAGGATGTTTGTCGACTTGTTCAATGAGAATCGAGTGAGTACTTTAAGGGTCGATATGGAGCGGTCATGCCCTGTGTTAGATGTGATTTTTTTAGTAACTGGGCTCAAATTGAAAAGGAGTTGAGCAGATATTTGAAGATGAATATTGTGCTTCAGCCATTTCAGCTCAATCGAGCTTTGTTCTGGTCGAAGCAGGGAGGATGCGAATTTCATTGGAAATAAGGGGTTGAGGTTCTTCAACAAAGGTGTGGCGATTAGCTTGGAGAAGTGGTCTAAGGAGAGGCACGCTAAACAAGAGGTTATTGTCTCTTATGGTGGATGGATTGCTGTGTGTGACTTGCCATTTACTGGTTGGAATGATCAAATTTTCGAGTACATCGGACAGAAATGTGGTGGTCTGTTGGAAGTTGATAAAAGAATCGTCTCCTTGGCCAATCTCTTCGAGGTCAGATTGAAGGTCAGAGGTTATGATTGTGGTTTTCTGCCAGCTGTTTTGGAGGTCAAGGTGGGAGGTAGGCATCAGGCCATTGTCCAGAAATGGGCGGCGACAAGTGGAAGTTTGGCCAAAGATGCTCTGGCAAGAGTTTTCAGGTGTGCCTTGTGCCGGCGAAAAAGAAGACGAAGAGGCACGATGGCCAGGGTGGACACGTGGCGGCATGACAGGGGAAAGTCGAAGGGGTGTAGTAGACGAAGGGGTAGGGGTTAATTCCAGTGCGATAAAGGGAAGTTCAAAGGATGGGGGGCTTAAGGAAATTCCAAATGGGCCGTAGGAGCATTGTGGGCCAAATTTTCATTTGGGCCCAAATGAGTTATATGATAAGGACCAGGGGCTTTTTAATCAGGAGCCCAGGTCGTCTTCTCCAAGAGATGGGCTAGTCCATAAGCAACAAAGGGATGTTAGTGTTGGGCCTCTAAGAGTGGATCAGGCCCATTTTGATGATTTAGGCCTAGTGGGTCTTGTGAATGGGTCTCAGGGTTTGGTAGAGAGAATTCGAGATGTAGATGGACTCGTATTGCTTGAAGAAGAAAGGCGATCCAGGGGAGAGCAGGAGGTTCAACGTCGGATGGCGGCTACGGTGCGAGAGGATGTGGATGTGGTCTGCGAGTCGAATTTTCAGAGGAATAATCAGTTTCAACTAACGTCAGAAGAGATTCAGCTAGGATTAGCCAACTTAGTGAGAGGATCATCAAGACTTACATGAATGTAAAAGGAATTTGGAGGAGTGGGTTGATGATGGGATAGAGGCGATGAATGATGCAGATGTGTTGAGTCGCCAAGTAGAAGAAGGAAATTTTGAACCTATAGAAGTGTTGCAAGCTCTGGAAATTTATGGGTCTGAGGTCAGCTCTGATCCCGACTCTGATTCAGGAGGTGATGGTTGTGATCAAGAAGAGTATGATTTTCAGCTGTTTAATCTCTTTAAGGAGCAAGGTACGGTTGAGGAGGAGGATTCCGAGGGTGTCTCTGAAACAATGGGTCATGTCTGTGATACCATAATTTAAGATTCCACAGTTCTAGAATCTGAGAGGGGTATCATTGTTAGACAAGTCTTTTCTTCTTCTGGGGATGGGGTAGGGGGATCTCACTGTCTGGGTCTTGATTCTTATGTTAGGGGCATGGATGAACAAGGAGTAAGGCCGAAATCTCCAAAGTCATGAGGATGTCTCTACTATTAATCCCGTGTCTTATAATGCTAATATTACTGTTGGCCAAGTAAATGATGCTCAAGAGGGAGATTCGGTTAATCATAAGCCTAGGAGGAGTAGTGTTTTTAGTGGGGTGAGGGGTAGTGAGGCAGAAACTGAGCGGTGGTTGTTGGAGTTAAGCAAGTATGCGTCTTGTCCGATTGAGGAAGATGAAGTTCCTCATTTCAAGCATTTGCTTCAAGTTATGGGTCTTTCGTTAGTAAGGGTAAAAGGGAGGGTTCGTGGTAGTGGACGGGGGAACAGTGTTAGCAGGGGGGAATGTGTTAGCAACGGGGGAGCTTCGGTTAGAAGGGGGAATAGGGAGTTAAGGAATTTGGTGTCCTCTATTAATTATGATAGGAGGTCGGAGGAGGTTAGGGGTGGCAATGGTTCTTAATGAAGATTGTTAGTTGGATTGTAAGGGGATTGTGCTCTCAAAGGAAGAGGGGGGTCATTAGAAATTTGGTGAGAAAACATCAACATGATATTGTCATTTTTCAGGAAAATAAAGTATAAGTTTGTGATAGGAGTTTTATTAAAAGTGTTTGGGGAGTTAGGCATAAAAAGTGGGCTTTTGTACCATCAGTGGGAAGGTTTGGAGGTATTTTATGTATTTGGGATGAAAGGGTAGTTTTTGAGTGTGAATCTTTAGTTGGAGTGTTTTCATTAACAATTAGGTTCAGGAACCTAGATAATAGTGAGTGGTGGTTGTCGAGGGTTTATGGCCCAAATAGTCCTCAGAGACTGGCCTTGTGGGAGGAGTTAGGAGGGTTATATGGTTTATGTAACCCCAATTGGTGTTTAGGGGGGGACTTTAATGTGGTTAGGAAGGTTTCAGAGAAGCTTCATGGGAATAGAATCAATAGGAGTATGAAAGATTTTGATGAGTTTATTAGAGGTTGTGAGTTGGTGGACCCTCTTTTATTTAATGCAAGATTCACATGGTCTAATCTTAGGGAAAATCGAGTATGTTGTAGGTTGGATAGATTTTTATTTTCTTTGGGCTGGGAGGGGATTTTCCCCAACGTCAGACAGGAGGCGTTGCCAAGATTGGTGTCCGACCATTGTCCTATTATGATGGAGAGTTGCCCTTTTAAGTGGGGCCTGACCCCATTTAGGTTTGAAAATGTGTGGTTGGAACATCATTTGTTCAAGGAGAGCTTTGCAGGATGGTGGAATAGTGCTAGATGTCATGGGTGGGAGGGCTTTAGATTTATGAGAAAGCTGAAGATCGTTAAAGAGCATGTGAAGATTTGGAATAGGGAGGTGTTTGGGAATTTGGAATCATCAAAACTTCAAGTTACGAGTAGAATTGCGGAGATAGATTCTTTGGAAATGCAGGGAAATGAGGTTCAGGAATTGAGAAGTGAGAGGAGGGAGTTAGGTGCGAGGTTAGAAGAGTTGTCTCTTAGAGAGCAGATTTTTTGGGCACAAAAAGCAAAGGTGAGGTGGTTGAAGGAAGGGGATGTTAGTTCTAAGTTCTTTCATAGGATTGCGGATGGAAAAAGAAAGAAAAAGTTTATTAAGAGGTTGGAAGTAAGGCCAGGGGTAGTGGTGGACTCAGAGGAGCAAATAGTCCAAGGGATTTTTGAGTTTTATTCAAATTTATTTTCGAAGGATGGGTTAGTCAGGCCTGGGATAGAGGGGCTAGAGTGGAAGCCTATCGATTAGGAAAGTGCGACTTGGTTGGAAAGACCTTTTGAGGAGTTGGAAATTAGGGAGGCAGTTTTTGAGTGTGAAAGGGACAAGGCTCCTGGACCGGATGGATTCTCTATGGCTGTATTCCAAGATTGTTGGGAAGTGGTGAAGGGGGATTTGGTGAAAGTTTTTATGGAATTTTATGAGATAGGGGTGGTCAATTTATGTGCAAATGCCACATTTATCTGTTTGATTCCTAAAAGGGAAGGAGCCATCAGAATTTGGGATTTTAGACCAATTAGTTTGGTGACATCACTCTACAAGATTTTGGGGAAGGTTTTGTCAAAAAGGTTGAGGGTCTCTTTAGGGGATACAATTTCTACGACTCAGGGGGCTTTCGTGAAAGGCAGACAGATTCTAGATGTGGTTCTGGTGGCTAATGAGGTGGTCGAAGAGTGTAGGAAGGTAGGAAAGAGAGGTATTGTGTTTAAGGCAGATTTTGAGAAAGCATACTATCATGTGGATTGGAATTTTTTGGATTTTGTGATGGACAGAAAAGGGTATGGAGAGAGATGGAGGTCTTGGATTAGGGGATGTTTGACGTCTTGCAATATGTCGGTAATAGTCAATGGTAAACCTGGGCAAAGTTTTAAGGCATCTCGAGGGTTGAGACAGGGTGATCCTTTATCCCCCTTTCTCTTCGTTTTGGTAGCAGATGTGTTAGGAAGGATGGTGGATAGGGCTACAGAGGTAGGTTTTTTTGATGGTGTTCAGTTGGCGAGATAAGGCTAGTGTGACACATTTGCAATTTGCAGATGACACTATTTTTTTCTCGAGGAGACGAGAGCCATATGGTTAATCTCTATTCGGTGATAAGGCTTTTTGGGGTACTATCTGGTCTTAGGGTAAATTTAGAAAAAAGTAAGGTAGCGAGTATTAATGTGGATTCAAGTTTGATTCAGAGAGTGGCTGAGTTACTAAGGTGTGGTATAGAGACATTTCCGATGAAGTATCTGGGGCTTCCGCTGGGAGGTAATCCAAGGGGTGAGGTGTTTTGGGATCCGGTTGTGGAAAAGATAGGGAAGAGGTTAGAAGGATGGAGAAGGGCTTTACTATCTCGGGGAGGCGGTACATTTGGTTAAAACAAAGGCTAAGCGGAATTCCAATTTATTTCATGTTTGTGTTTAAGATTCCAGTCAACGTAGCAAAATTTATAGAGAAATTATTTAGGGACTTCCTTTGGGAAGGGAAAGATGAAGGACGGAAGGATCATTTGGTGAAGTGGGAAACAGTGTCCTTATGCAAGGAAAAAGGGGGTTTGGCCATTGGTAATATAGTGGCTAGAAACACTCTATTTGGGCAAGTGGTTATGGAGATTTCCCGCTGAGTGTGATTCATTATGGCATGCGGTTATTAAAAGTAAATATGGGATTCAGGTTAATGGTAGGGATTCTCAGGTGGTTTCGAGAGGTAGTGGGCGTGCTCCTTGGAAATCCATTTCCCAGATTTATCCCGTTTGGTCCCAATTCATTTCTGTGAGGGTGGGTAATGGGGAAAAGGTCAATTTCTGGGAGGATGTTTGGGTGGGTTCCTCGTCTTTGGTGGAATTCTATCCACTATTGTATAGCGTTTCTCAGTCTCATTATGTTTCTGTTGTGTCTGTGGCGGGTTCTTTGGTGGCTCCTTTTTCTTGGAATTTTAATTTCCGCCGGAATCTTCATGATAGGGAAGTTCCGGAATTGGTATCTCTTTTGTCAAGGCTTGAAAATGTTTCTTTGGTTCCATTATTGGAGGATAGGTTGGTTTGGAATATCCATTCTTCAGGTTCTTTTACTTGTAAATCTTTTCCTGATAAAATTATTGATTCATCTCATGTACCTCAGTTTCTTTTTCATAAAAAGATTTGGAAGGCATGTGCTCCTCTTAAGGTGAAAGTGTTTGTGTGGATCTTGGTTCATGGGGAAACTTTGACAAGTGATGCATTGCAAAGGAGGCGACCCTTGCGATATCTTAATCCTCAATGGTGCGTTACGTGTTGTAAGAGTGAAGAGTCTCTGGATCATCTCTTTTTGCACTGCTTGGTGGCTAGGTAGTTGTGGCATATGGTGTTTGGTTTGGGTAATGTGGTGTGGGTGGCCCCAAAAGGATGTGCTCAAATGCTATTATTTGATTTTCAAACTTTTGAAAGGTCGAAGAGGGCTAAGATGCTTTGGAGTGGAGTCATCTTTGCAATCTTTTGGGTCGTTTGGTTGGAAAGAAATGCGCATGTTTTTGAAGGAGTTGTCCGGGATATAGACTATTTGTGGGATAAGGTGAGATATTTGGCGTCTTTTTGGGCCTCAGCGAGTTCGATATTCTGAGGATTCCGCTTTTTTTGATTAAGGCAGATTGGGTGTCAGTTTGTACTGTGTAGTTTTATTTTGTTTCATCTTTTTGTTTTCTCTTTTGTTTAGTTTTGGTTTTTTCTTTTATGTCTTCCTTGTAGAGGATGCCTTATCCTCTTTTTACTTGGCTTAGTGCCTTAATAAATTTCTTGTTTGTTGCTGATCAAAAAATAAATAAATAGTAGATATACATTGATGCTTGCATGGTGGTGACTACTGAATGTTATTAACATGTTCCATGGATTTATAGATCTGATGACATGCCAAATGGGCTCCTAGATACCCACATACATTCTTATTACGCATCATATGTGTTGTGGTTTGGCTGATTAAAAATTTGAAGTATACTAGTTGCTAAAGGTTTTATTAGGTATGGCCTGGTCTCCTATGTCTATGATCGCCATTTTCTGCATCTATGGGAGATGAAGGACCATACATGGAAAAATATTAGTTGATTTTTTCTTTAGCCGTATTCGGGACAGTTTGATGGAGATATTTAAATCCATGATAAACAATTTGAAGCCATGGAGATAGTAGGATTGAACTTTGGTTACATTGCCTTATCATTCAATTCTTAAATTGTTTGATATGAGGAAATGCTGAATAAGGGTGCCTTACTTAAATTTATTTACAAATTAAAGTGTCTTGCTTAAATTCACTTATCCAATCTCATAAAATTCGTTGTATGGTGATTGTGCCAATCGCCAATCAATTAACCACTTGGTGCTTGGTCTGGATAAATGAATTGTTTTGCGTTAATAAGCTCTAGTCAATGGAATTATGTCGATCAGTTGCCTTTTGCACTACTCAACTGTTTTGCATTATTAACCTCTGATCAAATGGTTTGTACAGAAAATGAAAATTACTTATGCTGGAGTTGAACTTGTTGACTCAAAATCTGGAGATCTTCGTTGGTGCTTGGATTTTAGAGACATGGATTCCCCTGCAATTATATTTCTCTCTGATGCTTATGGGAAAAAAAATGTTGATCATGGGGGTTTTGTTCTGTGCCCTTTATATGGAAGAAAATCGAAAGCCTTCCAAGCCGGTTCAGGGACTTCAAACACTGCTATTATATCAAATTTGGTATGCTGGTTCTCTCTGATTTTTGTCAGTTCATAATTCAAAATTTTCCCTTTTTGAAACATATGGAAATCATGTTTTTCCATCTAGTAATAACCTGCAAACACCCCCCATCCCTCAAAGTGCATGCACCCTGCAGGACTATCCATGTTGTATGAATTTGCCTCGTTGCATCATGTTGCTAGACTATCCATGTTGCTGGACCATAAACTACTTCGCATCAATTTGATACTACTAAACACTTTTTGTACAGACAAAAACTGCGAAGTCCATGGTTGGGTTGTCACTATCTGTGGACAGTTCTCAATCACTCACTGCTGCCGAGTATATAAAGAGAAGAGGTAGCTCCATACTAATTCTTTATGCACATTTGATTCATTCTTCTTCCTTATTCTGCATCTTTCCTTCCTCGTAATTATACTATTTCATAATTTCTTGAGCACCTGTACTGTGTATTGAAGTCAAGGAGGCCGTTCGAGCAGAAGAAACTCCTTGTGGGGCTTGGTCTGTGACAAGGTTGCGCTCTGCTGCCCATGGAACCTTAAATATTCCGGGATTGAGTTTGGGAGTTGGGCCTAAAGGAGGACTTGGGGAGCAAGGTGATGCTGTATATCGTCAACTCATTCTTACAAGGGTTTCACTTGTTGAAAGGCGGCTAGACAACTATGAAGTAAGCAAATGATGTTATATGTTGTAGGCTTCAGAAAGATGCCCAATATTAGAGCATGCCTCACTTGCATGCTTGTTAAATATGTTTTCCTTATGCATTGCTTTGCATAATTGGAATGAGATTAATCACAAATCCTGATTGTTCATTATTACTTGTTAAGGTGAGTGCAAGGTCTAGTATATGTGCATGGGGACCTTTTTTTTTCTCTTCATCTTCTGAGGGGGCAGGGGAGGGTTGTCTTTTCTTAGCTCTATGAAATCCCAGGGAAAGATCAGAGATGCTCCAATTAAGCTACTATAATCTATGAAATTCGAGGGATTCTCCCAAGAGCAGTAGCATTGCAGTCTATGAAGCACGGGTGCGGGTACGGGTACACCAATAAGGCAGATTCTTAAAAAAGTAGGGTACGGGTACGGATATAGTACGCCAATTTTTTTTTAATTAAAATTTTTTTTTCTTCAATTTATAGCTAAACATCCAACATACAAATCAAAGTTTTAATATTAAAGCTAAAAAGAGAACAACTTGTCTAAAAGTTATTTCATTTTTTTTTTCTTTCTTGATTGTCTAAAACATGATGCAAAAGAGAGCAAAATCATGACTCATGGGTGAAGGGTGTTGGAAATAAATTATTAATATTTTCAAAATTGAAAGAAGAATAATAAAGGCTATAATAAATTCTAGCAAAAAATAAAAAATAAAAAAAACCTCGCTGTACCCATGTTGTACGTTTTTGGAGTACCCGTGCTTCATAGATTGTAGTCCAAGGGTAGATGGATCTAACTATCATGTTAAGTTTTGAAGGTCTTTCTGTTAGGCATTGTCCCATTTCATGTTGATCAGATCTAGTGTCGCTCACCACTGTGTAGTTATTATACACATGGAATTGCATACAAGCAGAAAGCATTTGTAGTTATGCTAGGCTAGACCCATTGTGGTGTTAACTTTGGTCTCCACTTTAAAAATGAAATTTGCATGGTTTTCCATCGTGGCACCACTAATGAATTCTCTTCTGGAACAACCATTACAGTCCAAAATTTTTTCTATTCGCTTTGTGTAATTTATTGAGATAATAGTTCCAGTACCTCCTCCTCCGTATTCTTCTATGTATATATTTCTGTCTCTTTATGTATCACTATTTGTTGTGAATGTGGTTTTGCTAACATTGCGGCCATCTATGATTATTCTAGTCTTACAAGGAAGACAAATATGGTGTACTATAAAAGAAACTTAGATGTAATTCTTTCAGTCAGTCAGTTGTAAAGATAAAGAAATGCAACATTTTCTAGTTATTTTTGTGCCTTTAGATGTGAAATTTCTAATAGTATGCACTAATTGTTCTTTAATTTTTAATACATTAGCCAGTTCAGACTGCATTACTTTGTCCCACCTTGGATCTTCAATCTTGGGTAACTTGTAAGATTGCAATTATGTCTTCAGTTCTTGTCTCTAGAATATTATCCACTTTAAAATTGCACTTTGTTGTAGGAATGGGCATTAAATGCACTACTATTTGTTGATTATATTGTGAGGTTTAATTTTTGCCCTCATGTGATTCCATTATCTCAGGTAAAGTTGCAGTTTACTGTATAAAAGGCGGTATCTTTGAAAATTGAGTAATT